>CM064566.1:2699532-2789720 GCA_032716605.1 Paralithodes platypus | reverse complement strand
TTAAAAGCATTGCACTTTGTCTCCTTCATACACAGACACAAAATCAAAATAAAATCAAAATAAAAACACGAAACGAATCTTTCAACAAGTCTTTACAGCCAAATAACCTGACCGAAGTAATGCTTGTAGCCTTAGGTAGGGCACTTTCTAATCTCTATATATCTTTGCTAAGTCCTACAGACCAAATCGGATAAATATTGCATATAAACTAGAAATAGCCTAATATACTGTATAACAAAAAAGCTTCGTAAACTTCAATATCTCAACATTCTGAGAAGAACACAGAATTACACTAAATTATGCTGATACAATCAATGTTATTTAATTAAATTAAACTACAGATACTAGCAGTTACATAGAACTATATAAATGCCAAGAGTTACACAATTACATAGAACACTACAGATACCAGCAGTTACATAATTACACATTTCTCCACACAGATCCCCGGAGTTAGCCACAATAATTTACGACAATAGTCACCCAGCCAACAACAATTTACGAGCAGAGATATCCAACCGCAAATTACAGCAATAGAAGGAAAGCCAAACAAAAACGACAGGCTCTCTCCCAACCCACCCCTGCCCCCGGCTACAGATGTGCAGTCAAGATAAAGAGGGTGGCGGGGAAAATATTGCAATTCATTCCACACAAGAGTCGAAAGTTGGAAAATAAAAATGAAACGGCGTCAGTAGGTGTGGGAATTTACTGCATAAACACTTAAAGAGGGCTGGATATTTTTGTTCTGGACCCCCCTTCTCCCTCATGCTTGGCCCCATTAGTTTTCAGACTTTAAAACGTTCAAAATATTACATATCAACTAGTTCAGGCTACCAAATTTGAATGGTTTGACTGTCGTTCATGTATGTTTTTCCCATCGTAGCAAAGATCGTACATGTGGACACAGTTTCTACATAATACTAGTGTTAAATCTATTTGACTATGCTTTCAGCCACAGTTGCGTGTTACAAAGTAAGGCAAACAGTGAGACAAAGTAACTATTTATCATTCACACTACCAAATTACTAATATTCTCGAATCTGGAGCAATGAGATGGTGTAGCAGCCTACGAATTTTCCATCGAAGAAAGACCTACAACTGAAACCAATCGATGTATGAGAGAGAGAGAGAGAGAGGATGAGGGATGGTCCGAGATGAGAGAGAGGAGAGAAGAGAGAGCGAGAGGAGGAAGATCGAAGAAACGAGAGAGAGAGAGAGAGAGAGAGAGAGAGAGAGAGAAAGTAGATTGAATTTAGACATAAAGCAAAAGAATAAGAAGTGAGTAAAGAGACGAGGGAAAATAAATGTGGAAAGATGAAGGCAAATGAAAGATGACTGTAATGTAAGGAAAGATGTAATAATGGAAAGGAAAGAAAAAATAATATGGAACGAGGGAAGAGAGAGGAGGGTAAGGTTGGGAGGGAGAGGGGGGGGGGGGGAGGAGGAAACAAAAGAGCATCGTCCCCCCTCCTCCTCCTCCCCCCTACTACAACTTGACACTACAGAGGTATCCAGTTCCTCTTTCCTCTCTGCTTCCTCTATATATTCCTTCCTTCGGGCCGCTAGAACCGGCATTCGACGGTCTCATGTTCCTCACTTCCTTCCTATATTCCTACCTACCTTCCTACCTTCCTTTCTTTCTTTCTTTCTTTCTTTCTTTCATTCTTTCGTTTGTTCGTTCGTTCGTTCGTCCTTCCTTATTTCCTATGTTCCTTCCTTCTTTCTTATGAAGACCATAAAGAAAACGGACACAAGCAATCATATGAATATATACACAAGTATATGTATTACATAAATATATATGCATAAATAAATATATACATACATACATACATACATAAAGTAATTAGACAGTAAAACGGTATATGCCTTAAAGGGAATCAGTGACGAGGAAGGAATCAAATAAATATATATGTATACAATATATAAATACATAAATATATTAAGAAAGGAAAAACGGTATATGTCTTAGAAGGAAATCAGTGACGGGTAAGGAATCCAAGGAGCAGGGGAGAAGAGGACTACATAAAGGCTGTTTACTCCAAAAGCTCCTTACTTTCTCACCCAAGGGCACGGGGGAAGAATGGGAGGGGGGAGGGGGGGCACGGGAGGAAGGAAGGGAGTGGAGAGAAGATTGGATGAACAGGAAGGCAAAGGGAGAGAGAAGGGAAGGAAGTGAAGAAGAAAAGAAGTAGATAGATAGATATATATATCAGATAATGCGCAGAGAGAGCTATAGATCTAGAGAGATAAGAGACGGAGTAGAGAGAGAGAGAGAGAGAGAGAGAGAGAGAGAGAGAGATATAGAGAGAGATATCATAATGTGTAACGATTTAATCACGCCAATAATATTAACACTAATTGAATACATTTATAACGAATAAATAATGAACGATAATAACATTAAATGCTAAGTCTTAAAAGATAAAATAATAAGTAATAACACAATAATAATAATAATAATAATAATATAATAATAATAATAATGAAAATACAAATATTATTTATAATAATAATAATAATAATAATAATAGTAGTTGTAGTAATAGTAGTAGTAGTAGTAGTAGTAGTAGTAGTAGTAGTAGTAGTAGTAGTAGTAGTAGTAGTAGTAGTAGTAGTCGTAGTAGTAGTATAGAGTAGACAAGTAATAAACATAATAACAATTTAATCATTTACATGAGGTAATGGGGTACTGAAATTGCCAGTTATATCTTGTAATGAAGTTAATCTTGTTAGATGAGTCTCGTTATAAACCTTAAGTCGTGGGAGAGTGGTAGGAACACACACACACACACACACACACACACACACACACACACACACACACACACACACACACACACACACTGTCTCTCTCTTATTTCACTTCTTTTTCATTCAATCTGCTATTCTCATTATCTATCTACCTCCCTCTCTCTCTCTCTCTCTCTCTCTCTCTCTCTCTCTCTCTCTCTCTCGCGCGCTCTCTCTCTCTCTCTTTCTCTCTTGATCAGTACTGGTACTTGTACACGTGTAACGCCAAACGGAAAAATCTTCTTTCTAGTCCAGTCCAAATACGCACTTTCCAAGCTTCAATGTCAATTACACTTCACCGTTTCGTAAAAATATATATAAAAACATCCCAATCTAAGCGGTTTGGAGTGAAAATTCAATGGCATTTAGCTCACAAACTTCCCGAAACCCCTTCTTTTCCACGCTTCTATTGTGTTTCTTACGGGCGACGATTTTCACCTGTTTCTCACGCACTCACACGCAAGTCCACCTTCATTTGTTCGGTAATGGCGGCTCGTCTGGGCGGTAGATTGCACGTAATGGGGTTGTGGACATTATACGCGCCCTCAGGAAGCAGAGATTGGACAACTAAATATACTTGAAAGGCTACACACATTCACACACATACACTCTCTCTTCTTATTACACTTCCTTTTCCTACAATCTGCTATTCTCTCTCTCTCTCTCTCTCTTATTTCACTTCCTTTTCATTCAAGCTGCTATTCTCATTCTCTCTCAGTATCTATCTAACCCCCCCCCCCCCCTCTCTCTCTCTCTCTCTCTCTCTCTCTCTCTCTCTCTCTCTCTCTCTCTCTCTCTCTCTCTCTCTCTCTCTCTTATAGTTACGTAAAGGATATACTAAAGTGTCCAAAATAATCTACCCATTCAGATGTACATTGGTGGTACTGCTACACTCGTAAATATTATGGTTACGAAGAGGGTATACGAAGGTCTCAATAATCTACCCACTTAAAGGTATATTGGTGGTAGTATATTCATCTTATACCAATTATAGAAGTATATCACTATCAATATACCAAATTATCTTATATACATTGTTCATACCTTATATTTTTGTAAAGTCTATAAGATCCGATATAAGTATAGCTACTCGTGATAAACTATATTCTAGGATAGCTATGAGATTCGGTGATAAACTACAGAATATTCTAGACTAGCTATACGATCCGGTAAAGTATTGGCAACTCGTGATAAACTATATTTTTGGACAGTTAGAACTAATAAGATCCAGTAAAGGTATAGCAACTCGTGATGAGCAGTATTCTAAGATAGCCATAAGACTCAGTAATGTTATAGCAACTCGTGATAAGCTAGTATATTCTCGTATAGCTATAAGATCCGGTACAGGTATAGCAACTGGTGATAAACTGTATTCAAGGATAGTTATAAAATCTGGGAAAAATATAATTAGTACCTCATGATACACCAATTCTAGGGAAATTATATATGAGGAGGGGAACCACTACAGTAACTATAATGAGAGGTATGTTTTAAGTTATATATGAGGAGGGGAACCACTACAGTAACTATAATGAGAGGTATGTTTTAAGTTATATATGAGGAGGGGAACCACTACAGTAACTATAATGATAGGTATGTTTTAAGTTATATATGAGGAGGGGAACCACTACAGTAACTATAATGATAGGTATGTTTTAAGTTATATATGAGGAGGGGAACCACTACAGTAACTATAATGATAAGGAGTTTTAAGTTATATATGAGGAGGGGAACCACTACAGTAACTATAATGATAGGTATGTTTTAAGTTATATATGAGGAGGGGAACCACTACAGTAACTATAATGATAGGTATGTTTTAAGTTATATATGAGGAGGGGAACCACTACAGTAACTATAATGATAGGTATGTTTTAAGTTATATATGAGGAGGGGAACCACTACAGTAACTATAATGATAGGTATGTTTTAAGTTATACATGAGGAGGGGAACCACTACAGTAACTATAATGATAGGTATGTTTTAAGTTATATATGAGGAGGGGAACCACTACAGTAACTATAATGATAGGTATGTTTTAAGTTATACATGAGGAGGGGAACCACTACAGTAACTATAATGATAGTTATATATGAGGAGGGGAACCACTACAGTAACTATAATGATAGGTATGTTTTAAGTTATATATGAGGAGGGAAACCACTACAGTAACTATAATGATAGGTATGTTTTAAGTTATATATGAGGCGGGGAACCACTACAGTAACTATAATGATAGGTATGTTTTAAGTTATATATGAGGAGGGGAACCACTACAGTAACTATAATGATAGGTATGTTTTAAGTTATATATGAGGAAGGGAACCACTACAGTAACTATAATGATAGGTATGTTTTAAGTTATATATGAGGAGGGGAACCACTACAGTAACTATAATGATAGGTATGTTTTAAGTTATATATTCTGTACCATCCGGTGCCGGACAAGGTGTAATAGCTCGAACTTTCTCAACCATACTTCCAGACGTCCCCTTACATCATGCAGCTCTGTAACAGCCTTAAAGGGAGGCTGGCCGTTTGTTTGATCTATTAATTCATGTATTTACAATTTCTTAGGTTTCCTCCCTAGACCTCCATCAAGCTTAGAAAAACACCCCCTAAACCCCCCTTCAAGATAAATTTGCACATTTTTCGGTAGAAAAATTTGCCGGCCAAAGGCCGGCTCCTCTTAAAATTGCAGGCTCGCTATAGCTCGCCAAGAAATAATCGACACCTAAATGGCACGAAAGGTCTTAAAATTGACAAGAAAATGGACCGAAAGGTGTTAAAATCGCCAAACTAATGGGGCTAAACGTTAGGGAGAAGGGGGTCCAGAAAAACGGTCTGCCTCCCCTTAAGTGAGTCCTCAAACTATTCTATTCTATTCTATATACTCAGGCCCAATCAACACTTTTCCTAGTTTGTTTTTCTTTCTTTTTTCCCTCTTTTCCTTTTTTTATTCTTCTTTTTGTGGGGGGGGGGGGGGGGTGGCCGACTCAAGACAGAGCCAGAATAGGGACAACACAACAGAAAACAATGAACACATAAAAACAAAATACAAATTCACACACATCTAGGTCATCCAGGAGAAGACTACTTGAAGAAAACCTATTTGTTGAAAATATGCGGCCTCATCACGATAAACCACAAACAATGACTTATATACATGTTTATAACTTCAATGTAAAAAAATGGAATGGTTAATTGTAGTGGCGTATTTATGTATGTGTATGAAGGAGACAAAAGCCAGGCTGCATGTAATGAGTGTCTCCCCCAAAACCAAGAAAGACAGACAGCCAAATTCAAGGGAGGTTATGATCAAAATACCTGGACACACGAAGTTTAAGTAGCTTAAGTCACAGGATGAAGGAAAGATTTAACGAGGTACTATCCGATCATACAGTATATACAGCGTCACCAAAATGGCACCATTGCGAAACCTGACCAATCTCTGTATTCTAACGGGATTTATAGCGGATATAACAGATCGTGAGCCGCAAATACTATGGTTGCAACAGTGATTTAAGGAGAGGAAAGAAGGAAGGAAGGAAATAGGGATGTAGGGAAGGAAGGAAGGAAGGAAGGAAGGAAGGAAGGAAGGAAGGAAGGAAGGAAGGAAGGAAGGAAGGAAGGAAGGAAGGATGGAATGCAGGAAAGGAGGTAGGGATGGAGGAAGGAAGGAAGGAACGAAGGAAGGAAGGAAGGAAGGGAGGGAGGGAGGAAGGAAGGAAGGAATGAGTGAATGAAGGAAGAAGGAAGGAAGGAAGGAAGGAAGGAAGGAAGGAAGGAAGGAAGGGAGGGAGGGAGGAAGGAGGAAGGAAGGGAGGTAGGGAAGGAGAAAGGGAGGTAGGGATGGAGGAAGGAAGGAAGGAAAGAGGGAAGGAAGGAAGGAAGGACGGAAGGAGGGAAGGAATGAGGGAGGGAGGGAAGGAAGGAAAGAATGAACGAAGGAAGGAAGGAAGGAAGGTAGGGAGGGAGGAAGGAAGGAAGGAATGAGTGAATGAAGGAAGGAAGGAAGGAAGGAAGGAAGGAAGGAAGGAAGGGAGGGAGGGAGGAAGGAGGAAGGAAGGGAGGTAGGGAAGGAGAAAGGGAGGTAGGGATGGAGGAAGGAAGGAAGGAAGGAAGGGAGGGAGGGAGGAAGGAAGGAAGAAAGGAAGGAAGGAAGGCAGGAAGGAAGAGAAAGAGAGTGTGTGTGTGTGTGTGTGTGTTTGTGATAAGAAAGCTTCATTCCTCGATATACAAATTGAAGTAATTGATAAGAAATTTGTAACACAACTTTATGGAAAACGAACAGACTTCCAATTTCATATAGTTAACTTTCCCTTTCTTTGCAGAAATATCCCCAAAAGACAAAGTTATGGTATTTTTACCTCCCAAATAATACGTTATAGTAGAGTCTGTTCGAAATATGAAGACTTTTTAGAGGCTTGTAAGATTCTTATTAGAAATTTTTTGAAAACAAGGATATGAAATATACCTCTTAAAAAGACAATTTAACACACTACCAATTAGATATTTGAACTACAATAAACTGAAACATATTATAATAAGTGACATACGGTATTTCAAGAACCACCATCTTAGAACTGCTAGAGATGATTTGAGTAAATTTGTGAAGAACATCTCGCTAATAATGATAACGCCATTGAATTTACCACACACTGCATCTACTGAATATGTCAACATTTTATTACCAACATTTTGATGCCAAGGAGATGGGCTGATCCTGTCAGAGTGGGGGTTGAGTGTCCCCTGTCTCCCAGAGCTCAACCTCACTTTATATCATGCTACATGCAGTGATTGAAGCAGAGGTGGATGGAGATAGGTTACCCAGGCCACCCAGGTGGCAGGGAATGACTGAAAGGATTGAGGAAAATGAGGTGAAAGAAGCAGTGAAACAAATGAGAGCGGGAAAAGCATAAGGTTTGGATGGTATTGCTGTGGAGTGTATAAAGAAGGGTGGAGATGTGATAATAGATTGGTTGGTGAGACTTTTCAATGTGTGCTTTGCTGTGTCAATGGTACCAATAGACTGGAAGAGTGCATGTATTGTGCCGTTGTACAAGGGGAAGGGAGATCGGCAGGAGTGTTCAAGTTATAGAGGTATTAGTTTATTGTCAGTGGTTGGAAAGCTGTATGGCAGGGTGTTGATAGAGAGGATAATAAAGTGTACGGAAGTTGCAATAGGAGAAGAACAGTGCGGTTTTAGGAGGGGAAGAGGGTGCGTGGATCAGATGTTTGCAGTAAGACAGTTATGCGAGAAGTATTTAGAGAAGCATAAGGAGATATTTTGGGCATTTATGGACTTGGAAAAAGCGTATGATCGTGTGGACCGTGAAGCAATGTGGAAGGTGTTTAAGGATTTATGAAATAGGAGGAAATTTGTTAGAAGCAGTTAAGAGTTTTTATGAAGGGAGCAGAGCATGTGTGAGAGTAGGAAATGGTGAGTTGAGTGAATGGTTTGAGGTAAAGGTAGGTTTGCGACAGGGTTGTGTAATGTCACCATGGCTGTTTAATATGTTTATGGATGGTGTGGTGAGGGAGGTGAAAAGGAGAAACTATGGGAAGAGGATTTGGGTTTAGTAGGGAAGAATGGTAGAGATTGGGGAGTTGAATCAGTTGCTGTTCGCTGATGACACAGCATTGGTGGCGGATTCTGATGAGAAACGCAGGCAGCGGGTATGTCAAAGAGTTTGGTGTGGTTTGTGGAAGGAGGAAACTGAAGGTGAACGTCAATAAAAGTAAAGTAATGGTGTGTAATAGGCAGAGCATAGGGTGAATCTAGATGTGAGGCTGGATGGGGAAATATTGGAACAAGTAGAGTGTTTTAAATATCTAGGAGGAACGATAAGCAGGAGTGGAGGTATGGAAGTGGAGGTAAAACAGAGAGTGTGTGAGGAAGGAAGGTTTTCGGAGCAATGGGAAGTATGTGGAAGACGAGAAATCTCGGAGTGAAAGTAAAAAGTGCACTGTATCAAGGAATTGTTGTGCCAACAGTGATGTATGGGGCTGAGACATGGGCTCTGAAGAAAAAGGAGAAAAGAGGGCTGGATGTGATGGAGATGAGCTGTGGAGTTACTCGTAGAGACAGATTGAGGAATGAAGAGATACGTAGGAGAGTGGGGCAGCAGGAACATTTGTCAGCCAGAGTGGACAGAAGGGTGCTGAGCTGGTATGGTCATGTGGAACGAATGGGAGATGAAAGGCTTACAAAGAGAATATGTGAGTCAGGTACAAGGGGAGATAGAAGGGCAGGAAGACCCCCATTGAGATGGAGAGACTGTGTAAGAAAGGCTTTGGATGATAGAGGAATGACTATAGATCAGGCAGGGGAAGTGGTGGTGGACAGGAGTGAATGGAGAATGCTTGTGAATAGTTGAGTGAACACGTGGTCATTTGGAGTAAGGGGTCGGGCGCAAGTTGGACTAGATAATAGTCCATCAGGCGCCTGGCCCGGGGAGACGATTAATATGAAGGGTGCGCCTGGAAGTGTGGTGGGAGGGCTTGTGGCTTTGGCTCCGCTGCATGTCTGCCTGCCGAGATCGGAACCTCTCCGGGTGGTCGGGGGCCAGGGGAGTGCTGGAGCGACCTTGGTGACCCTGGTCTCTGGGTCTTCTCCTGGGTGACCTGGATGTGTGTGAGTTTGTGCTTTTTATCTGTGTTTATTTGTTGTTTTATGTTGTTTTGTGTTTTCCCTGTTCTGGCTCTGTCTTGAGTCGGCTACCCCCAAAATGGGGATTGGGCCTGAGCATATAGATAGATAGATAGACAACAAAAATTCAGTACTTTTTGACGTAGTTAATGGATTTTGTCTATTCGATATCCGACAACGAAATGTAACATACCCAATTTAAGCTAACTGATTTTGTCTACTCTACTTCTGACTACAAAACTGACTTCCCCAAATTTATCAACCCCCTGATTTTGACTATTTCATTAGTACTATGCTACTTTTTTTCTTTAAGGTCAAACACTCTACACCAGATATTATAGAGATAGCCGGTTTGCCACAGTTATAACAGAAAACCGATTACGGTGGTCTGATGGAGTCCATCCGCCTCTCTATTTTGCCTTGGGGTGTGGGTGTCAAACTGTATCTCCATATTTTTCATATATATGTTGATTTTCGGTGTGAGCGTCCTGGGTTCGAATCCCCGGACTGCCACATGTGTTTGTTAATTTCATTAATCGAGTTTAGAAGTAAAGTTGGTTAGTGGAGAGAACATAATAATCTATATTAATTTCAACTCTGTTCACATGTGTGTGTGTGTGTGAGAGAGAGAGAGAGAGAGAGAGAGAGAGAGAGAGAGAGAGAGAGAGAGAGAGAGAGAGAGAGAGAGAGAGAGAGAGAGAGAGAGAGAGAGAGAGAGAGAGAGAGAGACTAGATATGCTAAAGTTAGAACACAAATAAGAAGGAATGTATGCAAGACTCCTATAGCAACAAATAGGAGGGGAAAATTATCAAATTATTATCAATTTGTGGCTAAATTCAGTCAACAAGCAACACATGAAGATATAAAACCCCATATTCCCACACTAACCACATAAATATGGTTCGGCAAAGTATGACGTTAGAGGGAAGGGTTTATATTTTGGTCGATTTTTTAATTTATTTAATATTATATTTTTTAGTTTCCTTTCTAGACCTCTATAAAAAAAAAAAAAAAATTATATATTTTTTATATATAATTATATATAAGATATATTACTACATTTTTCGGTAGCAAAAATGGCCCCGGCCGAAGGCCGGTTCCTCCTCATAAAAACAGACTTGTTATCACTCACCAGAAACAAATTGACACTTAAATGACACAAAGAAAAGGGGCGAAAGGTCTTAATATCGCCAAACTATTGGGCCGAACATCTAAAAATCTGAAAACGAGTGGGGCTAAGCATGAGGGAGAAGGGGGTCCCGAAAAACAACCCTCTCCCCTCAACTCATATTATTCATCAGACATGATCATGTTAACAAACGACCTACATAATTCATCGGTGTCTCAAGTGTGTGGTGTTATTTGCGGAGTCCTTAAAGGGGGTCACCGTTTTTTTTTTTTTATCTTTCTCTCCTTTTCTCTCTTTCCCTGGCTTGTATCCATTCGGCCCCATTCAGCCAACTGTTTTAAGACGTTTATCCCCATCCAGGTGTCGATTTCTTCCTGGCGAGCGATAGCAAGCCAGCATTGTATGGAGAAATCCGGCTTCGCCGGAGAAATTTTTCTATCGAAAAATGTACAAATTTAGCTTGCTGTCAAAACAAAAACATATATATGCTGGCTTGCTATCGCTCGCCAGGAAAGTATTGACACCTGGATGGGGGTAAACGTATTAACCCTCTCAGACATATGACGCGATTTTGAGCCTATTGGGGATACTTTAAACCCTTTGTTACCATCATAGTTATTTAAAAACCTTTAATTTAGTTACTTCAACCTCTGCAGTTGTCTTTGAGTTAGCTGTGGGCAGAAAACTAATTTTGGAGAGGTAATTACAAGAGTGAGAGAACTCTATTTCTTATTGCTAATCTGGCAACCTCTGCATCATAAATGAATGAAAGGGTTAAAACAGTAGGCTGAATGGGGCCGAATGGATACAAGCCAAAGAGAGAGGGAGAGAAAGAAAACAAAAAGCGAGGTGGGCCCCCTTAACTCGCTAACATGACGATTACCGACGACAAAAACTGAGGTAAAGGTTTTTTGTTATCGTTGTGGAGTGATCGTATTACCTTACTGGTACTGGGCGAGTTTTATGGAGATCTGAAGAGTGGGTTAAGAGGTGTATGTAGGACAATGACGTACACACATACTAAATACACACACACACACACACACATATATATATATATATATATATATATATATATATATATATATATATATATATATATATATATATATATATATATATACAGGTATATACAGTATATATATATATATATACTTGGTTGATAAAAAAGGGGAAAACATGAATTTGGAATGAGGTGAAGAAGATGGATGCTAACTAGGAGGAGAGAGAGAGAGAGAGAGAGAGAGAGAGAGAGAGAGAGAGAGAGAGAGAGAGAGAGAGAGAGAGAGAGAGAGAGTGAGAGTGAGAGTGAGAGTGAGAGAGAGAGAGAGAGAGAAAAGAGAGAGCAAAGAACGGCGGAACAAATCCTGCAGGAGAGACTGACAACACCTCAAAAAAGCCACACCACAAAACCCTCTTAACAATACCTCATAAAAACCTTCCACCACACCTCCTATAAAGGTGACAATAACAGCTACGGTAGGTGAAGGGATTATGTATACCTCCTTAGGGCATTTCCTCAACCCACTGACCCATACCTGCGGCATCTGGCTAAGATCAAACTCAGTAGTTTATTGATCTAGTTGAGACAAAAGGGAAAAAGGATATGAATTCGGAATCAGAGAGAGAGAGAGAGAGAGAGAGAGAGAGAGTAAGAGAGGTAGGGTGTGAGTGAGAGTGATAGCGTGTAAGAGAGAACAAAGAAAGGAGGAAATAACACTGCAAGAGAGACTGACACCACCCCAAAAAAAGCACACACCACAAAAAAATCGTAACAATAACTCATAAAAACCCTCCACCACCACCACCCAAGGTGACAATAACAGTTACGGTAGGTAAATGGATTATGTATACCTCCTTCAGGTATTTCCACAACCCTCTGACCCATACCTGGAATTTGGCAAGGGTACCTTAAAACTCCTCCCTTGTGGGGGGCTCTAGGACTGTTTCAGATTCCAGCTTTCTACAGTTCTTATGCTTTATGTAGGGTTCTAATATATGTCAAAATGCAAATCTTAGAAACATAATAATTGGAAAGGTGATACATGGAAATATAAGGTGTGTGTGTATGTGTGTGTGTGTGTGTGTGTGTGTGTGTGTGTGTGTGTGTGTGTGTGTGTGTGTGTGTGTGTGTGTGTGTGTGTTTGTGCGTGGGTGTGTGTGTGTGTGTGTATGTCTGTGTGTGTGTGTGTGTGTGTGTGTGTTCTGGTGTGTGGGTGTGTTTGTGTGTCTGTCTGTGTGTATGTGTTGTGTGTGTGGTGTGTATGTGTGGTGTGTGTGTGTGTGTGTGGCCGAGCGGTTGTAGGTTTATTGGTACAAATCTCTGGATATTTGTAGGTTTACAGGTACATGAGGTTTGGGGCGACAGTTAATCGGTACACATCTCTTTAAAATACGTTGAAATGGAGTGTTTTCGGTTAGGTTAGGTAAGTTAGGTTAGGTTAGGTTAGGTTAGTGTAATTTAGGTTTAAAAATCGAAAAATGTACTCGTAAGCATGCACCAAGTTGATATGTACCGATAAACACACAACCGTTCGTGTGTGTGTGTGTGTGTGTAATAATAATAATAATAATAATAATAAACGGTTTATTAAAGAATGGCAGCCTCATGAGCTGAAAATACACATTTTACAATTTAGTGGATGAACATGAGATGTACAGATATGAGGATGGTAAGCTTAGTTTACAAACAAAATAAATAAATACAATAATGATGCATGTGCAGAATACAAATTATCATAAAATAACCATGAGAGTAAGTGATATACAGTACATTTACACATTTATTAACTTACTCATATACAGAACATACGTATATACACGTACGTGCGCACATACATATACATACATATATAGGAACATAAGAACATGCAGTAAGTGTGCACATGTCCGTATACACAAACGCTTCACGTATGCACACAGACATACATACATACAGAAACTGTTTTGGTAAGTGAGGTAAAGAGGGTGCGGGTACTACAATGGGAGGTTAATCCTCGGTAGAGCATGTGTGGTGTGTGTGTGTGTGTGTTGTGTGTGTGCGTGTGTGTGTGTGTGTGGTGTATGTGTTTGTGTGTGTTATGTATGTGTGTGTGTGGTGGTGTGTGGTGGTATGTGTTGTGTGTCTGATGTTATGTCTGTGTTTGTGTGTGTGTGTGTGGTGGTATGTGTTTGTGTTATGATATGTGTGTGGGTGTGTGTGTGGTGGTATGTGTTGTGTGTATGATGTTATGTTTGTGTGTGTGTGGTGTGTGTGTGTGGTGGTATGTGTTTTGTGTGTATGATGTTGTATGTGGTGTGTGTGTGTGTGTGGGTGGTATGTGTTGTGTGTATGATGTTATGTATGGTGTGTGTGTGTGTTGTGGTGGTATGTGTTTGTGTGTATGATGTTATATGTATGTGTGTGTGTGTGTGTGTGTGTGTTGTGGTGGTGGTATGTGTTTGTGTGTATGGTTATGTGTGTGTGTGTGGGGTGTGGTGGTATGTGTTTGTGTGTTGATGTATGGGGTGTGTATTTGTGTGTGTGGTGGTATGTGTTTGTGTGTATGATGTTATGTATGTGTGTGTGGGTGTGTGTGTGTGTGTGGTGGTTGTGTTGGTGTATGATGTTCTGTATGTGTGTGGTGTGGTGGTATGTGTTGTGTGTATGATGTTGTGTTGGTGTGTGTGTGTGTGTGTGATGTGTTTGTGTGTATGATGTTGTGTGTGTGTGTGTGTGTGTGTGTGTGTGTGTGTGTGGTGGTATGTGTTTGTGTGTATGATGTTATGTATGTGTGGTATGATGTTATGTATGTGTGTGTGTGTGTGTGTGTGTGTGGTGGTATGTGTTTGTGTGTATGATGTTATGTATGTGTGTGTGTGTGGTGGTATGTGTGTGTGGTTAGGCCTATGGTGCGCTGAGCAAGTGGTGGGGCACCACAAACTAGTACAGACTACTGTACATAATAATGGATAAACTGATCCCTTCTAGAAGTGAGATTCCAAGCAACAAACAGTGTGGAAAATGTTCAGAGAGTTTACTAACAGCTGCTGTGAAATGCGGACAATGCAATGGCTTATTTCACCTCGAGTGCGCCGGGATGCCCGACTACATGGCGATAAAGTACTTTACCTCTAGGATAGTATATGCATGTGAAACTTGTGTGAAATTAAACACCGACAACTACCAGCAACTAGTACAATGGATAAACAACAATCGGCAAACCACTGGTGAGTCATCCAATGGCAGTACCAGTGGTGAAGCAGTGAAGCAGGTCAACACACCGTGTGATAACGAACAACGATGGACTGGACTAACGACCGCAATCACTGAACTAAGGTCAGAAGTCGCCCAGTTGGCTAGGGAAAATGACGAACAACAGTGAAAACTAAACAGAAGCAATGCTCAAATGTTGTAAGAGAGGAAACATCGTATGCTGACGCCATTGCCAAAGTAAACCATAACCAACATGCTGTATTTATAAAACCGAAGGATGGCACGACCCCTTCAAACAATAAAGAAATAATCTCTGCCCTAAAAAATATACCAACGGTATCGATGAAGACTACTCAACAGAAATCGGTGAAACTAGTGTTCCCTACGAAAACAGCGAAGGATCGAGCAGTCGAAGCACTGGAAGCAACTGATCAACTAGCTGATACACACCAGATTGCTAGTGAGATTAAACTGAACCCCAAAATTTCTATTGTATTTGTACCAGATATCATTGAGGATTCACAAATTATTCAGTCACTTCAACAATAAAACGAACATATAGCAGATCTGATGGAACAAGACAATGATATGAAACTGCTGTTTACCAAACCCAGCACATCCGGTTTCAAAACTGCCGTTGTCTCTGTATCGCCACGCATCAGGAAAGCAATTGAGAACAATGGAAACCGTGTATACTTACATCTTTCGCGGTGTAGGGTGTATGATCACTACTGGGTGCAACGATGTGGTAATTGCATCGGATATGGCCATAAAACAACTCACTGCCATGCAAAGGAGCCAATTTGTGGCCACTGCACTCAGAAGCACATGTCCGATAACTGCACAAACAAGGAACGGCTGATTTGTCATCACTGCACAGTCAGCGGAAGAGAGGAAACTGGACATTCCTCGTTCAATACGAAATGCCCAACATTCATATCAGCCAAGCTCAGTGTCATTCGCCGAACGATGCGCTGGGTGGATGAAGGAACAGAAGCAATCACAAAAAACTAGGTCTAACTAATAGCACCAATGAAACACATGTTAAACATTTGAAAAATGCACAAAGTGTTACAAATACACAAGAGCAGAAAAATATAAAAAAGAAACACACGGAGGCAAGGATGCAAACAATAATATGCTGCAATATTGAGGGCCTGATGCCGAGAAAAAAACGACATAAGACTAAAATGTTAGAAGAAATAGGTTTTGAGTATAATAGTGCTCTAATTTGTATCACAGAATCCCATCTTCGAAGTGAAATAAGAGATGCCGAAGTAAAAATCGAAGGCTATGAAATTTATCGTGCTGATAGAGCGAACGACAGAAAAAAAAGGAGGAGTACTGATATACATACGCCAAGACATAGCGAAAGAAGCAAAAATGATAGCTGCAGGCTCTAATGGAGAGATAGAATACGTTATTGTATATATCAAGAAGTGGAAAATGATACTAGCTACTGTATACAGACCACCAAGATGCTCAACAGAAAACATGTCAGAGGTTATCAAAACTATCGAGTCAGAAGTAGGAAAACTGGGAAGTCCCGAACCTACAATAGTGATTAATGGGGATTTCAATTTACCAAATATACAGTGGAATGAGTCAACTATATATGGGGGAACATCAGAAGACCGATCACAAGCTAATATACTATTCAAAATGATGGAAGACTTAATGCTGAAACAGATAATACATTTAGCAACAAGAAGAAACAATATTTTGGACATATTTCTCACCAACGATGAAGAAATTATAAGCGACATAAGACTCGAAGAGACAGATATCTCAGATCACCGACTTATGGTGATTGAAACAACATTGCAAGCAAGTCGAGAACCACAAAAATCTATGGCGAACACAAAAGACTTCCGATCCTTAAATTTTTTCCAGGATGACATAGATTGGAAAACCATCAACAATGAAATATCCAATACGGATTGGCATGGAGAGATGGAAGGACGGACAAGCACCGAGATGTACCAACATTTTAGTTCCAAGCTCCTGAACATATGTGTAGCGAATATCCCAAGTAAGAGACAACCACGAGAATACACAATCCCAAGAGAGAGGAAAATACTGATGAGGAAGAGGACAAAATTAAATAAACGATTAGTGGAAAGCGAAGAAGAGAATATGATAAAGCAAAAATTAGCACGTATCGAAAGAGACCTCGCACAGTCGTACGACAGAGAAGCAAAATCTGAAGAACGGAGAGCTGTGGACAACATTGACAAGAACCCAAAATACTTTTTTAAGTATGCCAAGAAAAAAACAAGCATGCGAACAACCATAGGACCACTCAAGTACAATGGATACCTCACCAGTGATCCACAAAAAATGAGCGAAGCCCTTAACCACCAGTATGTGTCTGCATTTAGTACACCAAAACTAGATACAGTGAATCAGTGGCATACAACAACACCGCCCGCAGAATCACAATTGAGCGATGTAGAGTTCGATAGGACAGATATAGAGACATCCATACGAGAAATCAACACATATGCCGCTGCAGGACCAGACTGTATACCAGCAATACTCATGAAGCAGTGTGCCTCCATTATATCCAAACCACTGCACATGATATGGAGAAAGTCGATGGATACTGGGGAAATACCTAGTCTCTTAAAACACGGACAAATATCACCCATCTATAAAAGTGGGCCGAGAACGGAACCAAAAAATTATAGACCGGTGGCTCTTACTTCACACGTAATTAAAATATTCGAGAGGATAGTTGTAAAAAAAGTAACCAAATATCTGGAGGAACAATCGCTTTATAACAAAGGTCAACACGGATTTAGAAGCGGAAGATCGTGCGTGTCGCAGCTTCTTCAACACAGGATGGATATTTTGAGTGCTCTAGAAGATGGAGATGGTGCAGATGCAATCTACCTGGACTTCTCTAAAGCTTTCGACAAGGTTGACCACTCGATCTTATTGCAAAAACTGGAACATATTGGGATTAGAGGTAGGCTACACAAGTGGATCGGGAGCTTTATCACTAATAGAAGTCAATCGGTAATGGTCGAAGGAAGCGAATCCAAGAAGTCGGAAGTGAGAAGTGGTGTGGCACAGGGGTCGGTGATTGGCCCCTTGCTTTTCCTCATATATATCAGTGATATCGACCAGAGTATACAGTACTGTAAAACAACCTCATTCGCAGACGACACTCGACTCCTGGGCATTGTGAGAAGGGAAGATGATTATAAAATGATACAAGATGACCTGAAGACGATATATAACTGGGCAGAAATGAATAATATGATATTCAATAGCACAAAATTCGAGTTATTGAGATATCGACACCCGAAGCAGAAAGTGGCCGACAAGGACTATACAACACCAGAAGGAGGAATTATAATCCAAAGCAACCACTTGCGGGATCTGGGAATAACAATAAGCGACGACGCTAGCTTCGACCATCATATTGATAATACTGTAGCGAAGGCCAGAAAGAATATGGGATGGATTTTTAGAACATTCAAAACAAGAGAACCACGTGCGTTAATAGTATTATTCAGGGCCCTGATACTACCATTGGTTGAATACTGCTGCCAGTTATGGAACCCCACAAACATCGGCCAAATCAGAAAACTGGAGGCAGTACAACGAACGTACACGGCCCGAATCGAAGGACTGAACAACATGGACTACTGGCAGAGACTACAGCATTTAGACATGTACTCATTGGAGAGAAGAAGGGAGAGATATGTAGCAATGTACGTGTGGAAAATAATTAACGAAATGATACCAAATCTGGAAAACGAAGATGAAATTAGGACGACATACAGCAGTAGACGAGGAAAATTGTGCACTATTCCGCGTTTAGTGAGAACAAGGATGAGCTTACAAACCTTGAAAGAGAATTCATTGGCTGTACACGGTCCAAGGATATATAACTGTCTCCCCAAGCAACTAAGAGAACACACAGGCTCTCTCTTAAGTTTCAAGACTGGATTGGACAAATTTCTACGAACAATACCCGACAAACCATCGCTGCCACACTATTACCAAACGTCCGACGGAAACAGCCTGCTACATCAAATCAGAACGAGGAACTACTGAGGGCGGCGCACCAGCGTGGCCCAGGACTTCGGTCCTAAACTACAATCCAGGAATCCAGGTGTGTGTATGATGTTATGTATGTGTGTGTGTGTGTGTGTGTGGTGGTATGTGTTTGTGTGTATGATGTTATGTATGTGTGTGTGTGTGTGTGTGTGTGTGTGTGTTATGAGTCTATGTATGTGTGTGTGTGTGTGTGTGGTGGTATGTGTTTGTGTGTATCATGTTATGTATGTGTGTGTGTGTGTGCGGGGTATGTGTTTGTGTGTATGATGTTATGTATATGAGTGTGTGTGTGTGTGTGTGTGTGTGTGGTGGTATGTGTTTGTGTGTATGATGTTATGTATGTGTGTGTGTGTGTGTGTGTGTGTGGTGTTATGTGTTTGTGTGTATGATGTTATGTATGTGTGTGTGTGTGTGTGTGTGTGTGTGTGTGTGTGGTGGTATGTGTTTGTGTGTATGATGTTATGTATGTGTGTGTGTGTGTGTGTGTGTGTGTGTGTGTGTGTGTGTGTGTGTGTGTGGTATGTGTTTGTGTGTATGATGTTATGTATATGTGTGTGTGTGTGTGTGTGTGTGGTATGTGTTTGTGTGTATGATGTTATGTATGTGTGTGTGTGTGTGTGTGTGTAGTGGTATGTGTTTGTGTGTATGATGTTATGTACTTACTCTAGTTGTACTTACTCTAGTTGTATTGCGGGAGTGAGCTTGCTCGTTATTTCCCACCTCCTATTTGTGTAGGTGTTATATGTATCGTTGGAATGGCTGTGGATGTGTGTGTAGTCTGTATTTTAGCCAATTGGCGACATCGGAAACGAAGGCTTAGGGTGGATCTGTATGGTACCATTCTCACTATAGACGGTACCGTCTCGCCCGAAGGCTTAGGTAGCCATCAGCTTAGGTGAACCATATGATACCCATCTCGCCTTGTACCATTTTTGCCAACCCCAGAAGGGACGTCACAACGTCGTCCACTTATTCCAGGTACCTATTTACAGCTAGGTGAACTGAGGCTAACACATGAAAGGAGACAAGCCCAATTTGTCTCCGCCCGGCCAGGGATTGAACCCCCGACCCCTCGTGTGTGAGACGAGAGCTCTACCTACTAGGCTACGGGCTGTGTGTGTGTGTGTGTGTGTGTGTGTGTGTGTGGTGGTATGTGTTTGTATGTATGATGTTATGTACGTGTGTGTTTGTGTGTGTGTGTGGTGGTATGTGTTTGTGTGTATGATGTTATGTATGTGTTTGTGTGTGTGTGTGGTGGTATGTGTTTGTGTGTATGATGTTATGTGTGTGTGTGTGTGTGTGTGTGTGGTGGTATGTGTTTGTGTGTATGATGTTATGTGTGTGTGTGTGTGTGTGTGTGTGTGTGGTGGTATGTGTTTGTGTGTATGATGTTATGTGTGTGTTTGTGTATGTGTGTGTGTGTGTGTGGTGGTATGTGTTTGTGTGTATGATGTTATGTGTGTGTGTGTGTGTGTGTGTGTGTGTGTGGTGGTATGTGTTTGTGTGTATGATGTTATGTATGTGTGTGTGTGTGTGTGTGTGGTGGTATGTGTTTGTGTGTATGATGTTATGTATGTGTGTGTGTGTGTGTGTGTGTGGTGGTATATGTTTGTGTGTATGATGTTATGTATGTGTGTGTGTGTGTGTGTGTGTGGTGGTATGTGTTTGTGCGTATGATGTTATGTATGTGTGTGTGTGTGTGTGTGTGTGTGGTGGTGGTATGTGTTTGTGTGTATGATGTTATGTATGTGTGTGTGTGTGTGTGTGTGGTGGTATGTGTTTGTGTGTATGATGTTATGTATGTGTGTGTGTGTGGTGGTATGTGTTTGTGTGTATGATGTTATGTATGTGTGTGTGTGTGTGTGGTGGTATGTGTTTGTGTGTATGATGTTATGTATGTATGTGTGTGTGTGTGTGTGTGTGTGTGTGTGTGGTGGTATGTGTTTGTGTGTATGATGTTATGTATGTGTGTGTGTGTGTGTGTGTGTGGTGGTATGTGTTTGTGTGTATGATGTTATGTATGTGTGTGTGTGTATGTGTGTGTGTGTGTGTGTGTGTGTGTGTGTGGTGGTATGTGTTTGTGTGTATGATGTTATGTATGTGTGTGTGTGTGTGTGTGCCTCACATCCCATATCATTAAAACTTTTGAGAAAATTATTGTCAAGAATATTACAAACTACCTTGAACAAAACAATAAAATTAATGATAGCCAACACGGATTTCGACAAGGTAGATCATGCTTGTCCCAGCTCCTTGCCCATCATGAAAAAATTGTTAGTACACTAGAGAATGGCAGCAACATCGATGTAATCTACTTGGACTTCAGTAAGGCCTTCGACAAGGTGGACCACGGAATCCTATTACATAAAGTCCGCAATCTAGGAATAGTAGGTCGCCTTGGAGTATGGATCCATAACTTCCTGAACGAGAGAAAGCAATGTGTTGCTGTGGGTGGTGTCATTTCCCATGACTCAAATGTCTACCGTGGTGTCCCTCAAGGTTCTGTACTGGGGCCACTGCTGTTCCTCATACTCATATCCGACATTGACCAAGGTACACTCTACTCAAAAGTCTCGTCTTTTGCCGATGATACCAGAGTAATGAAAGAAACTAAATCAATGGCAGATATGGACAAATTAAAATCTGACCTTACCAAGCTATATACATGGGCCGAAACAAATAATATGTCTTTCAATAATAACAAATTTGAACTGGTTAGATATGGTACAAACAAAATAGAAGAAGTCCACTATTCGGCACATGATGGCCAAAGAATAAAGTGTAACAACAAAGTGCTAGACCTAGGGGTAACAATCAGTGATGATGCCACCTTCACTACCCATATCCTAGCAGTGGTACAAAAGACACGAGTCCAGGTTGGCTGGGTATTGCGTACTTTCAGAACTCGTGAAAGCGAACCTATGTTAACCCTGTATAAGGCCTTGGTAATACATAAGATCATAAGAACATAAGAAAATGGGAGTCTGCAGAAAGCCGATTGGCCTAAGCAAGGCAGATCCTGTCCCACACAACCCCAATTACAAAGCCCAATTATAGGCTCAACACTCTAATACCCTGAGGATCATCTTACCAAAACTGTTAGAGATTAACGCAGGATTACGGGGGTCTGCAGAGCGCTGATTGGCCCAACCCTGCTGATCCCCCTTCACACCCAACCCTTCTCGTCCATATGCTTATCCAATTTTATCTTAAAGCTCCCTATCGTTTTTAATCCCACTATAGCACTTGGTAGTCCCTTCCACCCATCTACAACTCTGTTACCAAACCAATATTTGCCTATATCTTTTCTGAAACGAAATTTATCTAATTTGAAACCATTGGTACGAGTTCTTTCGCTATCACTGAGCTTTAGTACATTTGTCATGTCCCCTTTGTTAATCCCACTAACCCACTTGAACACCTCTATCATATCCCCTCTAACTCTGCGTCTCTCTAACGAATGTAAGCCTAATTTCTTCAACCTTTCTTTATACGGAAGATTTCTAATATTATGGATCATTTTTGTCATTCTACGTTGTACTCTCTCAATGAATCTATGTCCATTCTGTAATAAGGACACCAACATTGAACAGCATAATCCATATGGGGTCTCACTAATGACAAGTAAAGTTTTAAGATAACATCAGCAGTTCTGTTACTCACACTCCTTGAGATGAACCCGAGAATCCTGTTTGCCTTGTTTCGAACGCTTATACACTGTTGTCTAGGCTTCAAATCATTGCTAACAAACACACCTAGATCTTTCTCACAATTCGAGTTTTCTAATTCCACATTAGCTAGTTTATATTTAACATTTGTATGCATCTTCCCTATCTTTAATACCTTGCATTTGTCAATGTTAAACTTCATCTGCCAATTTACTGACCATTCGTGTAAGGTATCTAGATCCCTTTGGAGGCACTCTATATCTCTATCTGAATCAATTGTTCTCCCCATTTTGGTATCGTCTGCAAATTTACTTATCCTACTAGTTATACCTAAATCAAGGTCATTTATGTATATAACAAACAACAGAGGACCTAATACAGATCCTTGGGGGACACCACTTTTGACTGCTCCCCATTCTGACTTCGTACCATTTATGCTGACTCTCTGCTTCCTACCAATTAGCCATGACCTAATCCATCCCAACAACGCCCCACCTATTCCATGCACCTCAACCTTTCTCATCTCTCATGGGGGACTCTGTCGAAAGCTTTACTGAAATCTAAATATATTATATCATATGACTTGTCATTATCTACTGCTTCATATACCTCTGAGAAAAAGCTAAGCAAATGAGTAAGGCAAGAAACGTCCCTGAGTGAATCCATGCTGAGAAGAATTTATTAAATTAAATGTATCTAAGTGGTTTCTAATTTTACTAGCAATAATTGACTCTAGTAGCTTTCCTATGATTGATGTAAGACTAATGGGACGGTAATTGGATGCTATTGATTTGTCACCTTTTTTGAAGATCGGAACTACGTTTGCAAGCTTCCAAGCTTCTGGAACTATACCTGTCTCCAATGACTTGTTAAATAAAAATGTTAATGTGTAACTTAACTCATCCCTACATTCTTTTAATACTCTAGCATATACCTCATCAGGACCAGGCGATTTATGAGGTTTCAGTCTGTCAATTTCCTTAAGCACATCATTTCTACTTATAGTAACCGTATTTAACCTATTTTCTATACTATCGCTATATACCTTACGGACTTCTGGAAACTGTGCCAAATTTTCATTAGTGAAAACGGAAAGAATTGACTATTTAATGTACTGCACATTTCTAAATCATTTTCTGTCATTTCTCCTATCGAAGTTTTAAGGGGACCAATTACATCTCTAACCTTGGATTTATATAGTTGGTAAAAAGCTTTAGGATTATTTTTTGTCATTGGCAACCTTAATTTCATAATTTCTTTTTTCTTTCCTAATATCCTTTTTTACCTGTCTTGATAGATTCTGATAGTAAGCAAGTAGGTGAATTTCGCCTTTTCTAATTTTTCTATATATTCCTCTCTTTTGTCCTAGAAGATCTAATAGTCTATTATTCATCCATTTGGGTTGGTTCTGTGTTGATCTAAATTTTCTTTTGGGGATGTATTTATTTTGCACATTGAATACTGACTTGATAAAATTATCGTATGTATCTACCAAGGTTGACGTCTCTTCCTGACTTAAGATGACAGGTGCCTGAGAAGGGGTACACTCATTTGGACACCTGGATCGACTTAATTTTTTGACCATAGGGTCCGCTAATAGGGCTCTTCTTAACCCACCATAATTGGCTTTTCTAAAGTCAGGTATTAATGTTGTATTCTCTCTGGTATTACCTTTCCATTGTATATTAAAATACACAGAATTGTGGTCACTATTTCCTAGGTGGTCCCCTATCTCTACATTATTTACCATATGTTCATTGTTACTGAAAACTAAATCGAGAATATTATTACCTCTAGTCGGCGTATCTATGAATTGAAATAAAAAAACTATCTTGTACTACCTCTATAAACTCCTCAGAATCAGAGTCTCCTATTTGATGCTGCCAATCTATATTCGGAAAATTAAAATCCCCCATAATGCACACAATACCACTCTTGGAATATTGTTGCCAGTTATGGAATCCCTGGAAGTCACGAGAGAAGGAAGCATTGGAAGGCATCCAGCGCTCCTTCACTAGTAAAATAGTGTCTGTGAAGGAGGAAGACTACTGGCAAAGACTTAAGTCTCTAAACTTGTACTCTCTAGAACGACGCCGAGAAAGATACTTGATCATTTATACCTGGAAAATTCTCAACAACTTAACCCCAAACCTGCTGGGAGAGGAAGAAATGGAGTTGATAGAGATAAAAGAAAACCAACGACTGGGCCGTATGTGTATTATCAGGTCAATTAACTCAAGAGCACTGACAAGAGTTAAGACACTTAAAGAAAATGCCTTCGCTACACGGGGTCCGAAGCTCTACAATGCACTGCCAAAAGAAATAAGAAACCAAAACTACCCAACCGTTGAAAAATTCAAAAAGGACTTGGATGATTTCCTGTCATCACTGCCAGACCAACCAATCCTACCCCACTACTACCTCCGTGCTGCCAGCAACAGCATTCTTGACCAGCTGGCACAGAGGAGGGTAGATGGGATGTACAGTGGCGGCGCCGCAACGGCGTGGACCACAGGCGCTAACTGACAGCCCTCAACTACAACCACAGGAACCACAGGTGTGTGTGGTGGTATGTGTTTGTGTGTATGATGTTATGTATGTGTGTGTGTGTGGTGGTATGTGTTTGTGTGATGTAGTGTGTGTGTGTGTGTGTGTGGTGGTATGTGTTGTGTGTATGATGTTATGTATGTGTGGTGTGTGTGGTGTGTGTGTGTGTGTGGTGGTATGTGTTTGTGTGTATGATGTTATGTATGTGTGTGTGTGTGTGTGTTTGTGTATGGTATGTGTTTGTGTGTATGATGTTATGTATGTGTGTGTGTGTGTGGTGGTATGTGTTTGTGTGTATGATGTTATGTATGTGTGTGTGTGTGGTGGTATGTGTTTGTGTGTATGATGTTATGTATGTGTGTGTGTGGTATGTGTTTGTGTGTATGATGTTATGTATGTGTGTGTGTGTGTGTGTGTGTAGTGGTATGTGTTTGTGTGTATGATGTTATGTATGTGTGTGTGTGGTGGTATGTGTTTGTGTGTATGATGTTATGTATGTGTGTGTGTGTGTGTGTGTACTGTGTTTGTGTGTATGATGTTGTATGTGTGTGTGTGTGTGTGTGTGGTATGTGTTTGTGTGTATGATTTATATGGTGTCGGTGTGTGTGTGTGTACGGTATGTGTTTGTGTGTATGATGTTATGTATGTGTGTGTGTGTGTGTGTGGTATGTGTTTGTGTGTATGATGTTATGTATGTGTGTGTGTGTGTGTTTGTGTGTGGTAGTATGTGTTTGTGTGTATGATGTTATGTATGTGTGTGTGTGTGTTTGTGTGTGGTGGTATGTATTTGTGTGTATGATGTTATGTGTGTGTGTGTGTGTGTGTGTGTGTGTGTATGGTATGTATTTGTGTGTATGATGTTATGTATGTGTGTGTGTGTGTGTGTGTGTGTGTGTGTGTGGTGGTATGTGTGTGTGTGTATGATGTTATGTATGTGTGTGTGTGTGTGTGTGTATGGTATGTGTTTGTGTGTATGATGTTATGTATGTGTGTGTGTGTGTGTGGTGGTATGTGTTTGTGTGTATGATGTTATGTATGTGTGTGTGTGTGTGTGTGTGGTGGTATGTGTTTGTGTGTATGATGTTATGTGTGTGTGTGTGTGTATGGTATGTGTTTGTGTGTATGATGTTATGTATGTGTGTGTGTGTGTGTGTGTGTGTGTGTGTGTGGTGGTATGTGTGTGTGTTTATGATGTTATGTATGTGTGTGTGTGTGTGTGTATGGTATGTGTTTGTGTGTATGATGTTATGTATGTGTGTATGTGTGTGTGTGTGTGTGGTGGTATGTGTTTGTGTGTATGATGTTATGTATGTGTGTGTGTGTGTGTGGTGGTATGTGTTTGTGTGTATGATGTATGTATGTGTGTGTGTGTGTGGTGGTATGTGTGTGTCTGTATGATGTTATGTATGTGTGTGTGTGTGTGTGTGTGTGTGGTATGTGTTTGTGTGTATGATGTTATGTATGTGTGTGTGTGTGTGTGGTGGTATGTGTTTGTGTGTATGATGTTATGTATGTGTGTGTGTGTGTGTGTGTGTGTGTGTGTGTGTGTGTGGTGGTATGTGTTTGTGTGTATGATGTTATGTATGTGTGTGTGTGTGTGTGTGTGTGTGTGGTGGTGGTATGTTTGTGTGTATGTGTTATGTATGTGTGTGTGTGTGTGTGTGTGGTATGTGTTTGTGTATGTTATGTATGTGTGTGTTGTGTGTGTGTGTGTGTGTGTGGTGGTATGTGGTTGTGTGTGTGATGTTATGTGTGCGTGTGTGTGTGTGTGTGTGTGTGTGTGTGTGGGGGGGTATGTGTTTGTGTGTATGATGTTATGTGTGTGTGTGTGTGTGTGTGTGTGTGTGTTTTGGCGGTGCCCGGTGTGAACAGTGACTCCCGCGCTCCTCTGTTTTCATCAATATCTTCGAAAGTAGTGAAGTTGCGGTACTCTGACTTTACCTAGATAAACATCGAAACACCGTGGCGGTTGTGAAGCTGTCTGGAACGAATTTAGGCCAGTGATTATTGAAATATTAGTGAAAACCTGATACCATATCCTGCCGTCTGCCCTGACAGCCAGCACCGCCTGCCGGTTACCAGCCTAACTACCACTACCCTCATCGCTAGTTTATAATTACCAGTGACTTGCATTTGTTCCTTAATTAGTCTAGGCATGTGCAGGTAAATTAGTGAAACCGGAAAATATACAGTGCAACATGAGTACTATACCCGAAAGTAACTTGCCTCCTGCAGACACAAACTGTTTATCATGTAACAACCAGTGCTTGTTAGAGTGTTTGAAATGCCGAACGTGTAAACAATATATACATGCCAATTGCACACACCTCCCTGTCTATGCCATCGTGAATTTTCTGAACACAAGGAGTCAGTACACCTGCGAGGGATGTGTTAGACAACAGCTGGGTGAACAAGGCGACCGGCAGTTTGCGCTCGTCTATACCCTACTGGACAGGGACAAGGAAAAGGAAAGTGAGGCTAAACAGCCAAACAACGACAAAGAAAACACCACTGAAAACGGTGGTAAGTGTGATGAACCTTTTTTCCGGAGAACAAAGTGGCACACCACCCATAACAAATAAAACAAATAATAGAAATCTTCAAAATGATGAAAGGAAAAATAAATTATGCTACTACTACAAAATAATCAGTGTAAATTTGGCCGAAAAGGACGTGACTGCCCTTTTGCTCACCCAAGCCTATGTAACAGGTACAAGATAAACGGTCGTGATCCCGTAAAGGGATGTAAACATGGTGATAAGTGCAAATACCTACACCCACCTATATGTAATGGTTCAGAAAGGAGGAGAGAGTGTTTAAACTTGGAGTGCAAAAGACTTCATTTGAAGGGCACTCGTCGATATCCATCTGACCAGTGTAGAGAACAGCAACAAACAACCACTTACCCACCACCACCTTCTCGTTCAGACATTCCTGCACCAAATCCCCAAACACAGAGTGCGTGGTTAAATAGACCTCAACGAACACAAGATACGTGGGTAAATCAATCTCCCCAAAATGATACCACGGTACATTTTTTAGTGCAACAGATGCAGCAAATGCAAAAAGTGCAACAACAAATAATGCAGGCACTGAAAATCCATCCGACTCAGTGGTGCATCCCTCCATCATAGGAACTACAGTAACAAGGAAAGAGGTAAACAGCAGCACCCTACACACACTAATTTCACTCAATATAGCAGGCCTATTACCTTACAAATTCAAAGGCAAAGTAAAGCTGCTTGCAGAAATAGCACAAGTAGATAATGCACTCATACTCTCCCTAACAGAATCGCATCTTACTCAAAGTATAAGAGAAGCTGAAATAGATATAGAAAATTACACCTCCTTCAGAACTGATAGATCTGGTCATAGGAAAAAAGGGGGTATTATCACTTACGTTAAAAATCACCTTGCAGCTCTCACTAACGTTCTATTATCAGAATCTAATTCCTATACAGAGGTCCAGGTACTAAACATTACAGACATTAATATGATCTACATCACTATATAGACCTCCAGCATGTCCAACTAATAAGTTTATGGATCAACTAACAAAAATTAAAGATATTTTAGACAATCTACCACCACCCATGCCAACCATTGTGCTCACTGGAGACTTGAATTTCCCGCTAATTAACTGGGATTCAGAAAGTGTCTATGGAGGAGCAGCGGACATGCGAGCTCAAGCAGAAGCACTTATACGTTTTTCAAGAGAGTTTTATCTCAATCAACTCGTCAATATGGCCACAAGAGGTAATAATATACTGGATATTGTAATGACCAACAATGATGAGCTGATCCACAACCTCACAGTAGACAAAACCAACCTGTCGGACCACAATATTATTACAATGGCGACAAACATAGTTACCAACACACAGCATAGAACTCCCAGCCCTGCAGAGCCCATGGCTGTGAACTTCAATCAACTCAACTTCTCAGTGAATCTATATGCTGGGAAGACCTTAAAAGAGAACTTAGTGAAGTGGATTGGGTCATACAGTTTAAGGAATCTGGTCCCGAGGCCCAATATAACAAATTACTGGAAATATGCCTCAAAATTTCTGCAAAAATATGTACCCCTTAGAAAATCGTCACCACAGAAAAATATACCACGTGATCGTAGGATACTGATGCGCAAGCGAACGAACCTACGCAAGAAGCTGAAGCGTAGTACGAGCATACTAAATAAACAACAAATTGAAGCCAACGTTGCCTCCATTGAAGAAAAACTCAAGACTTCAGTAGAAATAGAAAATCGCAGAAAAGAATTCCAAGCCGTGTCCTGCATTAAAACTAACCCAAAATACTTTTATAAGTATGCTGCAAACAAATCAAATGTAAGGGTGGGTGTTGGTCCACTGACAGATGCGAACGGCCAAACCAAGAACGAACCTGAGGCGATTGTCGATATACTACGGCTACAGTACGAGGGCGTCTTTAGCCACCCTCGAGGTGATAAAATAATTGACTCACCGACCGACTTCTTCCACAAAGTATCCATGCCAAATCTAACTGACATTAAATTTACCACAAATGATATAGTAAATGCTATAAAGGAAATTGGTATCAATGCAGCAGCAGGCCCAGATCAATTCCCGGCCGCACTTCTCAAGAATTGCGCAGCAGACCTTAGTGCTCCTCTACAGATTTTTTATAGAAACTCTCTCGACTCTGGAATTATACCACAACAATTAAAATGTGCTAAAATTACACCAGTCCACAAAGGGGGTTCGAGGGGTGAAGCAAAAAATTATAGACCTATTGCTTTAACTTCGCATGTCATCAAAATCCTCGAAAAGCTAATAGTTAAAAATATGTCCATATACCTTGAAGAAAACAACATAATAAACAAGGACCAGCATGGGTTTCGGAAGCGCCACTCGTGCCTCTCGCAACTGTTAGCTCACCATGAAAAAATTATAGAAGGGCTAGAAAATAAAATGCTATCGACGTGGTCTACCTTGATTTTGCAAAAGCATTTGACAAGGTAGACCACGGCATACTCCTCCACAAGATAAGAGACTCAGGAATCTCAGGAAAACTTGGGGTGTGGCTGCACTGTTTCCTCACTGACAGGGAACAAGCTGTCGCGGTTGGTGGTGCAGTGTCCAAGCCATCCATCGTCACTAGTGGGGTGCCACAAGGGTCAGTTCTTGGACCTATACTTTTCTTGCTGCACATATCAGACATAAATAAACATGTCATGCATTCGTCTGTCGCCTCCTTTGCTGACGACACTCGTGTATTAAAGGAAGTGTCTTCTACAACAGATGCTGATTTACTTCAGGCAGATCTCACTACAATTTACTCATGGGCAGAGCAAAACAACATGTCCTTTAATAATAACAAATTTGAACACATGAACTACAGTGCAGACCGAAATATGAATATCCACACATACACAGCAGATGACGGCTCTTGCATTGATACTAATGATTATGTAAAAGATCTTGGTATTACACTCAGTCGAGATGGTACATTTGGAATGCATATAACCAATGTGGCAAAGAATGCTCGTAACCAAGCTGGATGGATCCTACGAACCTTCCGAACACGTGACATGATCCCAATGCTGACGCTCTACAAGTCACTGGTCATTCCACTGTTGGAATATTGCTGTCAGCTGTGGAGCCCATGGAAGGTGGGAGAGAAGCAATTACTCGAAGCAGTTCAACGCTCATTCACCAATAAAATCTCTGCCGTCCAACACCTAGACTACTGGGGGAGGTTGGAAACTCTCAATCTTTTCTCATTAGAAAGACGCAGGGACAGATATGCCATCTTATATGTCTACAAAATATTGATTGGCATCACAACCAACAACCTTAATATAGGTTTTCACATCCATCAACGACTGGGCCGTCTCTGCCACATACAGCGGGTACACCCCAGAGCAGCCACCAGAGTTAAGACGCTCAAGGAGAACGCCTTTGCGACACGAGGACCTCTTCTCTTTAACGCCCTACCCAGATATCTGCGTGACTCAACTGAACCAAGTCTCGAGAAATTTAAAAATCAACTGGACAAATTTCTCTGGACACTACCTGATCAACCCAAACTGCCCCACTACCACCTCCGCGCCGCTAGCAACAGCATCATGGACCAGCTGGCGCAGAGACGGGCAGATGGAATGTACTAGTGGTGGCGCATCAGCGTGACCACGGGCGGACAACACTGCCTGCAACTACTACCTACAGGACCTACAGGTGTGTGTGTGTGTGTGTGTGTGGTGGTATGTGTTTGTGTGTATGATGTTATGTATGTGTGTGTGTGTGTGTGTGTGTGTGTGTGTGTGTGTGTGTGTGGTGGTATGTGTTTGTGTATATGATGTTATGTATGTGTGTGTGTGTGTGTGTGTGTGTGTGTGTGTGTGTGTGTGTGTGTGTGTGTGTGTGTGGTGGTATGTGTTTGTGTATATGATGTTATGTATGTGTGTGTGTGTGTGTGTGTGTGTGTGTGTGTGGTGGTATGTGTTTGTGTGTATGATGTTATGTACGTGTTTGTGTGTGTGTGTGTGTGGTGGTATGTGTTTGTGTGTATGATGTTATGTATGTGTTTGTGTGTGTGTGTGTGTGTGTGTGTGTGTGTGTGTGTGTGGTGGTATGTGTTTGTGTGTATGATGTTATGTATGTGTTTGTGTGTGTGGTGCATATTTTCATAAGTGAAAGCGTGCCTGTGTGTGTGTACGTCCATGTGTGTACTGTATGTATGTGTGTGTGTGTGTATGATGTAATGTGTATGTTTGTGTGTGTGTGTGGTGGTATGTGTATGTCTGTGTGTGTGTGTGGAACGTAGGTTCATATGTGTGAGCGTGCCTGTGTGTGTGTGTGTACGTCCATGTGTGTACTGCATGTATGTGTGTGTGTATGTATGTGTTAAATGTGTATGTTGTGTGTGTGTGTGGTGGCATGTGTATGTCTGTGTGTGTGTGGAGCGTAGGTTCATATGTGTGAGCGTGCCTGTGTGTGTGTGTGTACGTCCATGTGTGTACTGTATGTGTGTGTGTGTGTATGTATGTATGTATGTACCGTATGTGTGTGTGTGTGTGTGTGTGTAAGGACATATCGGCACTCTCTCTCTCTCTCTCTCTCTCTCTCTGTAGGTATCCGCGGTGGTGTCAAATCTAATAATAAAGTGGGTGAGCTATAAAAAGTGCCGGGTAGGGGGGGGAGTGGGGGGGGGGGGCAAGGGGAGGGGTCAAGCATCTGATGATCTCATGAAGCGGGGGGGGGGGGGGGGGAGGAGGGTTCACTTGTTGGTCGATTTTCTTTCATGTATTCATTATTTTTCTATAGTTTCCTCCCTAGTAGACCTCCATCAAACATAACAAAAACACATCCATTAGATCGCCCTTGTAGATTCATTTCCACATTTTTCGGTTTAAAAATGTCCCCGATTCTTTCAAAATTAAAGGCTCACTATCGTTCGCCAGGAAGAAATCGACACCTAAATGACACGAAGTCTAAATATTGACAAACAAATGGGGCGAAAGGTCTTAAAATCGCAAAAACTAATGGGCCGAACGTCATCAAATTAGGCAACTAATGGGGCTAAACATGAGGGAGAAGGGGGGAGGGGGGGGCAGAAACCGGCCCCTCTCCCCTTCAGAATACCACCCACAGTGTTGCCAGATATAAATGAGCTGATTACTAGCCTGCAGTGTTGCCAATTGACCTCATTCCGTTTCACCGCACTCACTATTTCCGTCTCTCATGGGGTTTCTAGATTTCCTGTTTTAGAGTTGGCTACTGACTGGCTGACTGACTGACTGATTGCTTGACTAGTTAGCACTCTTTGGTGCGACGTTTTAGGGGGTTATTATGATATTTTGTTTAATTTCTATTGAAGTGTTTGATTGAGTCAGCCCTTTCCGAGCAATGTATTTTAGATTTGCCCCCCAAACTAAAACAAATGCCTCTTCACACCCCCTTCAGACTAAAACAAATGCCTCTTCACACCCCCTTCAAACTAAAACAAATGCCTCTTCACACCACCTTCAGACTAAAACAAATGCCTCTTCACACCCCCTTCAGACTAAAACAAATGCCTCTTCACACCCCCTTCAGACTAAAACAAATGCCTCTTCACACCCCCTTCAAACTAAAACAAATGCCTCTTCACACCCCCTTCAGACTAAAACAAATGCCTCTTCACACCCCCTTCAAACTAAAAAAAAAGGCTCTTCACACACCCTTCAGACTAAAACAAATGCCTCTTCACACCCCCTTCAAACTAAAACAAATGCCTCTTCACACCCCCTTCAGACTAAAACAAATGCCTCTTAACACCCCCTTCAAACTAAAACAAATGCCTCTTCACACCCCCTTCAAACTAAAACAAATGCCTCTTCACACCCCCTTCAGACTAAAACAAATGCCTCTTCACACCCCCTTCAGACTAAAACAAATGCCTCTTCACACCCCCTTCAAACTAAAACAAATGCCTCTTCACACCCCCTTCAAACTAAAACAAATGCCTCTTCACCCCCCCCCCCCCAAACTAAAACAAATGCCTCTTCACACCCCCTTCAAACTAAAACAAATGCCTCTTCACACCCCCTTCAGACTAAAACAAATACCTCTTCACACCCCCTTCAGACTAAAACAAATGCCTCTTCACACCCCCTTCAGACTAAAACAAATGCCTCTTCACACCCCCTTCAGACTAAAACAAATGCCTCTTCACACCGCCTTCAAAACTAAAACAAATGCCTCTTCACACCCCCTTCAGACTAAAACAAATGCCTCTTCACACCCCCTTCAACTAAAACAAATGCCTCTTCACACCCCCTTCAAACTAAAACAAATGCCTCTTCACACCCCCTTCAAACTAAAACAAATGCCTCTTCACACCCCCTTCAACTAAAACAAATGCCTCTTCACACCCCCTTCAAACTAAAACAAATGCCTCTTCACACCCCCTTCAAACTAAAACAAAAGCCTCCTCACACACCCCCTTCAACTAAAACAAATGCCTCTTCACACCCCCTTCAAACTAAAACAAATGCCTCTTCACACCCCCTTCAAACTAAAACAAATGCCTCTTCACACCCCCTTCAAACTAAAACAAATGCCTCTTCACACCCCCCTTCAAACTAAAACAAATGCCTCTTCACACCCCCTTCAAACTAAACAAATGCCTCCTCAAACCCCCTTCAAACTAAACAAATGCCTCCTCAAACCCCCTTCAAACTAAAAAAAATGCCTCCTCAAACCCCCTTCAAACTAAAACAAATGCCTCTTCACACCCCCTTCATACTAAAACAAATGCCTCTTAACACCCCCTTCAAACTAAAACAAATGCCTCTTAACACCCCCTTCAAACTAAAACAAATGCCTCTTCACACCCCCTTCAAACTAAAACAAATGCCTCTTCACACCCCCTTCAAACTAAAACAAATGCCTCTTAACACCCCCTTCAAACTAAAACAAATGCCTCTTCCCTCCCCCTCAACCTAAAACAAATGCCTCTTCACCCCCTTCAGACTAAAACAAATGCATCCTCATACCTCCATCAAACTAAAAAAAATGCCTCTTCACCCCCTTCAAACTAAAACAAATGCCTCTTAACACCCCCTTCAAACTAAAACAAATGCCTCTTCACACCCCCTTCAAACTAAAACAAATGCCTCTTCACACCCCCTTCAGACTAAAACAAATGCCTCTTCACACCCCCTTCAAACTAAAACAAATGCCTCTTCACACCCCCTTCAAACTAAAACAAATGCCTCTTCACACCCCCTTCAAACTAAAACAAATGCCTCTTCACACCCCCTTCAAACTAAAACAAATGCCTCTTCACACCCCCTTCAAACTAAAACAAATGCCTCTTCACACCCCCTTCAAACTAAAACAAATGCCTCTTCACACCCCCTTCAAACTAAAATATACGCCACCAACAAGATCAGTATGTACATTGTCAGTAAAATAATATCTTGGTTAAAGGCCGGTTTCTCTTATGTTGCAGGCTTGCTATCGCTTGCCGAGATATAAAATGACACTTGAATGGGATGAAGTGACCTATAATTGCCAAAATAATGAGGTTAAAGATCTTAAAATCTCCAAACTAATGGAGTTAAATCGGGATAGTTAAAAAAGACCCACCTCGTACCAGATAGGGCTATGCGAATATTCTATTCGGCAACTGAATGACTGGTGGAAATATTAAGCACGTAATATCAAGGAAGTGCTGTGACAAGCTTAACCCTTTCTGTACCATAGGGTACTACCATAAAAGTCCCACCCCGTCCCAAGCAATGTGGCCAAAATGGCAAGATATAACAACCTCCCACCTCAAAAGATGGAGGAATACTGCCTCTCCCAGCCTGTAGAGGCTTGGATATAAGCTGAGAAATGTTGCCAACTCTAGAGCAATGCTCAAATGATGTGGTACCAGGCACTGCCTGATACTGGCAGTTACAAGGATCGTATATTACTGACGGCTCTCTGCCGCCACTGGGACTGAACGGGTTAAGGGGAGATGGGTCGTTTCTTTGGTCCCCCTTTTTCCTCATGCTTAACCCCATTAGTTTTGAGATTATAAGACGTTTGGCCCATTAGTTTGGCAATTTTAACACCTTTCGCTCCATTTCATTGTCAATATTATGACCTTTCATGCCCTTTAGGTGTTAGTTTTTTTTTTCCTGGCGAGCGATAGCGAGCCAGTAATCGTGGAGGAACCGGCCTTCGGCCGTGAAATTTTTTTACCAAAAAATGTACAAATTGATCTCGAAAGGGGATCTAATGAAAGTGTGGTTTAAGTTTGATGGAGGTCTATAGAGGAAACTAAAAAATAAATGAATACCGGTATATAAATATATAGACCCAAAAAAAATAACCAGTCCCTTTAAAGATTTGAAGCTATCCCACACTGAAGCAAACCATATCATTGAATTCTTTGTCTTAACCCTTTCTCTACGGGGCTATTTGGGCTATTTAGGGTATATTCAGGTACTCCTAAATGATTAATTAAGTGTCTGCACGAAATGAAATGTATTCAGCCGAAAACTAGACTACAACAGCTTCAAAATGACACTAGAATGAGCTTCGTAGCTCGCGGGGATCACCCGCAGCGCTACCATAGACATAGGGGAAAACTCGCTATTTATTACCAATGTAGCGCTTTTTTGCCTTTGGCAGCACTGCTGAAACCCGGGCTGTGAGTCTCAGTGCACGGACGGACGTGCTGACGGTCAAAGGTGGGCCCCTCGTGGTCCCGCCCACTGACACTCGATTTGTACGGCTTTTTTCAGGCTTTTAAAGCCTGTAAATTAATGTAACTTGCCCAAACGTAGGACTACGTTTCCCGCAGCCAATGGGCATTATATTACAGTCACGGTCAATCATGCCGATACATACATTCTCGAAGCTGTCTCGGCTTGAAATGAAGCTTCTTATCAACCTATAGAATGCTAGACCCCCCTAAGACCTACACACCCATGGTGCTAGACCCCCCTAAGACCTACACACCCATGGTGCTAGACCCCCCTAAGACCTACACACCCATGGTGCTAGACCCCCTAAGACCTACACACCCATGGTGCTAGACCCCCCTAAGACCTACACACCCATGGTGCGAAGAGATGGCCGAAAAATAGAGTATTGTAGAATTGGACGAAAATCATGTCAATGTCTTGGAAACAAATTTTCGCATCCGAATAATAATTGTCCGCCAAAAAACATATGGGGCTATGGTGTGGTTTTGGTTGGTTGTGAATCATCTGGCGCAAGTGGCACGGCAGCCACATGCTTGAGTGCGTATGTGAGGCCTGCGTGGGAGGAGGGAGGTAGAGGGAGGGGATTTGTAATATCCCTTATATCTCCCTTGTATAGCAATATCATTGCACCACAAGGCATATGTGAAGAATATTAGGACCATGAAATTAGGTGTATGGAAATAATAAAGCACATAAAGTCATAAGGTAAGGTATAAGCGAGTGGGGAGTGAGTGGTGGGATGGACATTGGCATTTCTCCTCGTTCCCTCCCCTTGCTATCGATCGGTGATTGCAAACATTACGCTCATTCTAGGGCACTTCCACTCACATCCGTCTTACACGTATCATATACGTATAATATATCGGATATATCTGGTGTTGAGGGATGGTCCCAGAGCCCTGCCACTGCCTCCACAACAATAAAGGTGAGTGTGTGTGTGAGGTGTAAGTGAATAACAATGTTTGCTATCAAATGTTGCCATGTAACCCTATTTCTGATCCAAATTTCAGCCACCTAGGCCAGTTGGCGCGTTTTTGTACACGTTTCAGAATCCTACTTCCCAGAGGCTAGTCGCGGCTCCCTTACAGAACCTTCCCGAATTAATGTCGTAGCTGCCAGGTTAAGTCTGTACCTAATATTTGTATTTCAAAGGTTCCATTATATTCTTTGACGCTTTAATATGTATTAGAATTAATGATCATGACTGTACACTCAGACATAAATCCTGGCCAATGTTTGAAACCCTCGAACAACCAAACGAAGCACCGAAATGTAAATATTAGGCATACATAATGAGAAGATTCAATTCAATTTGGGAACATTTAAAAAACTTAAGTCATATATTGCATTTTGGAGGTTCTTATATACAGATTGCGAGTTCTATTAGAGAACAATTAGTGTCTTTGAGTGCCCTATCGCACTAAATCTGGCCCAGTAAGAACACTCAAACAGTTTAAGAGACCCCACCTCGCTTGTTTTATCTTTCTCTCCGCTCTCCTCTTTGGCTTGTATCCATTCGGCCCCATTCAGCCTACTGTTTTAAGGCGTTTACCCCCATCCAGGTGTCAATATTTTCCTGGCGAGCGGCAGCGAGTCAGCATATATATATATCTTTTTTGACAGCAAGCTAAATTTGTACATTTTTCGATAGAAAAATTTCTCCGGCGAAGCCGGATTTCTCCATACAATGTTGGCTTGCTATCTCGCCAGGAAGAAATCGACACCTGGGTGAGGATAAACGTTTTAAAACAGTTGGTTGAATGGGGCCGAATGGATACAAGCCAGGCAAAGAGAAAAAAAAGGAGAGAAAGATAAACAAAAGCCGGTGACCCAGCGTAAATAAAATCCGAAACTTGTAAGAGGAAGGGAAGGGGTGACACAGTGTTGCCAGGTGTAATGAGCTGATTATGAAGACAGTGTTGCCAAGTCACCTAATTCTGTTTGACCTCACCCCTTTCTGTCTCCCAGGGGATTTTACTTTTCTGTTTTAGAGTTGGCTACTGACTAATTGACCGTTTTGACCCCTCTACTGGAGTTAGGGGAGTTTTATATTTCGTTGTTTATATGTTATTTTTTGTTTTAGTTTCCTCCATAAACTTCCATCAAGCTTTTCAAAATATCACCAAGACTGCCTTTAAGACAAATATGTGCATGTTTTGGTAAAAATTGGGTAAGAGTTGTGTTATCGGGCGTACCACTACCGACGTACAGCATAACTCCTCTCTAAAACAATAACCTAACCAAACAACCTAACCTAACCTAACCTAATATTCATGTAGTTAGGTTTTTTAGTTAGGTTAAGTATTTATAGAAGATTTATGTTGCATGTCGGTAGTGGTACGTCCGATAACACAACTCTTACCAAGAATTGCCCCAGTCAAAGGCCAGTTACTCATAAATTGCAGACTCACTATTATTCACCAGGAAAAACTTGACACCTAAATGGCACAATAGGTATATACTGTATAAATGGCACAATAGGTATATACTGTATAAATGGCACAATAGGTATTATACTGTATAAATGGCACAATAGGTATATACTGTATAAATGGCACAATAGGTATATACTGTATAAATGGCACAATAGCTATATACTGTATAAATGGCACAATAGGTATATACTGTATAAATGGCACAATAGGTATATACTGTATAAATGGCACAATAGGTATATACTGTATAAATGGCACAATAGGTATATACTGTATAAATGGCACAATAGGTATATACTGTATAAATGGCACAATAGGTATATACTGTATAAATGGCACAATAGGTATATACTGTATAAATGGCACAATAGGTATATACTGTATAAATGGCACAATAGGTATATACTGTATAAATGGCACATAGGTATATACTGTATAAATGGCACAATAGGTATATACTGTATAAATGGCACAATAGGTATATACTGTATAAATGGCACAATAGGTATATACTGTATAAATGGCACAATAGGTATATACTGTATAAATGGCACAATAGGTATATACTGTATATCGCCAAACTAATTGACCACTTGTGAGTTTCAGGCTATAAGGAAGTTGGAGCTGTAGACATCGATAGTAAATAGAAATGCAATAATAATTTAGGTTTCTGATGGCTAAAGAGTGTGTTGAATTGGGTTTAATGTTTTTATAAATGTAAGACAATCCTATTTTGGCTGGTAATTCTGCTAAATATCGATGTCTACGGCTCCAACTTCCTTATAGACCGAAACTCGCAAGTGGTCAATTGTGCGAATGTCTCAAAATCTCTTGGGCTAAACATGAGGGAGAAGGGGTTTCCGAAAACCCTCTTTATCTAGATCAACAGAGTATTTTTCATCTTTTTATGCATGAAACTGCATTCAGATTATCCATCCTGAAGGCTATTGACTTTCCCGCTAAAGTTGAGCCGTGCTTCTTTCAGAAGAATAGGGGGACTAATAACTCTTTGGCATTTATGTGAAGGTCTTTGTACCTGGACCATACTGTAGACCCTGAAGTTGATGGCCTAGGTTCGACTGATACCCCCATCCCAGGGTACCTGACGCGTCTGTGTTGATCCAGACCGTCGATGGAGGAGTTTTCCATGTCAAAAAGAGTGTAAGACTTCTGGCTTCGCCCAGGCCGTCAGCAGGTTGTGGATTAATTTCGGGATTTGCCATAGTGTTTTCGCCGGCAACAGCGGAAAGCACTTGTTTCCCTCCAAAATTAGCCTTTTCACCTTGAGACGACCTAACGGAACTGTCAACCTGATCCAGTTGAGTGACCCTACCAGAGACTCCCAAACCCTCCTCGTGGTAGTCAGAGAGTGCAGAAACCGAAAGAGTTTCTTGCGGAATCTCTGACGGTTGTCTGCACTCTGACTCAGAGTAAGAAGCTCGGTGTCCCATAGCAGACCGACCCATTGGATGGCCCTCGTGGGATTCAAGTTGGACTTTGCCAAGTTCACCTTGAACCCCAGGGCAGTGATATGAGAAATTATCTGATATACATTTTCTAGGCATGCAATTTTGGAATTTGCTACTATTAACCAATCGTCGAGGTACCAGAAAATCATGATTCTCATTTTCAGCAATGGTAGCAAAGCCTGTCGGACTAGTTTTGTGAAAATACGAGGTGCGAGATTTAGACCAAAGGGCATCCTTTGAAAAACAAACGTCTGATTCCCTTGGCGCAGAGCCAGGTACTTTTGAAATTGTTTGTTTATAGGGACATGCCAGTAGACATCTGTCAGATCTAAGGAATACATCCAATCTTGCGGCGGCAGTGTCAGCCTGATCTGATTCACCGTCAGCATCCTGAACGACTGATTGGGAATGTAGCGATTCAGATAAGACAAATCGGTGATCGGCCTCATCCGAAATCTGTCCCTTTTTGGCACCAAGAATATCCGGGATATGTAAACGGGCTGAGTTGATTTTACGGGGCCAATGATCTGCTTGTTCACCATCTCCTGAATGATGGATCCCACCTCTAATGAAACAGGGATTGATTCTACTGGGATACGTAAGCGAGGTCACCGGGACCACCTCCACGAGAGGCCCTCGCGGACCACTGTCCTTGCCCATGTTCGCCGAGGCCATGCCCGGTAACATACCCGGAAGTTGCCAGTCTCTAGACTGGCTATGTCCGGCAGAGCTGCTCTCGTTTCTGACTCGCCATTCTGCAGCCCTGGGAGTGAGAGAGCTTTGTGGTGTTTCAGTTTTTTTATTGGGAGAGATTTGACTCACTATGACTGGTAGTGGGGCGAGAAGCTTTGTCTGTTTACTGTTAGACTGACCCCTGAACCACCTCCCTTTACCCCTGGACTGACTGCGGCCTCTAGCTGTGCCACTGCTTCCGAGGTGGGGTTGCATCTTACTATACTGCGGTGACTGAAACGTGCCACGAAATGGACTCTTAGGATACTGTGCCTTATGGGATGATTCACTCTTCGGCTTCGAAGCAGTGAGACGGCTAGAGTCCAACAAATAATTTACGGTGCGCCAGGCATCTGTGGAGGCAAGAGTTGCAGTGAAAACATCTGATAATACCATTCGTCTGTCTATCTCCTCAGGGAGCTTCATGACCAGGTATAGTGGTATACAGTACCCTCAGATCTTGGCGTACCCGCACAGCCTCAAACAAAGCTGTGCGAACATACCCAAGAGTCTGAACAGCGTTCTGTAGCAAGATGTGCCGAGATAAAGATAGCGCCTTACAAGTACTAGACTCAGTCTTTCTTGCCAATGCTTCAGCAAGTTGACGACTAAGTAAAGACTGCGATAAAAGCCTCCAGGCTCTCTGTCTCATTTTAAAGTCGTTATCAATTTGTAGCTGTGTAGGAGAACTAAATGGCTCAGCTAACTGACACAACACATATTTGGGGGCACTTTCTTCCTAATGTTTAGCTCCAATAGTTTTCAGATTATATGACGTTCGGCCCATTAGTTTGGCGATATTAAATCCTTTCGCCCCATGTCTTTGTCAATATTAGGACTTTTTGTGTTATTTAGGTGGGGGTTTCCTGGCGAGCGATAACAAGCCTGTAATGTAAGAGAAACCGCCCATCGGCCGGGAAATTTGTCTATCGAAAAAAAATCAAATATATCTTGGGCGGTCTTGGGCGGGTGTTTTCTTAAGCTTGATGGAGGTCTAGGGAGCAAAGTAAAAAAACAATAATAAAAAGATACAAAAATGAGCAAATAAATACGCCCATCACCCCTTAATACGCCCATCCCCCCTTAATACGCCCATACCCCGTTAATACACCCATCCCCCCTTAATACGCCCATCCCCCCTTAATACGCCCATCCCCCCTTAATACGCCCATCCCCCCGTAATACGCCCATCCCCCCTTAATACGCCCATCCCCCCGTAATACGGCCATCCCCCCTTAATACGCCCATCCCCCCTTAATACGCCCATCCCCCCGTAATACGCCCATCCCCCCTTAATACGCCCATCCCCCCTTAATACGCCCATCCCCCCGCAATATTAATAAATAAAATTTACACCAAACACCAAAAACCCTGAAATGAAACTAATGGAAGCATGTGATCCTTCCGGGATTCGAACCTGGGATAGCACATACAGAACTTAAACACTCTAACCATTACACCATCGAGACAGTTCAAGGTTCAGCACATGACCACGATTAATATCCATTTACTGAATAATGGATATCAATTTAAGGGGGAGGTAGTCGCTTTTTTCTGGACCCCTTCTCCCTCATGTTTAGCATATTAGTTTTGCGATTTAAAGACGTTCGTTCCGTTAGTTTGGCTATTTTGAGACCTTTCGCCTCATTTCTTTATCAATATTAAGGCCTTTCGTGCCATTTAGCTGTCAATTTTTTCCTGGCGAGCGATAGCGAGCCAGTAATTTTAGAAGGAACCGGCCTTCGGCCGGGACATTTTTCTACCGAAAAATGTAAACATTTATCTTGAAAGGGGGTCTAGGGGGTGTGTTAATTAGCATGATGGAGGTTTAGCGAGGAAACTAATAAATAAATTAATAAATATATATATACTGTATATATACATATATATATATATATATATATATACATATATATATATATATATATATATATATATAGAGGCCACCAAAACAAGCAGTACCCCCTTAATTACCTACTGGACCCAGGGGCATTATGAATAGAGTAATACTTATGTGAGAGGAAAGAAGAAATTATGGGGCGCAAATCTCCAATGTGTCCATAGTATCCATACCCATACATACCTTAACCCTTCCAGTACCAGCGACGTGTGTTATCGTTTATTCTAGCTATTTTTAGACGATATTATGCAGCTTAGGAAGGATCTGTGGTAGTTGTAAAGGTTGGTCGAGATGGTTGGAAGCCCTATTATGGCTAGAGGTCCTCCTGAGCTGAATGAAATCGTCTAATAGTTTCCAGAATATGACGAAAAGGACGTCCCCGGTACTGAACGGGTTAAGTAATCACCGGTACAAGATATATTGTTTGGTCTCTGGATATGAATTCTGGTTCTACGTAATTATAAATAAGATAAGATCCCGTCGTTAACCCTTTCAAGAAACTATTACGCATATTTAGTCTGTTTCTAGCTCTTATTAGACGCTTGTGTATTGTGTCCAGTTAAGGGGGGTGACCTGCTTTTTGTTATTTCTGTCCTTTTCTCTCTTTCTCTGGCTTGTATCCATTCGGCCCCATTCAGCCAACTATTTTAAGACGTTTATCCCCATCTAGGTGATGATTTCTTCCTGGCGAGCGATAGCGAGCCAGCATTATATGAAGAAATCCGGCTTCGCCGGAGATATTTTTCTATCGAAAAATGTACAAATTTAGCCTGCTGTCAAAAAAAAAAAAAAAATGCTGGCTCGCTACCGCTCACCAGTAAAAAGTTGTCACCTGGATGGGGATAAACGTCTTAAAACAGTAGGCTGAATGAGGCCAAATGGATACAAGCCAGAGAAAGATAGAAAAGGACAGAACAAAAACAGGTCACTTCCCTTAACTGGTACTATTTTTTTTTTTTTTTTTTTTTTTTTTTTTGGGGGGGGGGGGGGAATCGCTCAGGTATCCCTTTTGCCGGGTTGAGCATCGCCACCCCCCCACCCCTCCCCCCCTCACTTCCTGCGACAAATTCATGACAACAAGCTGTGAAGGAATGTAACTCAATTCTCCCCTACCAGTATTTCACTCTGATCTACCGCCAGAGGTACGACTGCTGACATAGCCATACACAACACTTAGGATATGCACAGTACATCACCATTTTTTGCTATTATACAATGGCATGGCTTTATTATATAGTAGATGGCTGTCTTGAGTCCCCCCCCCCCAAAAAAAAAAACAAAAAAAAAAAACAAAAAAAACAAAGGAAAAGAGGGAAAACGAAAAGAAAAGAAAATAGAAAAAGTGTGGATAGGGCCTGAGTATATAGAATAGATAGATAGATGGCTGCACGTAGTGATGATACAGTATGGTAGTCATGGGAATTGCCATATTCACCAGATATGACTACAGACATAATTATGAGGCTGATTAATTGGCATGAAAATAACTTCTTCCTTTTTACTATTAGTATGTGTTATTTGTGAGCCTCGGTGACTTTAAAGTATAATAAGTAACAATATGCAATTACTATAATATGTCAGCTACAGACATTACGGCATATAGCTTAGATTAAGGAGGCCCACCTCATTTTTTTTTCTCTCTCTCTGGGTTGTATCTACTTAGCCCCATTCAGCTTATTGTTTTAAGACGTTAACCCCCATCTAGTGTGAATTTTTGAGCGATAGCGAGCCAGCATCTATTTGGTAATGTTTTTGACAGCAGACTAAATTTGTACATTTTTCGATAGCAAAATGTCTCCGGCGAAGCCGGATTTCTCCATACAATGCTGGCTCGCTATCGCTCGTCTGAAAGAAATCGACGCCTGGATGAGGATAAATGTCTTTAAACAGCAGGATGAATGGGGCCGAATGGATACAAGCCAGACAAAGAGAGAAAAGGAGAGACAAATCAGGTGACCCCCCTTAACCCCTTCTTTACCGAGGTGCCTTTTTAGTTTTTTTCTAGCTATATTTAGACGATTTTGTGCAGTTTAAGAAGGATCTGTGGTAGTACAAAGGGTTAAGTGAGATAGTTCGAAGCTTCTTAATAATTGCTGGTTACCCCTTTGAAACTTAATAAAATCGTCTAATAGTTGCCAGAATATAATGAAAAGGACGTCACTGGTACAGAAGTGGTTAAAAAAAAGCTGCTGGACAAGGAGGGTGGAGGTTGCGGCAATATTGTCTATTATAAAAGGCCCCTCAGTCGGTTACACTCCCAAAACAAATGTACCGGGTGGCAACTCTGGGGTGAAAACCTTGGTAGGGACAAATGTCAAATTTGCTGGTGCGGGGTTCTTTATATCAACAACTGGACCTCAACCGGAAACATGGCTTTGGGAAAAAAAAAAAAAAACAAAAAAAAAAAAAAAATCTACACCAAGAGGAATACTGACAACAACAGGCCATGGGTTTGTCAAATTGTAAACCAATGTAAATAAATACAAACACAAGAAGCCAACTGTTCCTAGCACATATTTCAGTTCACTTCACTTATTAAGCCACTGTATGTAAGTAACTAGGACTTCATACATTCATGTAAGTGTAGTTTGAGAGATGATACATTCTTAAGGGGAGGCAGACCGTTTTTCTGGACCCCCTTCTCCCTAATGTTTAGCCCCACTAGTTTTGAGATTATAAGACGTTCGGAACGCCCTTTAGTTTGGCAATTTTAACATCTTTCGCCCCATTTCGTTGTCAATTTTACGACCTTTCGTGCCATTTAGGTGTCTATTATTTCCTGGCGAGCGAAAGCGAGCCTGCAATTTTAAGAGGAACCGGCCTTTGGCCGGGAAATTTTTCTACCGAAAAATGTAAACATTTATCTTCAAGGAGGGGCTAGGGAGTTTGTCTAAGTTTGATGGAGGTCTAGGGAGGAAACTAAAATATATGAATAAATGAATTAATAGACCAAACAAACGGCCAGCCTCCCCTTAAGATCAGTAACGTAACGTCTCCGGGTAGCTTATAACAAATGCTTACAACTTAGTTGAAAAGGAAATGCTTAGCTTGATCCGGCTTGAATAGTTCTAAATATTAACCCAAAGGTTGCGGGGACTAATTGGAACGCCATGGCAATTTATGGCAATTTACATGCTCTTAAAGCCTGTGGAGACGAGTGATATAATGTTATAACCAAATATCATAATAATCCCGAGACATTGATTGTACTAGATAGTGCGCCCAGTGGTCGGGTCTCGAAAGTGATAAAAAACACAATTTAAGGGGAGTGACCTGCTATTTTTCTCCCCTTTTCTATCCTTCTCTGACTTGTATCCATTCGGCCACATTCAGCCAACTGTTTTAAGACGTTTATCCCCATCCAGGTGTCAATTTCATCCCGGCGAGCGATAGCGAGCCAGCATTGTATAGAGAAATCCGGCTTCGCCAGACACATTTTTCTATCGAAAAATGTACAAATTTAGTTTGCTGTAAAAAAAAAAATATATATATGCTATTTCACTACCGCTCGCCAGGAAAATATTGACACCTGGATGGGGGTAAACATCTTAAAACAGTAGGTTGAATGGGGCCGAATGGATACAAGCCAAAGAGAGAGGGGAAATAAAAAGAGAAAAATAAAAGCGAGGTCACCCCCCTTAAGCCAGCACACTGTAAGTCAAAAATACCGTCAGGACTGGAGACCCTTTTCGAGAACTCCATTCCCCTCCAAATAATCCCCTGACCCAAGCAGTATTGCCACATCACCATAAAAAAAAAAAAAAAAAAAAAAAAAAAGTCTCCCAGCGATCATAAGGCTCCCCTATTTCGCGCCAAATGCGATGTTGCCATGCTTCTCGGAGACATTAGACAGAGAGGGGGGTGAGGGGGGTCTGCATAATGTGGCACCGTTGCATTATGTTGCGGGGTTGCCATGTCGCGGTCTCCAGACACGTGCAACGCCGCTAAACATTCAAACGTGGAGGCGGCCGGGGAAAGAGAGAGAGAGAGAGAGAAAGAGAGAGAAAGAGACAAAAAGAGAAGGAGAGAGAGAGAGAGAAAAAAAAAAGAGTAGGAGAAAGAGAAAGAGAGAGAGACAAAAAGAGAGGAGATAAATATTTACATAGATTTACATATATACACTGACCACACAGACCTTACGATCCAAACGAGGTGGTCAGGACTTAATTCTAGTAGAGATGGTATACCTGATAGAAAAGGAAAGTTGAAGGAAAGGATAGAAAAGAAGAAGGCTCTCTCCCCACCCTCTGTCAATTACCGTATATTAAAAAGTTGGAAGTGATTAACGTTGCTGGGCTTCGAAATCCCCAGAAAGAAATTACAGGAAAGATTGGAAAAAAGAAAGGAACATTTATGCAAACCTTCGCCTTAGTAACACGTACATTTTGGGGTTAATTGGAATCATCCAACCCATCACCCTTAGTAATATGTATATTTTTAATGATGATTTTTATATTTATTATTCTTTATTTGCTTATTCACTTTATTTTGTCTTACGCTCTCTTCAGCTGAACAAATAATAACGGTGATAATTACTGCCTACTCCATACCAAATAATAACGGTGATAATTACTGCCTACTCCATACCAAATAATAACGGTGATAATTACTGCCTACTCCATACCAAATAATAACGGTGATAATTACTGCCTACTCCATACCAAATAAACGGTGATAATTACTGCCTACTCCATACCAAATAATAACGGTGATAATTACTGCCTACTCCATACCAAATAATAACGGTGATAATTACTGCCTACTCCGTACCAAATAATAACGGTGATAATTACTGCCTACTCCATACCAAATAATAACGGGGATAATTACTGCCTACTCCATACAAAATAATAACGGTGATAATTACTGCCTACTCCATACCAAATAATAACGGTGATAATTACTGCCTACTCCATACCAAATAATAACGGTGATAATTACTGCCTACTCCGTACCAAATAATAACGGTGATAATTACTGCCTACTCCATACCAATAATAACGGTGATAATTACTGCCTACTCCACACCAATAATAACGGTGATAATTACTGCCTACTCCATACCAATAATAACTGTGATAATTACTGCCTACTCCATACCAAATAATAACGGTGATAATTACTGCCTACTCCATACCAAATAATAACAGTGATAATTACTGCCTACTCCATACCAAATAATAACGGTGATAATTACTGCCTACTCCATACCAAATAATAACGGTGATAATTACTGCCTACTCCATACCAATTTTTCTGTGGTATGAGTCTAGATATTTCTTAAATGTATTTATAGAGGATCTGGCTTTTACTTTATTTGGGAGTTTGTTCTTCATATCAATCACACTGTGAGTGAAGAAATATTTTGTTGTATCTAGAGAGAGAGAGAGAGAGAGAGAGAGAGAGAGAGAGAGAGAGAGAGAGAGAGAGAGAGAGAGAATAAAAGAAACGCTAAATAAGGTTAAGAAGAAAATGAAAGAAGCATACAGAGAGAGAGAGAGATACATACATACATACATACATACATACATACATACATACATAGATAGCTAGATAAACGGATGGATAACAACGATAAACAGAGGGATAAATAGATAGGTAGACAGGGAGAGAAACAGAAAATATAGACAGTAAGACAGTTTAATAAATAGATAGACAGACAAAGAGACACATACGCGGAGAAAGATAGAAAGAGAAACAAAGACTAAGAGAGAATATGATGAACAAAGGAATAGGAGAGAGAGAGAGAGAGAGAGAGAGAGAGAGAGAGAGAGAGAGAGAGAGAGAGAGAGAGAGAGAGAGAGAGAGAGAGAAAGAGAGAGAGAGAGAGAGAGAGAGAGAGGAAGCTGACAAACACAATCAGACAGACAGACTAAACATGCGAATGACATATATATATATATATATATATATATATATATATATATAGGCAGAGAGACAGGGAGGGAAATAGAAAAAAAAAGTATAAAATCAAATATGTTGAACAAAGGAATGGCCGTGAGAGAGAAATAAAAAAGACAATTGTAAAAAGAATAAGAAAAAAGTGTATTGAATGTAATTACCATTTATATAGAGAATGTAAAAGATTACACGCTCACTACAACAAAGTTAAGGGGGATGGGCGATATTTTATTAAGGGGGGATGGGCGATATGATATTTTATTAAGGGGGGATGGGCGATATTTTATTAAGGGGGAATGGGCGATATTTTATTAAGGGGGGTGGGCAGTATTTATTTGCTTATTTATGTCTCTATTTATACTAATTTTTTAGGTTCCTCCCCAGACCTCCATCAATTTAAAAAAAACATCCCCAAGACCCTCCTTCAAGATAAATTTGTACATTTTTCGATAGACAAAATGCCCCGGCCAAAGGCCGGTTAAATTCAGTCATCCTTGATAAACATGCCCGTGTGAGCCTTAATAACATTAAGAGCCCTTGTTTTATGCGAGTCCCGGTCGTAACACACACGAGAGCTTTTATAGTCAACATTCGATGGTCAAATTTTTTCTGGCAAAATTTCTGGGATTATTTTGCACTGGTATCGGAAACTAGACTGATGATAGATTAATTTGGGTAATAGAAAAATATTTAATGTTTACCTCATAAGCTGCCAGAGCAGTGTTGAGGATAAATGTTGAGTGAAAAAGTGCTCGTGTGTGTTACGACCGGGACTCGTATAAAACAAGGGCTCTTAATCATTGGACTAGAAAGGCACACAGCCACAACGGTAACACTAGATCCAACCCTCGAACTTATAATGCCGGTGCACAAAAACACCTATATCCTCCAGAGTTAAATCTGCGATAGCGGAGTATCCTCTAACTCGGCATACGTGCACTACTACTACAGGCTGATGATCTCTGATACAGCCTGATCACAACAACATACAATTACGTTAATAATGTATACAAGGAAAAAGATAGAGAGCTTAATTAAATCACTGGAATGATTTAATGCAAACAAGAAGAAGGTATAATTAAAGTTACTCTAAACAATAATAAACTGTCACTCCTATATTAAAGAAAGTGAATGAAAGTCCTAAAGCATCGAACAGGAATCTTCTGAAGAAAGTATGATGCTGCTTAAGATGATCGAATCGGATTTTGAACTGTTATATAAAGCAGGAACAAGATATGACAAGTGTAGGGACATACAGTGTTAACTGGCACGGGAATAACGATAAATGCAAATGCGCAATAGTATTATCTTCAACAACAAAAGAAGTACTTCCTCAGGCAACGCAAAAGCCTACTCAGGTTGTGCAACTCAACAACAACCAAGGCTTACAATCAATGTGAATAAAAATGCTGAATACATAACATAAGAGTTTATAATCCTAATCGGGTGTCTGCTAGGCGAATAAAGTCTAGCTGGGATGTCGTATGCTAGGAAACAATGGCTGAGCAAGCGGCTCGTAGCCTAGCGAGGTCCTTAAGACTGTACGGCCAAATTACGATAAATGACGGGGTGCTCTCTTGAGAGATCCAGATCGCTAGTATCTGGTTCTCTCCTGGCAACCCTCTTCAAGTCAAAGCAAAACGAGTTAGCACAGTGTTGGGTGGCAGAGGCAAAAGCCCTCACTCACAGCACAGTGCTAAACTCACAAGGTACACAGTCAGAAAGACAACCTAGGCTTCCCACGTATCCGTTGCGATTGTACAAGTTCAACAAAACCTGGTACACATCGGAAATCACAACATCAATAGCCTCACCCCAGTCTAGCATTAAATAGCCCAGCAGACAACCAAGAAATAGGTAGGGAGACCCCGCGAGTGTGTCGAACCTCTACAGACAAAATGTTAACCCCTCCAAAATGTCTAACTAAACATGAAATATCTGAGAGCTTCAGCATATAATACGATGGCCGATATATGAAATCGTGCAGAACCAAAGGGGAGTTATGATGTTAAATAGATTAGAAGAATAAGAGGTAAGAAGTTGAGAGAGAGAGAAAGTGTTCTATAGGTGGAAGTCGGGGACAGAATGATGGCAAGGGAGGTGTGAAGGTTATGCTGGTCAAGCAAGCTCTGAGCGAGGAAGGCACAAAGGCAGCAAGGAGTGCTGGGGGAACTACCTTCTGCTGCGGCAGAAGGGCGGCAAAGCGGCCAGCCACTCAGAGGGCCCGGCCGTGGCATGATGTCACCGAGACAATGCGTAACACTACGCGCACAACCCTCTGCCTCCTGCACTTACTCACTCACACTCTCTAGCTGTATCATTCAGTCTTATGCATTAAACTTATAACTGATGATATAAAATATAATGCATTGTCACAGACGAAAATAAAGACCACTTCTATACTGCCTGTGACATGACGATTCACAAGAAAGAAAGTATAACATTGTAGATAGACTGTAGCCAAATTCATTGCCCTGGCGAGTGTTAGCGAGTGGCCAAGCGAGTGGCGTTCTGCTAAGCTGCAGGCGTCACATGTGATACCGGCTTTAGTCACCCAAATGTGTCACTCTAAGTATTGGAAACAGAGAGGACGACAACTGTAAATCAGAAAAGCCCTCGGTTCCAGCACCACGTTGGTAACTCTTCTCATATGATGGTATTGGGAGTGGCAGCTGCTCTCCAATACAGGGTCGTATATTCCTACTGACGTGCAATGTGAGAGCTAGTGGATGCTTTCCGTGCTTGTGAGGCTCAAAATATGATAATAATATACTAATGAAGACTATAATAGTAATGATAAAGGTAATGCTAAAAATTATGACGTACATTAGGAGGACGTATATCTATGGCCAATGTAGTATCTCAATGAACATTCAATATTTACAAATTACACAACCTTTACACATAATGAAGACCTTCGTTTGCTGACCCTCACCCATTTAGACCGTCCCTGAGGTGTTGTGTGGATGTATGTGGGTAGGTGTGGATGTGTGTGGGCATATGTGGCTAGGTATGATTATGTAGATGTGTGTGGGGGTACATATAGGTACGAGCAGGGGTACCCGGCGTTGCCTGGGTAATCACCATAATCACCATCACTACTACCACCACTACTACTACCATAATCACCATCATCAATCACTACTACCACAATCATCACAATACTAATACTACCATAATTACCAGCCTCGACCTCCCTGTGCCTCATTAAACGGCGACCTCGATTTCGGCCGCTAAATGACCTCCGATTTTGGATCTGATCTCATCCGTACCCCCATTTTGGGGGGCTGCGAACAACTTTTGTTCCATACACCTTTTCGATCGGAGGCCTCCTTCTGCCCCAAACGGCCATTTTTCCGATTTGGCGCCCATTTTCTCCGGCCCTTTCACCCTGGGGACGTCTATTTTTTCACTAAAACCTGCCTAGGGACCCTCTTATTATGCATACCAAGTATGAACGCTCTAGCTTAAAAAATGTGGCCATGCATAAAGAACAGACACACAGACACACACACAGACAATCGAAAATATTATATAGACTAGCAGGGGTACCCGGCGTTGCCCGGCTACTACCACCACTACTACTACCATAATCACCATCATCAATCACTACTACCACAATCATCACAATACTACTACTACCATAATCACCGGCCTCGACCTCCCTGTGCCTCATTAAACGGTGACCTCGATTTCGGCCGCTAAATGACCTCCGATTTTGGATCTGACCTCATCGGTAACCCCATTTTGGGGGGCTGCGAACAACTTTGCGATACACCTTTTCGATCGGAGGCCTCCTTCTGCCCCAAACGGCAATTTTTTTTTAAACCTAAAGCAATTTTTCCGATTTCGCGCCCATTTTCTCCGTCCCTTTCACCCTGGGGAATTCTATTTTTTCACTAAAACTTGCCTAGTGACCCCCTTACTATGCATACCAAGTATGAACGCTCTAGCTTAAAAAATTTGGCCATGCATAAAGAACAGACACACAGACACATACACACACACAGATAGACAGACAATCAAAACTATTATATAGATATGTGGGTAAGTGTTGGAGTATGTGGATGTGTGTGGATATATGTGCGTGTGAGGATGTATGCCAGTGTGTATATACAATATATGTGAATGTGTGTGGATATAATGTTGATGTGTGTTGACATGTGGATGTGTGTGGGTTGATGTGGATGTGTGCATATACTGTATGTGTGGGTAAATGAGGATGTGTGTGAATATATGTGGACTCTCTCTCTGTCTCTCTCGTTCTCAGAATATATCTGTAGCCTATTTCAGACCAATCAGAATAAGACAAGAGTGACTAGACCAGCAATGGGAAGGGCGTCTTGGTTTCTCGCCTCAATTCTTCCCTCAGGATTCAGGGTAGCTCTGTCTCCCAATGGATGGTTGTTTACTATGGGAGGAAGCTGCAGCAGTGGCGGTGGAAGGCTCGAGGGCAGTCTATAATTTAGTGTTTCGGTTGTCTTAACATCTTTTTCTTTAGCACCTCGTTATGTACCTTCCTTTATGCCAGGGGCTGCAGTAGGGGGAGCTGGAAGGTGGAGGGAGAGGAGGTATATGTCCTTGGAAACAGCGGGCTGGTCGGTCTGTCTGGCTGCATGATGATGATGATGATATGCAGCCACCTGAGCTGCACGGGCCTTATGCCGTTGGCAAGCCTGCAAGTGTTGTGGGGTTTTAACCGTAGATGTTCTCCAATGTTTCTTTAGTCCGGACGAGATCGGTAATGACCCCGTCCTTCGGCTTCTCTTTCACTCTTCTATCGCTATTACAACAATCAGTGTTCTTCAGAGCTCTCTCTGTGCAAACCCCCTCCTTTGCTGCGAGTGAGATGCACCCACCTTTCAACACAGTCCTACTCCTATTCTGTCCAGCTCTCCAACCCAAGAATTGGCAAATTTTCTCAGTATTTCTTCATACACATAGAGAGGGGAAAAAAAAAATTATGTAGGTTATATGGAAGTCAGAGGGTAAATGGATAGTTTTTACCCTTATAACTTCCATAGATCCTTCCTAAGCTGTATGAAATCGTCTAATGATAGCCAGGATGAAATGTAAAAATGCGTCATTATCCTCAAGGGGTTATTCAGTTTTTATTATTAGTATTATTACTATATTATTATATACAAGTATATATATTTTGTTTTCTTCTCGGTAGACCTCTATCAAGCTTGAGTAAACACCCCAAGGTCCCCTTTCGAGATGAATGTATACACTATTCAGAAACAAAAAAATCACGGACAAAGGCCGGTTCCTACTAAGTTACCGGCTCACTATCGCTCGCCAGGAAACTTCGACACCAAAATGGCACGAAAGGTCTAAATATTGACAAAGAAATGGGGTGAAAGGTTTTAAAATTGCCTAACTAACAGGGCGAACGTCTTAAAGTCTCAAAACAAATGGGGCTAAGCATGAGGGAGAAGGGGGTGCAGAAAAACCATACCTCCGCCCCCCACCCCTCCCTTAAATACAGTATATTGTTTTGTACTTTGCCCTGCTGTCATATATATAATTGTTTCCAGATAAGCCTATATATATATATTTTATAATATATTTTTTATTAATTTCACCACACCACCAAACACCTCCAATGAAATTAATGAAAGCATAATTCAGTATGTTAAATATACCATATATTTTAGGATTGCTTTCTTTTACTCTATATATTGTAAAGACATATTCTGCACGTGAATTTGTCTGTTAGAAATATGCACATACATTATCGTTAAATTTAATATATTTTTTTTTGCTACCGAATAGTATTATATTTTAAAAGTTACCGTCAATCTATATAATATTTTCGATTGTCTGTCTGTCTGTGTGTGTGTGTGTGTGTGTGTGTGTGTGTGTGTGTGTGTGTGTGTGTGTGTGTGTGTGTCTGTGTGTCTGTTCTTTATGCATGGCCACATTTATTAAGCTAGAGCGTTCATACTTGGTATACATAGTAAGGGGTCCCTAGGCAGGTTTTAGTGAAAACATAGAATTCCCCAGGGTGAAAGGGACGGAGAAAATGGGCGCGAAATCGGAAAACTCGCTTTTGGTTTAAACAAAATGGCCGTTTGGGGCAGAAGGAGGCCTCCGATCGAAAAGGTGTATGGAACGAAAGTTGTTCGCAGCCCCCCAAAATGGGGTACGGATGAGGTCAGATCCAAAATCGGAGGTCATTTAGCGGCCAAAATCGAGGACGCCGTTTAATGAGGCACAGGGAGGTCGAGGCCGGTGATTATGGTAGTAGTAGTATTGTGATGATTGTGGTAGTAGTGATTGATGATGGTGATTATGGTAGTAGTAGTGGTGGTAGTAGTGATGGTGATTATGGTGATTACCCGGGCAACGCCGGGTACCCCTGCTAGTTTTATATATATATATATATATATATATATATATATATATATATATATATATATATATATATATATATATATATATATATATAAACATTACCAAATTCATTGTAGTTTTGTTACATTCAACACGTAATTTGCAATTTGTCAAGTAAATTTATGCACATTCTTTTACATTTTAGCACGTTTTGTGTAATTATTACCTCATCGATTTACTCTCTCTCTCTCTCTCTCTCTCTCTCTGTTGCTCCTCATTCAAATCAGTTGCACAGCAGAAACACTTAAGGGGAGGTTTTTAGTTTGTTTCCTACTCCTCCAGCAATCTTAAAATATCACCGCCTTGACCCCCTTTCAAGATAAATTTGTACATTTTTCGGTAGAAAAATGTCCCGGCCGAAGGCCGATTACTCTTAAATTACAGGCTCGCTATCGCTCGCCAGGATAAAATCGACACCTAAATGGCACGAAAGGTCTTAAAATTGACAGAATGGGGCTGAAATTCTTAAAAATCACCAAACTAATGGGGCAAACGTCTTAAAATCTCAAAAGCAATGGGGCTAGACATGAGGGAGAAAGGGTCAAGAAAAAAGTCTCTCAAGTGGAAATCCCCCTTTAACGCCTTACGAGCGGGCCCGTCAGTAACTTCTACTACCCGCCAAGCGGGTGGTTTTACCCTAAACGACCTTGTTTCCGTGCTCTTTTTCATGCATAAACAAGAGCCAGAGCGTAATACAATTATGTATCCCTGAAAGGGCGATAATTGAGCTTTCCAATGACACCAGAACCATCCTTCTACGACCACGTGTTCTCTTGCAACGATCGTGCAAGACGAGTGCAAAATCCCTAAAATACGGTAATTTCCTTACATAATTCCCTGTGTAGCGAGGCAGTGAGTGTGGGTGTGTGTGGAGTAGGGCCCAGTGCTGGCCCGAGAGCCGTGCCGAATGGTCAGAGCCGACCTACTCCTCCCACCGCGCGTCTCTCTCTCAGAGCCAAATATTGCTCAGAATTGCACACTGCCTTAAGTCGGTCCCCGCCACATAGTCCTTTCTTCTCTAGCCCGACTTAAGTCCACCCCCGCCAGACAAGGGTTAAAAGCAAGGACTGCTGATGTTATGCCCAAGTGAGAGAGAGAGAGAGAGAGAGAGAGAGAGAGAGAGAGAGAGAGAGAGAGAGAGAGAGAGAGAGAGAGAGAGAGAGAATATAAAAAGGAGTACAAAGAAGTACAAAGTAGTACAAAGGAAATCAAGCAACAACAGGTCTAGTGACCCTTCTAGGCTGCTTGTCCTCCAAAACACTGAGGATCAAGTGTCCAAACAGTGGTTTAGAGTGGGTAAGGGAACATTGGGAAGGGAACTACTGCCCTGGAGCTGATGTGCGTGACAGGATTAGGAAGTTAGTAGGGGACAGATGGGTTAGTAACTGAGGTGGGGATAAAATAAAGTTATTCATTTACAAACGCAGTCAGTCGTGTGTGTGTGTGTGTGAGAGAGAGTGAGAGTTAGTGAGTGTGTGCGTGTGTAAGAGAGAGAGTGTGTGTCTATGTATGTGTGTGTGTGTGTGTGTGTGTGGTACAAGGATTTACAAGGAATAATTAGTATCTCAAAGACCTTACGGTCCATTTCGGGGTGCTACTCAAAGTGGCGAGATCATGTGTAGAACACTGCACTCATTGTAGAGTGTGCAAATAACTTACTACTCTCTTCTTGCTCTACTGAAAAACTATTTACAACTTTTGAGGAAAGTTGTCCAAGGTAGATCGAATCTTATATATGGAAAAGATTCCACTAATACTTGTGGTGAACCTCTTCAATCCTATCACCCAGCCATGGTTGAGTGTTGTATTTCTATTGAGGGAAAGACTTTCGTTAAAATCCACATTGTCAAACTCATTTACTATATTAAAGACTACAATAAATTGACATCACAGTCTACGTGTTGCCAATGAGAGACCAAGAGCTCTCAACCGTTCCCCATAGCTCAGCCTTCTAAATTTGCTTGAGAAAATCTGGTTATTGTGAGTTCTACTAACAGGAAGATAGAAGTATTTAATATATAACTACCTGTACAATCAAACACAAAGGCAAGTCATACAATATATACAAAACAACTTATATTTATATAAAACATGTTATATAGAATCACACAATAATATCATAATAATACACAGAACATGAACGTACACAATTCACAAGGACAGTTAAGAATGAGCTTTTACTTGAGTTATAGCTAAAAGGGCACGCACGTCTGTAGACTACAAGCTGAACATGTCCATGATGTATTTATGCAAATATATAATTATGCAGGTTCTTAGATTCATCAAACTTTAGTTATATTTAGCTAAAAGTATCATTGGTAATTTAGTACAATTGGAAATGGTGAAATACTGTTTTGAATATATTTATATCAAAGTTAAGTTTTGGCGAAGTTAGCGTTTTTGTATCATGAGTTCACGTTTTCTTTAATGATACAAAGAAGATTTATTAGATGGGAATTACTAAAATAAAGGTGTGCGCACTTGCGTGCTGATTGTTTTTCGCAATTGATTCTCTACTGCTTAATCTTCGAAATACGTTGAAGCTAGAATGCTCAATCGTAATAATAGGAAAATGAACTAGTGAAACACAAGAATAGAAATGTGTGTTTTGTTCTCCCTGAAGGGTGAGTATACAAAATAGAAAAAAGGTACTCCAACAATTAGAGACACATTACTATTATTTCAAATTAGTGGTTTCCCTGGCATCATAAGGGAACACAGTGGTTTTTCTTTGAGTGTCTGGTTAGGCCTGGAATTCTTGGTAGAACTTGCAGTTTTATTCTTTTGCTTTGCTTGAAGGATTGGTCACAGACCACTAGCTGTGGACCGTTTCATACCACATGCATAGGAAAGGGTAGATGTGATTCTTGGCTGCTGTTGATCTAGTCTATGACCTAGAGGGTGAGCATCAAGCCTCGCTATTATGCTATCTATGTTGGTATCGAGTACAACGAGTATGTCTTTAGACCAGACTTGCTAGTGTCAAACTTAGCAGGTTGATCAGAGCACTGTTCACTTTCAGTCTTCAGATCTGAGGGGCTAGTCTCAAACGTAGCAAGTTAAGCAACTACACTTGCTGCTACCAGTATTTGGACCTGGTGCCTAATATCGAACCCAGTATTCCCAGTCTCGTACCTAGGATTGTTCCAGTCTTCAGACCTGGAGGTGCTAGTATCGAACCTAGCTGGCAAATGTTTGCCAGGTTTGAGTGACATAGTCTGTCCTGGTTCTGAGTATGCTGGTTTGTATCCTGTGTGAACTGAAGGGTATGATCCGATGTTGTTGTTCAGGCGGCTACCTAAGGCATTCGTGTTTTTCATATGAACGAATGTGCCGGTTCTCTCTCCTTGGGCTTTTTAATTCCTTGTGACGCGGTAGCCTACTGGTGATTGTCTGGTGGTTACAACACTTTTTATCTTATCTTATCTGGGCGGGTGCCCAACCCCGGAAGGAGTTGAAATAGGGGAGTTATCCCCTGCCAAAGGCGGCTTTCTAGGGCCTTTCCTAGCTGATGCTGAGAGGATTGGGTTCTAGTCATGTGGTGATGGGTTGGTCTATCAGAGTGAGAGCCGAGCGATCTCTGCCATACCCATAGCTTACTCTGACTGTTCCCTTTACTTATATATTTTCTAGATCTCAAGTGATGGCGTCTCTTCCGTGGATTGACCTCCCTACTGCCAACCTAGAGGTTGGCAGTAGGGAACCAAAGCGTCACATTTTTCCTTTGCCCCTCAACTTTCCCTTCATAATTGCAGAGGGTCACAGGGCCTTGGGTGGGGCTTTGGTTTCCCGGGCGTTTCCGCACCCTCCTCAGCTCCCTGTCTTGGAGTGGCTTCGGTCACCTGGGCTTTATTAGTGGTAAGCAGAGAGGGTTTTGTGGGGCCGCTCGGTTATGGCCTTGGCCTTGCTCGGGACCTTGGGGCTGCTCGGCCAGACAGCCTGGGAAACAGCAACAACAACACTTTTTATCTATGAAGTAAGCTTTGTAGTCCTAGCTTGGACGAGAGAGAGAGAGAGAGAGAGAGAGAGAGAGCGAGATCGAGAGCGAGAGAGCGAGAGAGAGAGAGAGAGAGAGAGAGAGAGAGAGAGAGAACACAAGAAACATTGTAAAGTTGAGAAAAGTAGAGGACACAATACCAAGATAAAAAGAGAGAACAAATATAGAGGAAGACAAAAAAAGTGAGAGAGAGAGAGAGAGAGAGAGAGAGAGAGAGAGAGAGAGAGAGAGAGAGAGAGAGAGAGTGGGAACACCAGCAAGGGCAGACAAAATTTAGTGGTAGGAACAGTGGTAAGAAAGAGAAAGAATGTGAACTAGTGAAAACATAGATATACAGTATATATATATATATATATATATATATATATATATATATATATATAGAGAGAGAGAGAGAGAGAGAGAGAGAGAGAGGTGATAAATAGATACAGTGATAATTTTATGGATATATATATATATATATATATATATATATATATATATATATATATATATAATGTTGTATATTGTACCAATGAACCAACCCTCCAACTTACCTTACGACCTACCAACCTATTGCCCAACTACCTACCTACCTACCTACCTACTTACCTACAGTATGTTCCTACCAACTAACTAACCAACCTATTGCCCAACTACCTACCTACCTACCTACCTACCTACAGTATGTTCCTACCAACTAACTAACCAACCTATTGCCCAACTACCTACCTACCTACCTACTTACCTACAGTATGTTCCTACCAACTAACTAACCAACCTATTGCCCAACTACCTACCTACCTACCTACAGTATGTTCCTACCAACTAACTAACCAACCTATTGCCCAACTACCTACCTACCTACCTACTTACCTACAGTATGTTCCTACCAACTAACTAACCAACCTATTGCCCAACTACCTACCTACCTACCTACTTACCTACAGTATGTTCCTACCAACTAACCAACCTATTGCCCAACTACCTACCTACCTACCTACAGTATGTTCCTACCAACTAACTAACCAACCTATTGCCCAACTACCTACCTACCTACCTACTTACCTACAGTTGTTCCTACCAACTAACTAACCAACCTATTGCCCAACTACCTACCTACCTACCTACTTACCTACAGTATGTTCCTACCAACTAACTAACCAACCTATTGCCCAACTACCTACCTACCTACCTACTTACTACATGTTCCTAACTAACCAACCTATTGCCCAACTACCTACCTACCTACCTACTTACCTACAGTATGTTCCTACCAACTAACTAACCAACCTATTGCCCAACTACCTACCTACCTACCTACCTACTTACCTACAGTATGTTCCTACCAACTAACTAACCAACCTATTGCCCAACTACCTACCTACCTACTTACCTACAGTATGTTCCTACCAACTAACCAACCAACCTATTGCCCAACTACCTACCTACCTGCCTACGCTCCTACCAACCTATTGCCCAACTACCTACCTACCTACCTACTTACCTACAGTATGTTCCTACCAACTAACCAACCAACCTATTGCCCAACTACCTACCTACCTGCCTACGCTCCTACCAACCTATTGCCCAACTACCTACCTACTTACCTACAGTATGTTCCTACCAACTAACTAACCAACCTATTGCCCAACTACCTACCTACCTACCTACTTACCTACAGTATGTTCCTACCAACTAACCAACCAACCTATTGCCCAACTACCTACCTACCTACCTACTTACCTACAGTATGTTCTACCAACTAACCAACCAACCTATTGCCCAACTACCTACCTACCTGCCTACGCTCCTACCAACCTATTGCCCAACTACCTACCTACCTACCTACTTACCTACAGTATGTTCCTACCAACTTACCAACCAACCTATTGCCAACTACCTACCTACCTGCCTACGCTCCTACCAACCTATTGCCCAACTACCTACCTACCTACCTACTTACCTACAGTATGTTCCTACCAACTAACCAACCAACCTATTGCCCAACTACCTACCTACCTGCCTACGCTCCTACCAACCTATTGCCCAACTACCTACCTACCTGCCTACGCTCCTACCAACCTATTGCCCAACTACCTACCTACCTACCTACTTACCTACAGTATGTTCCTACCAACTAACCAACCAACCTATTGCCCAACTACCTACCTACCTGCCTACGCTCCTACCAACCTATTGCCCAACTACCTACCTACCTACCTACTTACCTACAGTATGTTCCTACCAACTAACCAACCAACCTATTGCCCAACTACCTACCTACGCTCCTACCAACCTATTGCCCAACTACCTACCTACCTGCCTACGCTCCTACCAACCTATTGCCCAACTACCTACCTACCTACCTACTTACCTACAGTATGTTCCTACCAACTAACCAACCAACCTATTGCCCAACTACCTACCTACCTGCCTACGCTCCTACCAACCTATTGCCCAACTACCTACCTACCTACCTACTTACCTACAGTATGTTCCTACCAACTAACTAACCAACCTATTGCCCAACTACCTACCTACCTACCTACTTACCTACAGTATGTTCCTACCAACTAACTAACCAACCTATTGCCCAACTACCTACCTACCTACCTACCTACCTACAGTATGTTCCTACCAACTAACTAACCAACCTATTGCCCAACTACCTACCTACCTACTTACCTACAGTATGTTCCTACCAACTAACTAACCAACCTATTGCCCAACTACCTACCTACCTACCTACTTACCTACAGTATGTTCCTACCAACTAACTAACAACCTATTGCCCAACTACCTACCTATACCTACTTACCTACAGTATGTTCCTACCAACTAACTAACCAACCTATTGCCCAACTACCTACCTACCTACCTACTTACCTACAGTATGTTCCTACCAACTAACTAACCAACCTATTGCCCAACTACCTACCTACCTACCTACTTACCTACAGTATGTTCCTACCAACTAACTAACCAACCTATTGCCCAACTACCTACCTACCTACTACTTACCTACAGTATGTTCCTACCAACTAACCAACCAACCTATTGCCCAACTACCTACCTACCTGCCTACGCTCCTACCAACCTATTGCCCAACTACCTACCTACCTACCTACTTACCTACAGTATGTTCCTACCAACTAACCAACCAACCTATTGCCCAATACCTACCTACCTGCCTACGCTCCTACCAACCTATGCCCACCTACCTACCTACCTACTTACCTACAGTATGTTCCTACCAACTAACTAACCAACCTATTGCCCAACTACCTACCTACCTACCTACTTACCTACAGTATGTTCCTACCAACTAACTAACCAACTTATTGCCCAACTACCTACCTACCTACCTACTTACCTACAGTATGTTCCTACCAACTAACCAACCAACCTATTGCCCAACTACCTACCTACCTGCCTACGCTCTACCAACCTATTGCCCAACTACCTACCTACCTACCTACTTACCTACAGTATGTTCCTACCAACTAACCAACCAACCTATTGCCAACTACCTACCTACCTGCCTACGCTCCTACCAACCTATTGCCCAACTACCTACCTACCTACCTACTTACCTACAGTATGTTCCTACCAACTAACCAACCAACCTATTGCCCAACTACCTACCTACGCTCCTACCAACCTATTGCCCAACTACCTACCTACCTACCTACTTACCTACAGTATGTTCCTACCAACTAACCAACCAACCTATTGCCCAACTACCTACCTACCTGCCTACGCTCCTACCAACCTATTGCCCAACTACCTACCTACCTGCCTACGCTCCTACCAACCTATTGCCCAACTACCTACCTACCTACCTACTTACCTACAGTATGTTCCTACCAACTAACCAACCAACCTATTGCCCAACTACCTACCTACCTGCCTACGCTCCTACCAACCTATTGCCCAACTACCTACCTACCTACCTACTTACCTACAGTATGTTCCTACCAACTAACTAACCACCTATTGCCCACTACCTACCTACCTGCCTACGCTCCTACACCTATTGCCCAACTACCTACCTACCTACTACTTACCTACAGTATGTTCCTACCAACTAACCAACATATTGCCCAACTACCTACCTACCGCCTACGCTCCTACCAACCTTTGCCCAACTACCTACCTACCTGCCTACGTCCTACCAACCTATTGCCCAACTACCTACTACCTACCTACTTACCTACAGTATGTTCCTACCAACTACACCAACCTATTGCCCAACTACCTACCTACCTGCCACTCCTACAACCTATTGCCAACTACCTACCTACCTCCCTAATTACCTACAGTATGTTCCTACCAACCTAACTAACCAATTTGCCCAACTACATACCTACCTCTACTACCTACAGTATGTTCTACCAACTAACTAACCAACCTATGCCCCAACCTACCTACCTACCTACTTACCTACAGTATGTTTCCTACCAACTAACCAACCAACCTATTGCCCAAGTACCTACCTACCTGCCTCCGCTCCTACCAACCTATTGCCCAACTACCTACCTACCCTACCTACTTACCTACAGATGTCCTACCAACTAACTACACCAACCTATTGCCCAAACTACCTACCTACCTACCTACTTACCTACAGTATGTTCCTACCAACTAACCAACCAACCTATTGCCCATACCTACCTACCTGCCTACGCTCCTACCAACCTATGCCCAACTACCTACCTACCTACCTACTTACCTACAGTATGTTCCTACCAACTAACTAAACCAACCTATTGCCCAAACTACCTACCAACCTTCCTACCTACTTACCTACAGTGTGTTCCTACCAACTAACAAACCAACCTATTGCCCAACTACCTACCTACCTACCTACGTACCTACAGTATGTTCCTACCCACTAACTAACCAACGAGTTGCCCATCTACCTACCTACCTACCTACTTACCTACAGTATGTTCCTACCAACTAACTAACCAACCTATTGCCCAACTACCTACCTACCTACCTACTTACCTACAGTATGTTCCTACCAACTAACTAACCAACCTATTGCCCAACTACCTACCTACCTACCTACCTACTTACCTACAGTATGTTCCTACCAACTAACCAACCTATTGCCCAACTACCTACCTACCTACCTACTTACCTACAGTATGTTCCTACCAACTAACCAACCAACCTATTGCCCAACTACCTACCTACCTGCCTACGCTCCTACCAACCTATTGCCCAACTACCTACCTACCTACCTACTTACCTACAGTATGTTCCTACCAACTAACTAACCAACCTATTGCCCAACTACCTACCTACCTACCTAATTACCCATGCCCCGACCAATCAACTAACCTTTCTATTCACCACCGTAGACCACAACTCGCGGTGTGGAGGGATACCGGTGTGAACTAATAAGGGGGTACTACTCGCTTTTTCTGGACCCCCTTCTCCCTCATGTTTAGCATAATTAGTTTTGAGGTTTTAAGACGTTCGTTATAATAGTTTGGCGATTTTGAGACCTTTCGCCCCATTTCTTTGTCAATATCAAGACCTTTCGTGTCATTTAGGTGTCGATTTTTTTCCTGGCAAGCGATAGCGAGCTTCTAATTTTAGAAGGAACCGGCCTTTGGCCGGGAACTTTTTTTTTACCGAAAAATATACAAATTTATCTTGACAGGGGGTCTAGGGGGTGTTTTTCTAAGCTTGATGGAGGTCTAGTGAGGAAACTTAAAACTAAATAAATAAATGAATATATAGCCCAAACAACCAATACTAGCCCTGTTAATGGAGGGAGGTGGGTTCCATTCCCGTGTGGCTTTGCTATGTACCGCATCTACCTACCTGGCTATACAAGCCCTTCTCTTTAGCGCTCTTTAAGGGGGGATGGCCGCATTTATTGGCAAAAATATAAATATATTTTATAATTTTGTGTTTAGTTTCCTCCCTAGGCCTCGATCAAGCTTAACAAAAAACACACACACAAACACACCCTAAGACCCTCCTTCAAGATAAATTTGTAAATTTTTCGGTAGAAAATGTCGCGGTCAAAGGCCGACTCCTCCTAATATTACAGGCTCGCTATCGCTCGCCAGGAAGAAATCGACACCTAAATGGCACGAAGGGTTCTAATATTGACAAAGAAATGGGGTGAAAGGTCATAAAATCCCCAAACTAATGGAACCAACGTTTTAAAATCTCAAAACTAGTGGGGCTAAACATTAGGGAGAAGGGGGTCCAGAAAAGCGGTTAATGGAGCCAAGATAAGTTAGTCTATGTATCTTGAATGGAGCGAGGTGGGTTCCATTCCCGTGTGGCTTTGCTATGTACTGTATCTATACCTGCCTATACAAGCCCTTCTCTGTATAGCTCTTTAAGGGGGGATGGCCGTATTTATTTGATTTATCTATCTATCTATCTATCTATATGCTCAGGCCCAATCCCCATTTTGGGGGTAGCCGACTCAAGACAGAGCAAGAACAGGGAAAACACAAAAACAACATAAAACAAAAAATAAACACAGATAAAAAACACAAACTCACACACATCCAGGTCACCCAGGAGAAGACCCAGAGACCAGGGTTACCAAGGTCGCTCCAGCACTCCCCCGGCCCCTGACCACCCGGAGAGGTTCCGATCTCGGCAGGCAGACATGCAGCGTAGCCAAAGCCACAAGCCCTCCCACCACACTTCCAGGCACACCCTTCATATTAATCGTCCCCCCGGGCCAGGCGCCTGATGGACTATTATCTAGTCGAACTTGCGCCCGACCCCTTACTCCAAATGACCACGTGTTCACTCAACTATTCACAAGCATTCTCCATTCACTCCTGTCCACCACCACTTCCCCTGCCTGATCTATAGTCATTCCTCTATCATCCAAAGCCTTTCTTACACAGTCTCTCCATCTCAATGGGGGTCTTCCTGCCCTTCTATCTCCCCTTGTATCTGACTCATAATTCTCTTTGTAAGCCTTTCATCTCCCATTCGTTCAACATGACCATACCAGCTCAGCACCCTTCTGTCCACTCTGGCTGACAAATGTTCCTGCTGCCCCACTCTCCTACGTATCTCTTCATTCCTCAATCTGTCTCTACGAGTAACTCCACACATACTCCTCAAGCAGCTCATCTCCATCACATCCAGCCCTCTTTTCTCCTTTTTCTTCAGAGCCCATGTCTCAGCCCCATACTGTTGGCACAACAATTCCTTGATACAGTGCACTTTTTACTTTCACTCCGAGATTTCTCGTCTTCCACATACTTCCCATTGCTCCGAAAACCTTCCTTCCTTCACACACTCTCTGTTTTACCTCCACTTCCATACCTCCCCTCCTGCTTATCGTTCCTCCTAGATATTTAAAACACTCTACTTGTTCCAATATTTCCCCATCCAGCCTCACATCTAGATTCACCCTATGCTCTCCCCTATTACACACCATTACTTTACTTTTATTGACGTTCACCTTCAGTTTCCTCCTTCCACAAACCACACCAAACTCTTTGACTACCCGCTGCAGTTTCTCATCAGAATCCGCCACCAATGCTGTGTCATCAGCGAACAGCAACTGATTCAACTCCCAATCTCTACCATTCTTTCCTACTAAACCCAATCCTCTTCCCATAGTTCTCCTTTTCACCTCCCTCACCACACCATCCATAAACATATTAAACAGCCATGGTGACATTACACAACCCTGTCGCAAACCTACCTTTACCTCAAACCATTCAATCAACTCACCATTTCCTACTCTCACACATGCTCTGCTCCCTTCATAAAAACTCTTAATGCTTCTAACAAATTTCCTCCTATTTCATAAATCCTTAACACCTTCCACATTGCTTCACGGTCCACACGATCATACGCTTTTTCCAAGTCCATAAAAGCCCAAAATATCTCCTTATGCTTCTCTAAATACTTCTCGCATAACTGTCGTACTGCAAACACCTGATCAATGCACCCTCTTCCCCTCCTAAAACCGCACTGTTCTTCTCCTATTGCAACTTCCGTACACTTTATTATCCTCTCTATCAACACCCTGCCATACAGCTTTCCAACCACTGACAATAAACTAATACCTCTATAACTTGAACACTCCTGCCGATCTCCCTTCCCCTTGTACAACGGCACAATACATGCACTCTTCCAGTCTATTGGTACCATTGACACAACAAAGCACACATTGAAAAGTCTCACCAACCAATCTATTATCACATCTCCACCCTTCTTTATACACTCCACAGCAATACCATCCAAACCTTCTGCTTTTCCCGCTCTCATTTGCTTCACTGCTTCTTTCACCTCATTTTCCTCAATCCTTTCATTCATTCCCTGCCACCTGGGTGGCCTGGGTAACCTATCTCCATCCACCTCTGTTTCAATCACTGCTTCTCTTCCATCTCTTGTATTTAACCCTTAACTGTCGGCGCACAACATAAGTCGAGTTAAACAAAGCTGGACTATGTGGCGGCGCTCGACATAGGTCGTGTGGCAATTTCAGCACGTAATGTTGCTGAGAGAGAGAGACAAGTGGTGGCAGGAGAGTAGCGAGCGTATGACTGCTCCAGACCACCGCGGCGAACCTACTGACACGAATCCCACCTCCTCCCTCCCTCTCTCACTCGCTATATACGGAATTGTATGGGGAAAGTGCCTAATTACATGCTTTTTGCACTCGCGTTGCACGGTTGTTGCAAGAAAACTAGCCATCATAAAAGGATCGTTATGGTGTCATTCGAAAGCTCTGTTTATGCCCTTTCAGGGATAGATACTTGTTTTACATTCTGGGTCATATTTAGGCATGAAAATTATCACGTAAACAGCCCTATTTTGGCTAAAAACACCCCGCTGGGCGGTACATATAAATAAACCGCCTAGGCCGCTAATAAGGTGTTAACAAAGATTCAAAATACTCGGCATATCTTTTCCTCACTTCAACTGGTTCCACTAGTAATTCTCCATTTTCATCTTTCACTGACTCTTCCCTCTTTTGTCCTCCTTTCCTTACTTTATTTACCTCCTTCCAGAACATCTTCTTTCGTTCTTCAAAATTCTCACTCAGCCTTTGGCCCCACCTTTCGTTTGCATCTTTTTTCGCTTCTCTAATTTTCCGTTTTGCCTCTCTCCTTTTCTCCTTGTACCTCTCCCATACCTCAACACTACCATCCTGTAAAACCCTCTCAAAACACTGTCTCTTCTCCTCAACTGCCTTTCTCACCGTATCATTCCACCACTCGCTTCCCTTCCTGATACCTCTGCCTCCTACTTTCCTTTTGCCGCATACTACCTCTGCACTTGCTTTCATTCCTTCCTTAAACTGTTGCCATTCAACCTCCTACTTCTCTCTCTTCCATCTCTCTCACTTCCATCCACTTTTCATTTAGTTTTTCCTTGTACTCCCTCTCTTTTTCACTCTTCTCTAACTCACTAACTTTTATTACCTCTCTTACTTCACGCTTGTCTCTTATTCTCCTGTAACTCTTAACTCTTAGCTTTCCCTCCACCAGGTAATGATCTGACATACCCTCCACCTCACCTCTCATCACATTCACATCCAGCAGTCTACACAATCTTTCCCTTGTCACCAGCACATAATCCATCAATGCCCTCTCTACAATCTCTCCCCTCACAAGTCTATGCCAGGTGTACTTGTGTATGCGCCTTTTTTTGAAGAACGTATTACCTACACTCAATCTACACTCTTCACATACATTTTTCAGTCTTTCTCCACTCTCGTTTACACCATCCACACCAAAACTACCGATGACTCCCTCAACAGGCTCATTTCCTACCCTAGCATTTAGGTCCCCTAAAACTATAAAATTTTCATTTTCATCAAACCCTTGTAGACAATCTCTCAAATCCTCCCAGAAACCCTCTACCTCGTCTAACTCTCTTTCACTTCCTGGTCCATACGCACTTACAAAAACCCACCTTTCACCCTTAAACCGCATTCTCACCCACATTAGCCTTGATGACACCTCTTTCCACTCTTTTATAAACTCTCTCAACTCCTCCTTCACAATAATAGCCACTCCTTCTTTCCCCCTGACTCCCTCGTCTACTCCAGACTTTCTACCTATCACGTTTCCAAAATCCACTTCTCCCTCTCCTTTCATCTTTGTTTCGTTCAGTGCAAGGACATCATACATCCTTCTTTCAAATAACCTTCCAATATCCTCTCGCTTCTCATTATTTGATAAAATATATATATATATTTTTTTTAGAATTATTTATTTTAGTTTCCTCCCTAGACCTCCATCAAGCTTTAAAACACACACACACACACACACACACACACACACACACACACACACCTTAAGACCCTCCTTCAAAATAAATTTGTAACTTTTTCGATAGAAAAATTTCCCGGCCAAAGTCCGGTACCTTTTAAAATACAGGCTCGCTATCGCTCGCCAGGGAAAATCGACACCTAAATGACACGAAAAGTCTTAATATTGACAAAGAAATGGGGCGAAAGGTCTTAAAGTCGCCAAACTTTTTTACCCAGTGGGTGAACGACTCAGAACGAGCCAACTAGAGGGAACAATATACTAGATCTTGTGTTCACCACTGAAGATGAAAGTGTGACCAGCTTATCTGTTGGGGAATCACTTGGAGGTAGTGACCACAATCTAGTTAGGTTCTCTCCTCGCACCTTTAGCAGCAGACCCACCAATCCTCAGAGTGCAAAACTAGATTTCCGTCGCGCAAATTTTGAAGGCCTTCGGGGAAGCTTATCCCAGATCAGACTTGAGGGTGAGAATGTTAATGCAATTTGGTGCTCATTCAAACAGCAGTTTATGGATCAACAAGCTGCATTCGTTCCTACTAAGCTTACCAAATCAGGCTCAACCCAGCCAAAATGGTTCACAAGTGACATAGCTTCAGCAATTAGAAAGAGAAAGGTTGCATACAGAAAGGCCTAAAGAAGTCAAGACCAAAGAGAGTTAGATTCCTTCAATAATATGTGTAGATGAGTGAAATCTCTTATAAAGGAAGCAAAGCAGAATGAAGAACTAAGGGTTGCAGCCCTCTGCAAAGAGAGTCTTAAAGAGTTCTTCAGCTATGTGAACAGCAGGAAGCCATTCAAAAGTAGCATTGGACCTCTAAAGGATCCAACAGGCCAACTTCAAACTTCTGACACTGATATAGCTATATCCCTAAATGACTATTTTTTCTCAATATTCACAAGGGAAAATACCAGTGACATGACAAGTCTAGGACTAGTGCATTAGGGTAATTCTTAACAGAATTACAGTAGATGTACCCCAGAGGAGGTAGCAAAAAGAATAGATAATTTAAATATAGGTTCAAGTCATCCAGCCCAGATAGCTTTCTTCCCAGAGTTGTACGAGAAGTGCGAGATGAAATCGCACCTTTCTTGGCAGACATCTTCAATAAATCACTAGCAAATGGAGAGGTCCCTGAAGACTGCAAACTGGCCAGTGTGACCCCAATCTTTAAGAAAAGGAGTCACGAGTGTCCCAAGAATTATCGGCCAATTAGCTTGACTTCTATCATAGTAAAACTCTTAGAAGGGATACTAGTAGACAAGATAGTCGACTACTTAGAAATCCACAATTTAATTACAGATTCCCAACATGGATTCAGGTGACACTGATCATGTCTTACCAATTTGCTGGAATTTGTCCATGCAATGCTGAGTGAGTATGACGAAAGTAGAACCATAGACATCCTTTACTTAGATTTTCAAAAAGCTTTTGACAAAGTGCCTCATTGCAGGCTAATGTCAAAAGTGAGTGCACTAGGTATCAATACATAGGTCACAAATTGGATAGGAAATTGGTTAACAGGTAGACAACAACGAGTGGTAATCAATGGTGTTTCTTCTGAGTGGACTCCAGTCACTTCTGAAGTTCCACAGGGATCTGTCCTTGGCCCACTTCTGTTTATCATATATGTCAATGACAGAGATATTGGTCTGTTGAGTGTGATCTCCAAGTTTGCAGATGACATAAAACTTGGAATCAATGTGAAAGACCCCAAAAGGGTTGACCAGCTCAGGATGGACCTCAACAGACTGGGTGAATGGTCGGAGACATGGCAGATGCCTCTAAACTTGGAAAAGTGCAGGGCGATGCATATCGGCCAAGCAAACCCCAAGTCAGGTTATTCGCTATTGGGAATGCCTCTGGAATTGACTGACTTCGAAAAGGATTTGGGTGTCCTGATTAGCAGTGACCTAAAGTTTTCCAAACAGTGCATTGAAGTACAGAAGAAAGCTCAGAAATGATTGGGCTATATTAAGAGGCAATTTAAATATAGAAATAAGGAAATAGTCCTCACATGTTACAATGCTCTGATATGGCCTCTCCTGGAGTATGCTGTTCAATTCTGGTCTCCAGCACTCAGGAAAGATATAGGTCGACAAGAAAGAGTACAAGCTAGAGCTACAAAGCTTATTCCATCGCTTAGAAGAATGAGCTATGAGGACCGGTTGAGAGCTCTTGATCTCTTTCCGTTGGAGACGCGCAGACTACGAGGTCAGCTCATTGAAGTATTCAAAATACTTAATGGGTTTGATAATGTGGAATACAGCAAAATGTTTAGCCTCAATATGAATAAAACACACAACCATGGTTGGAAATTAAAATTGAAAAGGTTCAGCACTAGTATCTGTGGACACTTTTTCACATATAAGATCTGTACTACCTGGAACAAACTTCCCTCCGAAGTTGTAAATAGTTCTTCCGTAGAGCAGTTCAAGAAGAGAATAGACAGTATTTTGCACACTCTGTAAAGAGTGTAGTGCACTAAACAGTTTCTCTCCTTCCACTTCGAGTATCTCCTCGGAATGGACCGCAAGGTCTCTGAGATACTAACTATTCCTTGTAACTCTTTCTCTCTCTCTCTCGCTGGCCTTCAATAAAATAGACTACACGAGTTGGGTGACCGACAAGCAACCATCATTTTCCCTAACTCACTCTCTCTCTCTCTCTCTCTCTCTCTGGAGTCTGGTTTCTTCTTCTTAACCTTTGTTTCAGATTCCAAATATTTTCCTTCGAATTCTTATCTGCATATTCCGTTTCTTTGTTTTTTTTTTCAAAGTATATTTTCTTCTATCTATCTATCTATATATATACTGTATATATATATATATATATATATATATATATATATATATATATATATATATATATATATATACATATATATAGATCCTAAACAACAACAGCACCAGATCGCACCCTTATAGCTCACACCGAGCAAAAACTAGCATACACAGAACTAGGACAGACTATGTCACTCAACCTGGGAGAAGTAATTTGGTTAGGTTCGATACTAGCACCTCCAGGTCTGAAGACTGGAACACTCCTAGGTACGAGACTGGGAAAACTAGGTTCGATACCAGGCACCAAGTCTCAAAATTAATAATATCAAGTGGAAATGGTAAAATTGTTAGGTATAAGACTAGCACCTCGGATCTGAAGACTGAACATACCAAGTGCTCTGGTCAACCTGGTAAGTTCAATACTGGAATGTCTGGTCCCAAGACTGACTCGTTGTGTACGATACCAACACAAGTACAAACTGACGTAAGCGTGAGGTTCAATGCTCACCAACTGGTGCTGCGGAAGCTGAGACTCACCTTGAGGGGAGTTTTTTAGTGTGTTTCCTAGACTTCCATCAAGCTTGAAATTACACCCCCTTGACCCCCTTTCAAGATAAATTTGTACATTTTTCGGTAGAAAAATGTCCCGGCCGAAGGCCGGTTCCTCTTAAATTACAGGCTCGCTATCGCTCGCCAGGAAAAAAATCGACACCTAAATGGGACGAAAGGTCTTAAAAGTGACATAAATGGGGTGATACTTCTTAAAATCGCCAAACTAATGGGGCGAACGTCTTAAAATTTCAAAAGAAATGGGGCTAAACATGAGGGAGAAAGGGGCAAAGAAAAAAATACCTCAAGTGGAAATCTTCCCTTAACCCTTTCACGTGCATGTGGTCCGAAACATTGCACAGCTAGTGGTCCGAGACCTAGCCTTCAAGCAGAGCCGGAAAAAAAAACTTGCAAGTTGCACCCCGAGGAAGTCCAGACCTAACCAGATGCCCAAGACAGACAAGTGTCGTAACCAGAGAGCACACCAGGGAAATCGCTAAATTAAATAGTCGTAGTGTGTCTCAAAAAAAAAAAAAAAAAAAAACAAAAAAAACACACAGATATTATAGTACCTTCTCGAGAAAACACTGTAGGCCTATTACCCTTCAGGTAAAACAAAACACATATTCTATCCTTGCCTTCCTCTATTTAAAAAAACATTCCAAAATTTACAATTGGTGCTCCCGCATCAATGTAAACCAGGAATATTTAATAGCACGTAATTGATTTTCAAGACACCCACCAACCGATCGTGTACTCTTTTTGTTTAGTGAATTTCCAATAGTTAAATATTCACCTCTTATAAAAACGTAAATACAGTAATAGTCGAATGAGTTGAGAAATCGTTATTTTGTGACATAATAGACTGACGTTATTTTGTGACATAATAGACTGACGTTATTTTGTGACATAATAGACTGACGTTATTTTGTGACATAATAGACTGACGTTATTTTGTGACATAATAGACTGACGTTATTTTGTGACATAATAGACTGACGTTATTTTGTGACATAATAGACTGACGTTATTTTGCGACATAATAGACTGACGTTATTTTGTGACATAATAGAGACTGACGTTATTTTGTGACATAATAGACCGTCAATTTTAAGACCTTTTGTGCAATTTAGGTGTCTATTTTATCCTGGCGAGCGATAGCGAGCCTGTAATTTAAGAGCAACCGGCTTTTAGCCGGGAAATTTTTCTACCGAAAAATGTACAAATTTATCTTGAAAGGGGCTCAAGGGGGTGTAATCTTAAGCTTGATGGAGGTCTAGAGACCAAACTAAAAACCTCCCCTTAATATTATTGTGCGAACATTTATTTACTTTTGTATATATAAATGTTCTGTATCTATTGCATGACTTGCGTTTGTATTAAATTGTAGTTATATATAAAATACTTATACCTCCCTGTTAGTAGAACCCACCCATAATCACATTTGATCTAGCATAACATAGATAGATAGATAGATAGATAGATAAATAGATAGATAGATAGATAGATAGATAGATAGATAGAGAGGGAGATAGATAGATAGATAGATACCGGTAGATAGATAGATAGATAGATAGAGACATAGATAGATAGATAGATACTTATCTCTCAGGAAGAAACTTATTTTGTGTATGTTGAATGGTCAGGTTATGGAGAATGTCAGCTCATTTAGGGGGGGGGGGGGGGTCACTTTTTGGGCGAGTTTTGCATGTTTTCATTATTTTTCTAGTTTCCTCCCTAGACCTCCATCAAATAAAACAAAAAACATCCATTAGATCCCCCTTCTAGGCTAATTTGTAAATTGTTCGGTAGAAAAATATCCAGGCCTTCGGCCGGTTCTTCCAACATAACAGGCTCACTATCGTTCGCCAGGGAAATAATCGACACCTAAATCGCACAAAAGGTCTACATATTGACGACGAAATGGGGCGAAAGGTCTTAAAATCGACTAACTAATGGGGCAAACATCTTAACATCAGAAAACTAATGGGGCTAAACGTGAGGGAGAAAGTGGTCCAGAAAACTGGCTCATCCCCCCTTAAGTATTTAGGCAGCATGATGAGTAAAGATGGGAGTATGGGGGATGAAGTGCGGGAGAGGGTACTACAGGGGAAGAGGAGTGTAAACATTGACAAGGAATAGGGTGGTAACGTTGGAAGTCAAAAAAAGTCAATGCATGATAGTGTGGTGATCCCGACATTGACGACGTACAGGAATGAAGCATGGGCGTTGTTGGAGGGACAATTATATCAAGAGTGAGAGGGGTGGAAATTAGTTACTTGAGAAATGCGTGTGGAGTTACATGGAGAGATAGACAGACGAATCAGGAAAAATGTAAATGGTCGTGTTGTGGATGTGGAGAGTGTGAAAAGGAACAGCTTGAGATGGTTAGGACATGTGGAATATATAGGAGCTAGAGAATGACTAAGAGAGTGTACGAGAAGGGCAGAGAGGAAGAGGCAGACCGAGAGTGAGGTGGAAAGATGGAGTTGAGAGGTATACGAGTGAAAGTGGTGTTGGGTGGGAGAAGGGGCGCCGGATAACAGAGGACAGATGATGTGCATGGAGGCGATTCATTCGTGGCCACCCCTTCGCTTATCATGGCGTCCTGGCAATTGATAAACATTTCTATATTTATCTATCTATCGCCATAGCTATGTATATCTATCTATCTATCTAGTTGTCCACCTTCAACATTACTTCTCCTATATCGCTTATATTTCCTTGTCGTCTCAAGATTTTTCATTCTTCCTCTTCACCTTTAGTATCTCTCTCTCTCTCTCTCTCTCTCTCTCTCTCTCTCTCTCTCTCTCTCTCTCTCTCTCTCTCTCTCTCTCTGTCCCCTCCCGCACACTCGCTTCTTGCTCTATCTTTATCTCTCTTTATCTCTCTTTATCTCTCTCTCTCTCTCTCTCTCTCTCTCTCTCTCTCTCTCTCTCTCTCTCTCACTCTCTCTCTCACTCTCTCTCTCTCTCTCTTTCTCTCTCTTCTCTCTCTCTCTCTCTCTCTCTCCCCTCCCGCACACTCGCTTCTTGCTCTATCTTTATCTCTCTCTCTCTCTCTCTCTCTCTTTCTCTCTCTCTCTCTCTCTCTCTCTCTCTCTCTCTCTCTCTCTCTCTCTCTCTCTCTCTCTCTCCATATGCTATACTAATGAAACACGCAAATTTGTACTTCGTGACTCCAAAAGTAGTCAATCAAATGTCACGAAACGTTATATATACTGAAAATATATATATCTCCCAGCCCAGTCGTGTTCATCCCTAAAATCCTAAAATTGGTCAAAATGAAATTGCTGAAGCTCTAACCCAAATTATTTAAATGTCACTCCAACATGGACATTTAAGGGGGGTCACCGGCTTTTGTTTATCTTTCTCTCCTTTTCTCTCTTTCCCTGGCTTGTATCCATTCGGCCCCTTTCAGCCAACTGTTTTAAGACGTTTCTCCCCATCCAGGTGTCGATTTCTTCCTGGCGAGCGATAGCGAGGCAGCATTGTATGAAGAAGTCCGGCTTCGCCGGAGACATTTTTCTATCAAAAAATGTACAGATTTAGCTTCCTGTCAAAACAAAAATATATATATGCTGGCTCGCTACCGCTCGCCAGGAAAATATTGACACCTGGATGGGGGTAAACGTCTTAAAACAGGAGGCTGAATGGGGCCGAATGGATACAAGCCAAAGAGAGAGGGAGAGAAAGAGAAAACAAAAAAGCGAGGTGGCCTCCCTTAACCACTTCCTGGAAGACAACAAATATAACACCAATGTACTGTATATAACACCAATGTACTGTATATAACACCAATGAACTGTATATAACACCAATGAACTGTATATAACACCAATGAACTGTATATAACACCAATGTACTGTATATAACACCAATGTACTGTATATAACACCAATGTACTGTATATAACACCAATGAACTGTATATAATACCAATGAACTGTATATAACACCAATGTACTGTATATAACACCAATGTACTGTATATAACACCAATGAACTGTATATAACACCAATGTACTGTATATAACACCAATGAACTGTATATAACACCAATGTACTGTATATAACACCAATGAACTGTATATAACACATATGAACTGTATATAACACCAATGTACTGTATATAACACCAATGAACTGTATATAACACCAATGTACTGTATATAACACCAATGAACTGTATATAACACCAATGAACTGTATATAACACCAATGTACTGTATATAACACCAATGTACTGTATATAACACCAATGAACTGTATATAACACCAATGTACTGTATATAACACCAATGAACTGTATATAACACCAATGAACTGTATATAACACCAATGTACTGTATATAACACCAATGTACTGTATATAACACCAATGTACTGTATATAACACCAATGAACTGTATATAACACCAATGAACTGTATATAACACCAATGTACTGTATATAACACCAATGAACTGTATATAACACCAATGAACTGTATATAACACCAATGAACTGTATATAACACCAATGAACTGTATATAACACCAATGTACTGTATATAACACCAATGTACTGTATATAACACCAATGAACTGTATATAACACCAATGAACTGTATATAACACCAATGAACTGTATATAACACCAATGAACTGTATATAACACCAATGTACTGTATATAACACCAATGTACTGTATATAACACCAATGTACTGTATATAACACCAATGAACTGTATATAACACCAATGTACTGTATATAACACCAATGAACTGTATATAACACCAATGAACTGTATATAACACCAATGAACTGTATATAACACCAATGAACTGTATATAACACCAATGTACTGTATATAACACCAATGAACTGTATATAACACCAATGAACTGTATATAACACCAATGTACTGTATATAACACCAATGAACTGTATATAACACCAATGAACTGTATATCAATGTACTGTATATAACACCAATGAACTGTAACACCAATGAACTGTATAACACCAATGAACTGTATATAACACGAATGTACTGTATATAACACCAATGAACTGTATATAACACCAATGTACTGTATATAACCAATGAACTGTATATAACACCAATGTACTGTATATAACACCAATGTACTGTATATAACACCAATGAACTGTATATAACACCAATGTACTGTATATAACACCAATGTACTGTATATAACACCAATGGACTGTATATAACACCAATGTACTGTATATAACACCAATGTACTGTATATAACACCAATGTACTGTATATAACACCAATGTACTGTATATAACACCAATGTACTGTATATAAAGGGAGATAAAAAAAAAAAAGCAACTACCAGGTAATTACAATTATTGGCCCATTAGCCTAACTTCCGCCGTAATTGTAAAACGATTAGAATCAATCATAAGAGACGAAATTGTACTTTTCATAGAGAATAGCAATTTTATCAGTAATTCTTATGTTCTTTACACCAACCAACTTTACTTCCAAACTCAATTAATGAAATCAACAAATCCATGTGGCAGTCCGGGGATTCGAACCCAGGACGCTCACACCGAAAATCAGTGCACTACGCCACGAAGACAGTTAAAGAATTATGTACAAGCCTACGATTTATTATGCAGTTTCGAATTCTGCATAGTAATCTGAGCATGTACATACATTCCAACTGCGCTATCATAGCCTAGTACATATGTGAATGGAAAGAGTAATTAATGGGGCGCTTAACCCTATAAATCACCCGTCTTGCAACACAATCCCACCCCTACTCTGTGCAACTCTCCAACCCAAGAGTGAAATGTTACTCTCAGACTTTCTTCTATGCAACAGTTGAGCTCTGGAACTCTCTCCCAGAATCAGTCTTTCCCTCTTCCTGTGACTTAAATTGCTTCAAACTCTGTGTGTCCAGGCATTTTGGCTTGAACGTCCCCTGATTTTGGCCCTGTCAATCTTTCAACTCTGGGGGAGGCACTCGCTAAAGGCAGTTCTGCCTTTTGCTTCCCTCACTCACATAGAAAATAAATAAAAATCTCCCATTAGCTGATAGTAAACAAAGTATAGCGAGACCTTACCTCACATCTGAATCTGATTCTGGTACACACTTCGTCTGGATCAAGCCTTGAGAACAGTTCGATTTATCAAATGCCCTCGCAGCAGTCGCACTTTCCCCCGTCCGTCTTTGAGCTGCAAGATACAAGGATACTTGTTGGTTAAACCAGTCAAGTGGACGGTAGTTGTGAAGATAGGGGCAAATTAGTTAGGTCAAATATGACTTCAGAGGCTATCAACCCTAGTGGATTATTAAGCCAGCACACTGAAGCTGAAAATCAAGAATTACGTCAGGACTGGAGCCCCTTATCGAGAACTCCAGTCTCTTGATAGGGGCAAAGAAATGGATAATTATGTAGACACTTATAAAATAGAATTGACAGCCTCTCGCCTACCACAGCCGATAGTTAACAGAATTACCATCTAAAATACGGTGGTAGTGCATAATTATATATAGACATAATATCAAATTCAACATATTTGTCCATCCATCAGAAACCTATATTATTATTGCATTTCGGTTTAATATCGATGCGTACAGCTCCAACTTCCTTCTAGACTGAAACTTGCAAATGGTCAATAACACATATTTAAATTTAATTATACAATATTTGCATAATATGACGGATCGAACCCAACAGACCGCAAGGTCTGTGTGGTCTGAGTATCTGTGTAACTCAGTGTAACTCTCTCTCTCTCTCTCTCTCTCTTTATATGTGTGTGTGTGTGTATGAAAATGTGTGTTTAAGCTTCTCTCTCTCTCTCTCTTTATATGTGTGTGTGTGGAAAATGTGTGTTTAAGCTTCTCTCTCTCTCTCTCTCTCTCTCTCTCTCTTTATATGTGTGTGTGTGTGTATTTAAGCTTCTCTCTCTTCTCCTCTCTCTCGCTCCTCTCTCCCCCCCCGCTCTGTATGTTTCTCTCTCTCTCTCTCTCTCTCTCCTCTGTATGTGTGTTTTTCTCTCTCTCTCTCTCTCATATATGTCTTTTGTGTGTTTAAGCTTCTCTCTCTCTCTCTCTCTCTCTCTCAGCCCCCCCCCCCCATACACACCTAGGGCTGCAGCAACTGGCAACATTTCCGATAACACTTCTTGTCATCATTAATCCTGGGACGACTGACTCTACCCCCCCCCCCCCCACCACCACCACCACCACCCTCCAGACCCCCTAAGGACCTTATGATATCAGAATTGGCCAACCTCCGCCATATTGGTGCCAATAGTCTTATTAGCTTCTCTTTACACTCAAATAAGGCCATTCCCAAAACAAACATTACGCAATATTAGCACAGCCTATTTAGTTAACCCCTTCTGTACCAGTGACGTATTTTCTATTGGATTTCAGCTACATTTCGGCAATTTTTAGAAGCTTAGGAAGAATACATGGTAGGTAAAAGAATTAATTGAGATAGTTTGTAGCCTTTTAATTGGTATACGTCCTTCCTAAGCTGAATATAATCGTCTAATAGTTGCCAGAATAAAATTAAAACGACGTCACCGGTACTGAACGGGTTAAAATAGGACTTCAGAGGCTATCAACCCTCTTGGATTATTAAGCCAGCACACTGCAAGTCAAATCAATTTTCAGGACTAGAGCCCCTTTCGAGAACCCCAGTTCCTTTTGCACAACCAAGAGTATAACAGTCTTAGTTAGTTAAAATAGGACTTCAGAGGCTATTAACCCTTCTGAGTTATTAAGCCAGCACACTGTATATAAAAACACACACATTGAGCATCAGTAGTATATAATATTTCGCATCTTCGTTTTTTACTGTAAATTTCCCAGTAAAAGTTGTTCTCATTCTGCTGGGTGACTTCCTTCCCCAACTTAATTTCATGCCGACCAACGGTCGGAGGGAGAGGTGGGTGGGGAGAGAGCCTTCTTCTTTGCTATCCTTATCTTCCACTTTGTAGCAAATTCTATTTTAGCATTAAGTCCGGACTATCTAATTGGGACCGCAAGGTCTGTATAGTCTGTGTATCTATGTAACTCTATGTAACTCTCCCTTCTTGCTGTATCTTTACCTTTCTCTCTCTCTCTCTCTCTCTCACTTTTTAGCGTCTCTAGCTCGTTCACTTCCTCCTCTCTCTCTCACTTTTTAGCGTCTCGAGCTCGTTCACTTCCTCCTCTCTCTCTCTCTCTCTCTCTCTCCTGTTGAAAGCTAAAGGTATGGACGTGGGTAGTACTGAAGGATTGAAGGATAGTACTGAAGGATAGTACTGAAGGATATAGTACTGAAGGATAGTAAGGATAGTACTGAAGGATAGTACTGAAGGCTAGTACTGAAGGCTAGTACTGAAGGATAGTACTGAAGGATAGTACTGAAGGATAGTACTGAAGGATAGTACTGAAGGATGAAGGATAGTACTGAAGGATGAAGGATAGTACTGAAGGATAGTACTGAAGGATGAAGGATAGTACTGAAGGATAGTACTGAAGGATAGAAGGATAGTACTGAAGGATAGAAGGATAGTACTGATGGATAGTACTGAAGGAGAGGATAGTACTGAAGGATGAAGGATAGTACTGAAGGATGAAGGATAGTACTGTGAAGGATAGTACTGAAGGATGAAGGATAGTACTGAAGGATAGTACTGTGAAGGATAGTACTGAAGGATAGTACTGAAGGATGAAGGATAGTACTGAAGGATAGTACTGAAGGATAGTACTGTGAAGGATAGTACTGAAGGATGAAGGATAGTACTGAAGGATGAAGGATAGTACTGAAGGATGAAGGATAGTACTGAAGGATAGTATTGAAGGATGAAGGATAGTACTGAAGGATAGTACTGAAGGATAGAAGGATAGTACTGATGGATAGGACTGAAGGATAAAAGGATAGTACTGATGGATAGAAGGATAGTACTGAAGGATAGTACTGAAGGATGGTACTGAAGGATATTACTGAAGGATAGTACTGAAGGATAGCACTGAAGGATGAAGGATAGTACTGAAGGATAGTACTGAGGGATAGTACTGAGGGATAGTACTGAAGGATAGTACTGAGGGATAGTACTGAAGAATAGTACTGAAGGATAGCACTGAAGGATGAAGGATAGTACTGAGGGATAGTACTGAAGGATAGCACTGAAGGATGAAGGATAGTACTGAAGGATAGTACTGGAGGTGAAGGATAGTACTGAAGGATAGTACTGAACGCTGGTACTGAAGGATAACACTGAAGGATCAAGGATAGTACTGAGGGATAGTACTGGAGGATAGCACTGAAGGATGAAGGATAGTACTGAAGGATAGTACTGAGGGATAGTTCTGAAGGATAGTACTGAGGGATAGTTCTGGAGGATAGTACTGAAGGATAGTACTGAAGGATGAAGGATAGTACTGAGGGATAGTACTGGAGGATAGTACTGAGGGATAGTACTGAAGGATAGTACTGGAGGATAGTACTGTAGGATAGTACTGAGGGATAGTACTGAAGAATAGTACTGGAGGATAGTACTGAGGGATAGTACTGAAGGATGAAGGATAGTACTGAAGGATGAAGGATAGTACTGAAGGATGGGATAGTACTGAAGGATAGTGCTGAAGGATAGTACTGAAGGATAGTACTGAAGGATAGTACTGAAGGATAGTGCTGAAGGATAGTAATGGAGGATAGTACTGAAGGATAGTAATGGAGGATAGTACTGAAGGATAGTACTGAAGGATAGTGCTGAGGGATAGTACTGAAGGATAGTAATGGAGGATAGTACTGAAGGATAGTACTGAAGGATATAGTACTGAAGGATAGTACTGAAGGATAGAAGGATAGTACTGAAGGATAGAAGGATAGTACTGAAGGATTGTACTGAAGGATAGTACTGAAGGATAGAAGGATAGTACTGAAGGATAGAACGATAGTACTGAAGGATAGTACTGAAGGATAGAAGGATAGTACTGAAGGATAGAAGGATAGTACTGAAGGATAGAAGGATAGTACTGAAGGATAGAAGGATAGTACTGAAGGATAGTACTGAAGGATAGAAGGATAGTACTGAAGGATAGTACTGAAGGATAGAAGGATAGTACTGAAGGATAGAAGGATAGTACTGAAGGATAGTAAAGCCATTTCTTCATGTACAGGTGCGGTCATTAAGGGGCTTGTTTCTCTGGACCCCCTTCTCCCTCATGTTTAGCCTCATTAGTTTTACGATTGTAAGACGTTCGTCCCCATTATAGTAGAGTCATTTTCAGAGCTTCCGTGACCGTGTTTAGGATACCAAAGTTTCTCAGTGAATTTAACAAGGGCAACTGATGCTAAACAAAATAAGCCCCCATACACCTCACCAAAATAACAACTTTCCCGTCATCTTAAAATATTGATAAAGTTCTATTTCTTGAAGTGAATGGCCAAAAATTACAATTTTGGTGTCTATTCCCACTAATTTTGGTGTCAGAAAACCAATGGGATGGCATAATTAAAAAATAATTAATAACTAATTACCAAATAATTAAGAAAATAAGAAAATAATTAAGAAAATCAATGGGATGGCATAATTCATGATTTAGAGTCCCATTGGGACCTCAACATCTAAGACAAATATGATGTTGTTAAATCCACTGAGAAACTTTGGTATCCTAAACACGGTCACGGATCCTCTGAAACTTACTCAAATAATATAATATATAATTTAAAATGTAAACCAAGAATGTTGACTGATCAATTCCTTCTTTTTCAGGTTTGTTGCATCGAATTTGGCGTGAAGAATCATAAGCATGGAACGTAGAGGAGTTAGTGATGTGCCTGACCCAGGACCTGGATTAAAATGTATATTATGTCAACATCCCTGTATAGCTGATGATAGTACGGACAAGACATCTGATACAAAGTGGGAGACTCTAAGGTGTTTCGGTGGAAGGAACTTGATAAATTTCAGCATGCCTATGCAGCAGTGGAGTGGGACAAGGGGCCTAAAGGCCTGTACATGCATAGTAAATGTTACACCCAGATCAGAAGTAATCGCTATATTCAGCAAGCACAGAATCGTAAACGGAAATCTGAACAGGAAGAAGTTCAAGCATCAACTTCAAGTCAACAACTCCCAGGAAATGTGCCTAAAAAGCTTCGTTCTAGTACTGGAGTGGTTCATGATAAGAATCTCTGTGTGTGGTGTATGAAAAGACCACAAAAAACCAGTAATCCTGGCAAGTCCAAACTTTTGCTGCTGTCAACAGTAGACGCATGGAACCGGTTCAAGTTGCATACAGTTTGTCTGTCAGATGAGCCTATAAGAGAAAGATTGAATACCCTACTTGCATCTATCCCAGACAAGAACGGCGTTTGGATTGGAAATTCGTTATCATCGTGAATGTTGGCGCAATTATGTCAGCAACCCTCTGAAGGAGTCTTTTCCTGATGAAAAAACAGAGCATCTGCAACATGTTAATCTTCGAGAGTCCCAAAATATCTTCTTTCATCATGTCCGTCAAGTTATCTTTGAAGATCATGAAATCCGTACACTGCAAGGTCTTGTAAAGGATTACAAAGGCATTACTTCAAATTATGGTTACTATTCCACAGCAAAGTCCAGTTTTGTGAAGGAAATTCTGATCAAGCAATTTGGAGATGACATAGCATTTCATGAACGAGGTCAGAAGAATGTGAGTGAACTGGTATATGATGCAAGAGCTGCAGGTTCATATCTTGAGGCTGCAATATCCTCTCTAGGTGTAAGTGACGATCAGCTGGTGAAGAATGTAGCTGGGCGACTCAGAGATCAGATCATCAAAACAAAAACTGTTCCTTGGCCTCCATACATACATGAGCTAGAAGAATAATTATGAAGACCTGAATGATCTTCTCTTGAAGCTCATCACTTGGTTAAAGCACCCCACAAAGTCTGAAGTCGATGACAAGCCCCAAGTCAGATCAATTGCATCTATTTTGACCAGCTACATCACTGGAAGACGTACTGCATTTGAGACAAACCTCGGTGTACTGCTACATGGTATGACAAAGAGCAGAGAAATGGTAGACATTATTACATAAGGATGGCCTGGGAATCAGTTACAATGATGTGCTTTTGCTTAGAGATTTCTGGGCAGTTACTGACCTGAAGCATTCAACTGAGTGTCCTTTTGAACTTTCTGAAGGAACACCGGCAATATGTATAGTCGACAACGATGACTTCAAAAGTGACACTTTGACTGGAAGTGGTCAATCACATCGTACAAATGTCATGTTTGTTCAGCCAGACCTACCTAAGCTAAATCTACCTATCCTAGATGATAGACCAGTTGCAAATAGCACCTTGCCTTCGTACCTCTCTGATAGCCTCAAAGAACTTGGGAGCCAGATGCAAAGAATTGAACCATACAAAACAGTCAAGCGTGGTGAACCACCCATCAGACCAAGGATAACGGATGAACAACATCTGGACACAGTTCCTGAATAGACATTCGAATGCAGAATGTGTTATCTTGGTTAATGACTCGTACGAGCAAGACTTCTCCATCAAAGATAGTGAACGACAACACCGTCAAAAAAATCAGTCCATTTGCAATGTGTTTATGAAGTCAGAGGACAAATTTCCTTCTAATAGAGACTTTCATGCTCTTCTTGGTAAGCCAGAGAATAAAGTTCGCCTTCAAGCATTTATCAAGGCTGCTTTCAAAAGAAAGGCATCTACAACCACTATTCAGCTCATACACTGTGTTGTTGGCAAATCAGCAAGGAATCTCACCACAGATGAAGTTTTGCAGAATCTCACATACGCCCATGCAGAAGCAGACACAGCTCTGTTCACTCTTTATGGTAAGCTGCGGTCAGAAGGGTATACAGAAGCAGTTGTCATAGACACTGAAGATACTGATAACTACGTTCAGGCAGCCTATGTGGCTCGGCAAATATCAGGACTCTTGTGCTTGAAACGCAAATCTCAGCTGATAAATGCTCGGTGTTTGTGTAGTGAGGCAATGGCAGTCTTTGATCCCACTTTATGTTCTTACCGGATGCGACCATAACTCCGGCTTTTGTGGAATAGGCAAGAAAACTATTGTTGACCGTGTAGAAAAATCATCAGAAGCTCGCAACCTCCTTAAAAGTTGTGGCACAATCATCCCAGTCACGCAGGAAATCATCAATGACTTACAGAAATTTGTTATCCGGTACATCTATTGTGACACCAAACACAAGACCCTAGCAGAGGTGAGAGCAGCAAAGTGGTCAGTACTCAAGAAAAGAAGATCATCAGACTGGTACCTGATTCTGACAGTCTACGACCACACTTAGAGTGCACCAATTACCTCACATATCTGCAGAAGAGTTTCCAGCTTCAGAATCATCCATCACCAATTGGCCATGGATGGCACCTTGTAAATGGCTTATGCCTCCCAGTACGCTATACCCAACCTGCACTTCCATCATTCCTGGATCTTCTAAAAACTCCAATTCATCCACAAATGGAGAGCAGCGATGATGACAGCGGAAGTGATTCTGACAGTTGTGCATCATATTTGTCCTGCAGTGATAGTGCATCTTAATGCAGTAGGTCTCATGTTTTATTAATTTAGGATACCAAAGTTTCTCAGTGGATTTAACAACATCATATTTGTCTTAGATGTTGAGGTTAATGGGACTCTAAATCATGAATTATGCCATCCCATTGATTTTCTTAATTATTTCTTATTTACTTAATTATTTGGTAATTATTTATTAATTATTTTTTAATTGTGCCATGCCATTGATCTTCTGACACCAAAATTAGTGGGAATAGACACCAAAATTGTCATTTTTGGCCATTCACTTCAAGAAATAGAACTTTATAAAAAATTTAAGATGACGGCGGTGGCCATTTGAAAAACGTCTAAAATAACAACTTTCCCGTCATTTTGGTGAGGTGTATGGGGGCTTATTTTTTTTAGTATCAGTTGCCCTTGTTAAATTCACTGAGAAACTTTGGTATCCTAAACACGGTCACGGAAGCTCTGAAAATGACTACTAGTCTCGCTATTTTAAGAGAGTAGCCTCAATCGAAAGTTTATACTTAGACTATTCGCTGTAAGTAGGCGAGAAATCCTGACCTCTATCCTCTGTAACTCAAAAACGACTAGAGTAATCGAGCTAATATTTCTACCATGTCGGAAGAGTCAGTCAAGGAATAGATGTGGAAATTTACAGCCAATTTGCTCTTGCCCTTTTTGAGTTAACAGAGGATAGAGTTAACGATTTATCGCCTACTTACAGCGAATAAATTATACTATATACTTATTTATACTTATTTCAGTACTTTTTCATATCATTGTTTTTGTATAGTGAACCCATAATTACGTCAAAATTCGTTAGTGAAATGCTCTGTAATGACGAGATTTTGATCCCACGAGCACACATTCGGCTCATGTTATCTGTAATTTATGAGTGTTCTTCAGGGGGGTCACCGGCTTTCTTCATCTTTCTCTCCTTTTCTCTCTTTCCCTGGTTTGTATCCATTCGGCCCCATTCAGCCAACTGTTTTAAGACGTTTATCCCCATCTAGGTGTCGATTTCTTCCTGGCGAGCGATAGCGAGGCAGCATTGCATGGAGAATCCGGCTTCGCCGGAGACATTTTTCTATAGAAAAATGTACAAATTTAACTTGCTGTCAAAACACAAATATATATATGCTGGCTCGCTACCGCTCGCCAGGAAAATATTGATACCTGGATGAGAGTAATTACACGTCTTAATACAGTAGGCTGAATGGGGCCGAATGGATAAAAGCCAAAGAGAGAGGGAGAGAAAGAGAAAAATAGCGAGGTGGGCTCCCTTAATATATTTGTATTAATTGCAGTAATAGATTCGTACTATGTAATGAAATCATATTTGGAAATGTACAATCGCGCTAATAAGTGATGTCTCAGCACCAGGTATATGTCTATCAATAATTGGAATCTGCAATATCTAAGCTTCATTTCTTCATATCGAGTGAAATATAAAAACATGTTCCTACACTTACCCACCCTATTCTACATCTGACAGACATAGTACAGCACAGAGCAAGCCAAACATATTGACAGCTGGTACATCACCCTATTCAACACCTGACAGACATTAATACAGCACAGAGCAAGCCAAACATAATGACAGCTGGTACATCACCCTATTCAACACCTGACAGACATTAATACAGCACAGAGCAAGCCAAACATATTGACAGCTGGTACATCACCCTATTCAACACCTGACAGACATTAATACAGCACAGAGCAAGCCAAACATAATGCCAGCTGGGACATGACTTATTAGCGAGATCGTACATGCTTGTGGAGTTTTCAATGAGAAATAATAAATCTGCCGATAACAGCTTACTCTTCTTCTTTTTTTTATCTATGATGGGTTGTCGGAATAAGGCCAATTGTAACAACAAATATTCACATAATAAGTCTTTCAATCCTTTATGTGTGCAAAAATCGCCCAAAAAGTGAACCGTCCCCCCCCCGATGATTCACTTTTTGGGCGATTTTGGCATGTATTCATTATTTTTCTAGTTTCCTCCCTAGACCTCCATCAAATTAAAAAAAAAAAAAACATCCATTACATCCCCCTTCTTGATTAATTTGTACATTTTTCGGTAGAAAAAATTTCCGGCCAAAGGCCGGTTCTTCCAACATTACAGGCACACAATCGTTCGCCAGGGAAAAAATCGACACCTAAATAGCACGAAAGGTCTAAATGTTTACGAAGATATGGAGTGAAAGGTCTTAAATTCGACTAACTAATGGGGCAAACATCTTAACATCTGGAAACTAATGGGGCTAAACATGAGGGAGAAAATGGTCCAGAAAACCGGCCCATCCCCCTTTTAAATTTCAATACATAAACGATCATGTGCATCATTCTTGAAAATATTTAACCCCTTCTGTACCTGCGACGTCTTTTTAATTTTGTTCTAGCTACATTTAGACACTTTTGTAAAGTTTAAAATGGATCTGTGGTAGTAAAAGGGTTAAGGGAGATAGTTCGAAGCCTATTAATTGCTGGAGGCCCTTTTTAAACTGAATAAAATCATCTAATAGTAGCCAGAATAAGGTTCAATAGACGGCATTGGTACTATATAGGTTGCTGTTCAATAGACGGCATTGGTACTATATAGGTTGCTGTTCAATAGACGGTATTGGTACTATATAGGTTGCTGTTCAATAGACGGCATTGGTACTATATAGGTTGCTGTTCAATAGACGGCATTGGTACTATATAGGTTGCTGTTCAATAGACGGCATTGGTACTATATAGGTTGCTGTTCAATAGACGGCATTGGTACTATATAGGTTGCTGTTCAATAGACGGCATTGGTACTATATAGGTTGCTGTTCAATAGACGGCATTGGTACTATATAGGTTGCTGTTCAATAGACGGCATTGGTACTATATAGGTTGCTGTTCAATAGACGGCATTGGTACTATATAGGTTGCTGTTCAATAGACGGCATTGGTACTATATAGGTTGCTGTTCAATAGACGGCATTGGTACTATATAGGTTGCTGTTCAATTTCTACCGAGCTGGGGTACTAAGGGCCATTCCTTTAACACAATTACTGTGGCACTTGTCATATGACCTGACCTGACCATACAGGGGTTTTGGACTAAAAGTTAACTTCATTCCCTGCACATTCTCAGTGTGACCTTTCCAATGACACCTGAATCATGTCTGTACGACCGCTAGTTGCCCTGCAACGATATTGCACATGTTAGGGTAAATCAGCGAAAATTAGCTATTTTCAGCGGTTTTTGCTATTCCCAAGTCTATAAGGGAGCTTGAGATTTCTCCCAGGTATGCTAGTGTCCGCCCAGGCGCGACTGGGGATGGATGGGACGGACCCACTCTGCGTATACTTGCTCGCTTGCCTCCCAGGCCTTGTCCTAGGCAGCTATTCGGCAATTGTCATATGACAAGTGTCGCAGCGATGACCATATTTTTTTATATAGCTGTCCGCAGTCATTGAGTTAACCCTTAATTCTCGGTGCCCAACATATGACGGGCGAGAGAATATTGGTCAGCCCTGAGGTGCCCATCATATGAAGGGCGCCATTCTGAGCACATTATGAGCTCTGAGAGAGAGTTCGCGCGTTGGGAGGACGACAGCTAGACTCTGACCGGTCGGCACCATACGTGTGCCATCACTGCCGTGTATTTGGTCTCCTTACTCCTGCCCGTCTTTGTGAGACAAGGAAAAAACAAAGGAAATTACCTTATTTTAGGGTATTTTCACCTCCGGTTACGCAATCGCTACAGGATAACCCGTGGTCATACAAGGATGATTCAGGTGTCATTGGAAAGCTCTATTATCGCCCTTTCACAGATATATATAATTGTATTACGCTCTGGCTCTTGTTTATGCATTAAAAAGAGCATGGAATGAAGCTCGTTTTCGGTAAATATACCCGCCTGGCAGCTAGGTCATGTCAACAAACATACCCGTCCTTAAGGTGTTAAAACAT
>CM064566.1:2377032-2694532 GCA_032716605.1 Paralithodes platypus | reverse complement strand
TGCGGTAGAGAGCACCACAAACAGGAATGAAAGAAGCAAGATCCCCGCCCTAATGGACCTCAGGGTGGAGGCGCCCACAAGCACACCAGAAGAGGACCATCAGCGTCGGGGCCTGACAGCGACGAAACAGAAAAGGTGGGAAGAGCCGGACCTCAGAAGGCAGAGCAGTGATGCCCGGGCCATTGGCCAAGGAATAGGACAAGATACACCTCTAATTAACCCAATTGGTAGACGAGCTGTGAGGGTGTTCCCCAAACAAAACGAAGGTAATAAAAGTCTAAGACTACACACAAGCAGGCATTCTGAAGCCAGTACCCACAGTCCCCTCTCCAGCCTCTCCCCAGCCTGGCGGCCTCCCATGCCTCTCTTCCGTGCACCTAGTCCCCCTATCGACTACGACTTGATCGGTCTCCACTCGCGTAGTCCCCCTATCGAGCATGACATGATTGATTTAAGTTGGACTAGTCCTTCACCCCAAAGCACCTCGGCTTTCCCCTATCCTGTATTCAACCATGAGAGTTGGACTATAAATGAGAAGGCTTGCCCCTATCCCGCCATAAGTCATTCCTTCGCCATTGAAGAAGAAGTCTGGCAGCCCCCTGTTCAATCCCCATCCCCAGAGGCAAAGAAAGACGCCCCAGTAATCCGCCAGGTCATGCAGAGTTTGCGCCTACTGGTACAGAGCATGACCGAAAAACCGAGATCACCGCAGAAGGCGCCACAGCCCACATAACTGCCCCAGAGCCAAAAGTAAGAAAGGGGGTGACCGTGAAGAGGCGCTAGAGAAGTTCAATTTCTGGAGGCCATTGCCGGATTGGAGTGAGGAGAGTGAAGACAGTGAAGACAGTAAAGAATAGTGGAAGACCCACCCGGAATGTGAAAGGAGCAACCCCAGGCCACAAACCCCCAGAGTGTATCCCGAAGAGCGAAGTAGCAGATCCCAGCAGATCGATGTACTTAAGTACCCCCCTTTGACCCGGTGTAATAGTGCCCATCACGTGAGAGAACAGAATTGACCTTCACGGCAGAACCGTGACATAATCTTTGTATTCTTTAAAAAACCCATAGTGGTAAGCCGAGTATTTAAACTTTCCCTCTCCATCTGAGTACTTGAGTATCTCAGTAATCTGTCCCTTTAAATTCTTCGATCCGCAAGCTTCACAGCACGCGCCTCTCAGTGGGTTGCCGTGAAGGTGTTTCTATCTAGAGAGAGAGTAACTCAACCCCTCCCTTTTTATTGTGTTAACGTAATCACGCCCAGAGTGCCGTTAGACCGAGGCTAGAATTCAGGAATTTGTCTCTTGCATATCTCTCTGTGAGGCACAGGTGCAGGGGTGGTACTAGACGTTTCCGGAGTTACCTCGCAAGTATAAAATAACATCTGTATTTATCGAACTAAGAATAATAACGTAATAGTTCTGACATACGGAGCCCTGTATGTTAATTTAAGAGTTAGAATTAGAGTTGAAGGAGTGTCAAACTACCCAAGCGGCGAAGCAGACTAGCGAGCGAACTAGCGAGTGGGAAACCAGCTCGCTCGCATACCAGCAAACAAGCCTTCACACCTGCGTGCGTCATAGGGGACCCTGCAAACTACTTCGATGACCCGGCGCTATGACGTATGATCGACGCCAGGAGCTGTGATTGGACCAGGCACCAGCTATGCAACTCGAGGAGCTATGATAGGGGCGCGCACCATCACTCGCCTCCTGATTCGTTCCTACACAAGACCCGAGTAGTGGGCATTCAAATCAGTCTCATTTGGAGTTGGGGAAGGTGAACTTGCAGCTGGAGGAAGACGGGGTGAAGTATTATAATGGGACTGTGACTGTCAGTCAGATTATATAAGTGTGTGTTAAGTGTGTTCGGTGTAAACACTTACGTTATGTTGGTTAGTGAGATATGTGATTGTGAATTAACGTTAACGCTATTATTATGTACTTAACTATTTTAGTTGACTAACTTGTGGACTAAAGCAACTCTTTAAGTAATTGGGTTATGATGAAAGTAATACTATTGTTTTATATTAATACTTACGAGTTCTTTCATTTTCTTTTAATTAAGCTTACATTGCTTAACGGTGCTTAGTACGGTGATGCTATTGTCTCATATTAGTAATATCGCCTTAGACTAACATGGCTGTGTTAATATTACTTCTAGTGATTTCCTAAGCTGAAGAAAATTCTTTTAGCTTCAAAATATTATTTTTGCTTTTCATATTATTTGAGTGAGACCTGAATCGAATCTATGAAACGATCCTGTAACTTAATTTACTCATAATCAAACCTCAATGTTACGTGGTTAAGAAATACATTTAACTAATTATTAAATATATATCTAACTTTTTATGTGACTTTGATATAAATCCTGATGATAATAATAATATAATACTGTTAACGTAAGACAAGAACCAAGAATAATTACCTTAAATATAAATAAAAGGGCATATAAGAAAACTATCTATTCATTTCAAAAAGGGTAAGAGACAGAAATATTCTTACTTTAATATTTATCTTTCAAGACTTTTTATATAATTAATAGTCCTTCTTTAGATATACTTCTTCGGTTCATAACCATAGCCTACTAAGCTTCGGTTAAATAATAATTCTTTATAAATACTACATGACTTTAATTAGTTTCAGTATTTTTCATAATTAAAGAGTATCAGTCAATAAAGGATACTAAGTCCTAAGATCCAAAAGGAAAGGAAGCAACAACAGGAAATAATTTTATTAGATTTTACTTTTGTTTTGCCTTCAGCTGACTGATACCTTAATATATATCTCTGTGCTATCTAGATTCATCAAGTTAACCACTTGAGGATCAAGATACGTAACATAGTAGATAAAGAGGAAACGCTGTAGGTCAGTCTGAGTAAGGGAGAGTTAAGATAGTGTTTGATGCAGGTTTGGTGTCCAGGAGAGTGAAATCGGAAGTGTGTAAGAGTAAGGTAATACCTAATAAGTGATTCCCCAGGGTAGAACGAGGTATCGAGTCCAAGTGTAAAGTTGATTGAGTTACAAGCACGGTCTAGGTTATCCCTGCGTAGTAAGACGAGGATGCAGAATAGAAGTGCAGTAGAATAGGCCATATAAGTAGTGAGGAATACTAGAACGGTAATTGCAGCAATTTGGTACAGCAGGGCTTTGAACGAGTAATTGTGTGCGAACATAATATTATAGCAGTAAGTTGGTTGCTCGAGGTCCATGGTATTATTGTAATAGTGTTGATTTTATTTGATTTGGTTAAGAGTGTTATTGTGGGATCACCAAATCTAGCCGATATAATCATTATGTTGTATATAATACTATAACTTCTTTTGAGAGTAAAGTAATGAAGTAGCGGAGGCCAAAAACGTATGAATCACGTTATCGCCAGTCTGATAAAGTAATACAGTTGTCCCTCAGGTAAAAGAGTACCAAGAAAGTTACCTGTGTGTTGATACGGGAGTTTGGGGTAAAGTTGTCAGTGTGAGTGAAATAGGACCCGTATCTTGGCTGTGACCATTTTTACGAGAGGTACCGATCCCACGTGTAATTATTGATCATCCTCTTAGGCAACTTGGTGGTCACGCACGACTGTGTATTTTGTCATTCGATAAATGTAGGTTCGTGAGGCGAAATATATCCATATTCCTGAGCTGTTTGTAGTTAGAAGTTACGATTCCGCTCCGTGGTTCCATAATAGTAGAGTTGTTTTAATCGTAAAGTAACGTAATTTTGTCTGGTGTTTGATTGTCGTATTGTAAGCCTTAAGCCGCCTTCCCTCGCTACCACATTAATTCCCAGAGCCTGGAGCATAATCGTAGGTTTCATACGGAATTGGATATTGTTACGCACCACTATTAATAGCTTATATAAGTGTATAACTTTAGAATTTCCATTGTCATGTCGGCAAAGTGAATTGTTTCAGTGCCTAAATAATATTATTATAGTTGTACCCTAACTTCCCTTTGAAGTTTAGTGATCCCAAATAACGTAACTTTTCCCTTTGTAGTCTGGTTATTCTGAGTATCGTAAATTCTTCCCCTTCCCATAATTATCTCATTTGATAAAATATAAGTTAGGCCTTGTTCTCTCCGAATCGGTCGTAATATTCCCCTATTTCCCCTCGCTATCCACTTCGCCTAGCCGACATCCCCTCCATGTGGTGGGAAAACTATGCTGTTTGCTTGGCCTATTTGTATAAGGTACAAAGGAGTACAAAGGAGTACAAAGGAAATCAAGCAACAACAGGTCTAGTGACTCTTCTAGGCTGCTTGTCCTCCAAAACACTGAGGATCAAGTGTCCAAACAGTGGTTTAGAGTGGGTAAGGGAACATTGGAAAGGGAACTACTGCCCTGGAACTAATGTCCGTGGCAGGACTAGGAGGGGACATATGGGTTAGTAACTGAGGGGAGGATAAAATAAAGTTATTCATTTACAAACGCAGTCAGTCGCGGGTTTGATGCGAGATATTTGTCTAGGCGGAGTTTAAATGAATCAACGGTGCTGCAGTCTATAACGTCTCGGGAAGCCCATTCCACAAGTTGACAACTCGATTGAAGAAGAAATTCTTAGATTCGTGTGAGTTAAAAGATTTACCAATAATTTTGCAACCGTTTCCCCGTGTGTAATTAGATTGGTCGATAGTGAAGTACTTATTACAGTTCATATTGTCGATGCCTTTGATGATTTTGAACACTTGAATTAAGTCACCTCTTAATCTGCGCTGGGTTAAAGGAAATAGATTTAATTCTCTAAGATGCTCTTCGTATGGTTTGTTCTTTAGGCTAGGTATCATTTTGGTAACTCTACGTTGAACTCGTTCTAGCTTGTTTATGTCTTTTTGGTAATAAGGGCACCAGCATTGAACGCAGTATTCCAGAAGAGGGCGGACTAAGGAATTGTAAAGGGTTAGGATAACTTCTTTGGATTTATGCTCAAATGACCTGCCTATAAAGCCAATTATTTTGTTTGCCTTCTTAACAACTTCTGAACATTGTTGACTCGGTTTTAGGTTGCTCGATATTGTTACTCCCAGATCGGTTTCTCTGTTTACATTCTTAAGCTGAGTGCCATTCATCGAATAGTTTGCTTTCTCATTTAGGTATCCGATATGTAGTGCTTTACATTTATCCGCATTGAAACTCATTTGCCAAATTTGGGCCCAATGTGACAATTTATCTAGATTGTGTTGCATATCGTCAACTTGATCTTTTGAGAGTACGCTATTTGCAATTTTTGTATCGTCAGCAAATTTTGAGATTGTACAGGTGAGACCCTCATCTATGTCGTTGATGTAAATTAGAAAGAGAATTGGTCCTAGTACCGATCCCTGGGGTACCCCGCTACTTACATTGGTCCATTTAGATGCCTTACCGTTTATGACTACTCTTTGCTTTCTGTCGCTGAGCCAATTTTCTATTCATTTCAACACACCGTCTTGTATTCCATGCGCTTTTAGTTTTAGCAGTAAACGTTTGTGGGGAACTTTGTCAAAGGCCTTTTGAAAATCAAGGTATATAATATCTACAGCTTTACTCTCATCGTAGAGGTTGAGGATATCGTGGAAGAAGTCTAAGAGGTTTGTTAAACAGGAACGTTTTTACGAAAGCCGTGTTGAGCATCTTTAAGTATGTTATTTTCCTCTAAGTGATTTACGAGTCTGTCTCTTATGACCGTTTCTAGCATTTTACATACAACTGAGGTTAAGCTAATTGGACGATAGTTACTGGGTAGGGATTTGCTGCCTTTTTTGAATATCGGTGTTACGTTGGCTATCTTCCACTGATCAGGCATAGTTCCAGACTGCAAGGATTTATTGAATAGTAATGTCAGTGGTTTGGAGAGCTCATCCTTAGCTTCCTTTAGAACTCTAGGCGAGATTGTATCAGGTCCAGGCGTTTTATTTTACCTTGAGTTTATCTAAACAATTCAATACTTCTCTCTCTGTAACGGTGATATTGCTTAGAACATCTGAATTATCAATCTGAATCGGCGATGGTGTAGGGATATCACTGAGGTCTTCTGTTGTAAAAACTGATGCAAAGAAGGTATTGAGGGCATTACTCATTTGTACTTCGTCTTTGGTGTATTCTCCATTTTCATCGACTAACGGTCCAACAGTTGAAGTAACTACTTTTTTCTTTCTGATATAACTATAGAATTCTTTCGGGTTTGTTTTACTTTGATTCGCAATATGTAACTCTAGGGTCTTTTTAATTTGCTTAATTAACTTTTTGGCTTTGCGTCGTAGCTCTACAAATTTCACCCGTTCTTCGTCATTTTGTGAGGATTTTAATCTAGCATTAGAGAGCAGGCAGTTTGAAATATCTTCATTCCACCATTTGGGCTTATTATTATGGCCTGGACGCCGTATTTTCGATGGTATGCAGTCTTGCACAACTTTTAGGTAAGTGGTTTTGAATAACTTCCAAGATGTATTTATGTCGTTATTGTTAATTAAAAAGCTCCAGTCAGTTTCTTTAAACATAGCTCTAAGTTTATGAAAGTTTGCTTTCTTGAAATTAGGGACTTTTTCGATGCTACTATTTGGTTCGTTACTAGTAAAGTTTAAAGTGAAAGTTATCGTACGATGGTCGCTGTTACTGAATTCATCACCAACATTCAAATTCTCTATTAATTCTTCTTTTGCTGCAAGTACAATGTCAAGAACGTTATTACCACGGGTCGGTGTTCGAACAAATTGATAAAGCGAACTCTCTTGCAAGTTCGTATACAAGTCATGTCCGGAGTGTGAAGTAAGAGTATCGCCCCACTTGGTCACAGGTAAATTAAAGTCGCCAATAAATACGGTATCTTGTGAGTTACTTACATCTGCAATTTGTTCATAAATTTCTCGGTCAGTTTGCACTGATTGAGCTGGAGGTCTGTATATTAATGCAAGTATTATTTTTGTACCTTTATTATTCTTTATTAGCACAAAAGATGTGTCGACGTTCACAATTTGAGGTTTTGACAAGAGGGTCGGGTTAAGACTTTCTTTGATATAAAATAAAACGCCACCTCCATTTTTATTTATTCGGCTTTTCTCAAACATTACATAACCGGGAAGTGAATACTCTGCTAAAAAGTCTTTATCTACTGTATTGAGCCAAGATTCTGTTATACCAATCACATCATAATTTTCAGTAAACACTAGTTCCTCTAAATCTGAAAATTTATTGCGTATGCTACGAGCGTTTGCATAGAAAACCTTTAAAGTTGCGGTTTTAGAACTCACAGAACGTTCGTTAATCAAATTTTTGGTTCTGGTCGGATCTACATTTACATTCATGGCTGACATCGGTCCTCGGTCGTTATCCCTGGCGGTTTTGAATTTGGGTCGTGTTGGTGGAGCTTTATCCAAATTCGCGGTTCTTGACAGATTAGCATTTAATTCCTTCGCAGGTTGCCGCCCTCGCTGTCTTCGGTCCTCCTTCCTGGTTGTCCTGTGCTGAGTCGATTTCTTCTCCGAAAATCCTTCACCGCATCGTTGAGAAGACGCCCAAAACGTGCTGCTCCCACCTGGTTCAGATGAACTCCATCGTCCGAAAACAAATAGTCATCGTAGTAGAAATTGTCCCAGGTGTCGACGAATCCCACGTTTTCCTTCCTGCAGAGGTTTGCTAGACAACGATTTGTGCTGGTGGCTATGTTGTAAAATCGGCTCTCTACACCAAGCTGGGGGACGATTCCTGAGACGATGATCCTTGATGACTTCTCCTTAAACGACTTGATCACATAAACCTCACCTAACACCTGACACCTCACATAAACCCCTAGATTAGAAGGAGATAATATCTTATCACGGGCGACCCTTTTGCCTACTGGCCACCATTTGTGTTGACTTAAGCACTCCCACATCAGGGAGTTTGGAGCAGAATCACTAGGAGTGTCGACTCTGTAATACTCTGGGAGAAAGGGTGCAGAGTGCGACAAATAAATAGAATAAGACAGGGTAGAACAGAGTAGGACAGACTAGGACAGAGTAACACTCTGTTCTAATCTGTTTCCTAACAGAGTTCGTTAGGGGTATGATGGAGTGCAGTCGGTTATAAATGCAGAGTGCAACGGAGTCAATCAGAATATGTAGAAATATAAAAAAGTACAGTTCTGTTCACATAGAGAGTAGTACAGCGTGGCGCACTGGCTTTAATGACCATGTCCCAAGAGACATATATATATATAATAATAGTAATACAAATAATATACAGTATATGTAAAGATTGGCAGCCCAATGAGCTAAAAGAAGATATTTTATAATCTAGTGGATGAACATGAGAAATTTGGTGACCGGTCAACTCAACCAGTAGACCATTTCAACCAGTAGCTCTCAACCAGTACCAAATCAACCAATACGGTTAGGTTAGGTTAGGTTAGGTTAGTACTATATTTTGGCACTGGTTTGGTTGGTCTGGGTTAATTTGGCACTGGTTGAGAGCTACTGGTTGAAATGGTCTACTGGTTGAGTTGACCGGTCACCAAATTTCTCATGTTCATCCACTAGATTATAAAATATCTTCTTTTAGCTCATTGGGCCCTTAAGGTTGGACACTTTTTTTATTTTTTTTCTTCTTAACTATAATAAATAAATAGCTGAAACACCCATACCTATCAGTACATTAGCTCAAACACCCATACCTATCAGTACATTAGCTCAAACACCCATACCTATCAGTACATTAGCTCAAACACCCATACCTATCAGTACATTAGCTCAAACACCCATACCTATCAGTACATTAGCTCAAACACCCATACCTATCAGTACATTAGCTCAAACACCCATACTATCAGTACATTAGCTCAAACACCCATACCTTCAGTACAAAAACAGCCCATACTATCAGTACATTAGCTCAAACACCCATACCTATCAGTACATTAGCTGCAAACACCAACTATCAGTACATTAGCTCAAACACCCATGATCAGTACATAGCTCAAACACCCATACCTATCAGTACATTAGCTCAAACACCCATACCTATCAGTACATTAGCTGAAACAACCCATACCTATCAGTACATTAGCTCAAACACCCATACCTATCATTTTAGCTCAAACACCCATACCTATCAGTACATTAGCTCAAACACCATACCTATCAGTACATTAGCTCAAACACCCATACCTATCAGTACATTAGCTCAAACACCCATACCTATCAGTACATTAGCTCAAACACCCATACCTATCAGTACATTAGCTCAAACACCCATACCTATCAGTACATTAGCTCAAAACACCCATACCTATCAGTACATTAGCTCAAACACCCATACCTATCAGTACATTAGCTGAAACACCCATACCTATCAGTACATTAGCTCAAACACCCATACCTATCAGTACATTAGCTCAAACACCCATACCTATCAGTACATTAGCTCAAACACCCATACCTATCAGTACATTAGCTGAAACACCCATACCTATCAGTACATTAGCTCAAACACCCATACCTATCAGTACATTAGCTCAAACACCCATACCTATCAGTACATTAGCTCAAACACCCATACCTATCAGTACAATAGCTCAAACACCCATACCTATCAGTACATTAGCTCAAACACCCATACCTATCAGTACATTAGCTCAAAGAGGCATCCCTATCAGTACATTAGCTCAAACTCGGATACCTATCAGTACATTAGCTCAAACACCCATACCTATCAGTACATTAGCTCAAACACCCATACCTATCAGTACATTAGCTCAAACACCCATACCTATCAGTACATTAGCTCAAACATACCTATCAGTACATTAGCTCAAACACCCATACCTATCAGTACATTAGCTCAAACACCCATACCTATCAGCACATTAGCTCAAACACCCATACCTATCAGTACATTAGCTCAAACACCCATACCTATCAGTATATTAGCTCAAACACCCATACCTATCAGTACATTAGCTCAAACACCCATACCTATCAGTACATTAGCTGAAACAACCCATACCTATCAGTACATTAGCTCAAACACCCATACCTATCAGTACATTAGCTCAAACACCCATACCTATCAGTTAAAACTCAAACACCATACCTATCAGTACATTAGCTCAAACACCCATACCTATCAGTACATTAGCTCAAAACACCCATACCTATCAGTACATTAGCTCAAACACCCATACCTATCAGTACATTAGCTCACCCATACCTATCAGTACATTAGCTCAAACACCCATACCATCAGTACATTAGCTCAAACACCCATACTATCAGTACATTAGCTGAAACACCCATACCTATCAGTACATTAGCTGAAACACCCATACCTATCAGTACATTAGCTCAAACACCCATACCTATCAGTACATTAGCTCAAACACCCATACCTATCAGTACATTAGCTCAAACACCCATACCTATCAGTACATTAGCTCAAACACCCATACCTATCAGTACATTAGCTCAACACCATACCTATCAGTATTACTCAAACACCCATATATCAGTGAGCTCAAACACCCATACCTATCAGTACATTAGCTCAAACACCCATACCTATCAGTACATTAGCTCAAAACACCAATACCTATCAGTACATTAGCTCAAAACACCCATACCTATCAGTACATTAGCTCAACACCCATACCTATCAGTACATTAGCTCAAACACCCATACCTCTCAGTACATTAGCTCACCCATACCTATCAGTACATTAGCTCAAACACCCATACCTATCAGTACATTAGCTCAAACACCCATACCTATCAGTACATTAGCTCAAACACCCATACCTATCAGTACATTAGCTCAAACACCCATACCTATCCGTACATTACCTGAAACACCCATACCTAGCAGTACATTAGCTGTAGCACCCATACCTATCAGACAATTAGCTCAAACCATTATCAGTACAATAGCTCAAACACCCATACCTATCAGTACAATAGCTCAAACACCCATACCTATCAGTACAATAGCTCAAACACCCATACCTATCAGTACATTAGCTCAAACACCCATACCTATCAGATTAGCTCAAACACCCATACCTATCAGTACATTAGCTCAAACACCCATACCTATCAGTACATTAGCTCAAACACCCATACCTATCAGTACATTAGCTCAAACACCCATACCTATCAGTACATTAGCTCAAACACCCATACCTATCAGTACATTAGCTCAAACACCACTACATACCAGTACATTAGCTCAACACCCATACCTATCAGTACATTAGCTCAAACACCATACTATCAGTACATTAGCTCAAAACCCATACCTATCAGTACATTAGCTCAAACACCCATACCTATCAGTACATTAGCTCAAACACCCATACCTATCAGTACATTAGCTCAAACACCCATACCTATCAGTACATAGCTCAAACACCCAACTATCAGTACATTAGCTCAAAACCCATACCTATCAGTACATTAGCTCAAACACCCATACCTATCAGTACATTAGCTCAACCCCATACCTATCAGTACATTGACAAACCTATCAGTAAGTCGTAACAAAAACACCCATACCTATCAGTACATTAGCTCAAACACCCATACCTATCAGTACATTAGCTCAAACACCATACATCAGTTTAGCTCAAACACCCATACCTATCAGTAATTAGCAAAACAACCCATACCTATCAGTACATTAGCTCAAAACCCATATCTGACATTAGCTCAAACACATACTATCAGTACATTAGCTCATACTCCCATCCCTATCAGTACATTAGCACAAACACCCATACCTATCAGTACATTAGCTCAAACACCCATACCTATCAGTACATTAGCTCAAACACCATACCTATCATACATTAGCTCAACACCCATACCTATCAGACATTAGCTCAAACATTTATCAGTACATTAGCTCAAACACCCATACCTATCAGTACAGTAGCTCAAACACCCATACCTATCAGTACATTAGCTCAAACACCATATCAGTACATTAGCTCAAACACCCATACATATCAGTACATTAGCTCAAACACCCATACCTATCAGTACATTGCCTCAAACACCCATACCTATCAGTACATTAGCTCAAACACCCATACCTATCAGTACATTAGCTCAAACACCCATACCTATCAGTACATTAGCTCAAAAACCCATACCTATCAGTACATTAGCTCAAACACCCATACCTATCAGTACATTAGCTCAAACACCCATACCTATCAGTACATTAGCTCAAAACCCATACCTATCAGTACATTAGCTCAAACAACAATACCTATCAGTACATTAGCTCAAACACCATACCTATCAGTACATTAGCTCAAACACCTACCTATCAGTACATTAGCTCACCAACACCCATACCTATCAGTGCTCAAACCCCATACCTATCAGTACATTAGCTCAAACACCCATACCTTCAGTAAGCTCAAACCCTATCAGTACATTAGCTCAAACCCATACCTTCAGTACATTAGCTCAAACACATACCTATCAGTACATTAGCTCAAACACCCATACCTATCAGTACATTAGCTCAAACCCATACCTATCATTTAGCTCACACCCATACCTATCAGTACATAGCTCAAACACCCATACCTATCAGTACATTAGCTCCAAACACCCATACCTATCAGTACATTAGCTCAAACACATACCTATCAGTACATTAGCTCAAACACCATACCTATCAGTACATTAGTCAAACACCCATACCTATCAGTACATTAGCTCAAACACCCATACCTATCAGTACATTAGCTCAAACACCCATACCTATCAGTACATTAGCTCCCACCATACCTATCAGTACATTAGCTCAAACACCCATACTATCAGTACATTAGCTCAAACACCCATACCTATCAGTACATTAGCTCAACACCATACCTATCGTACATTAGCTCAAACAATACCTATCAGTACATTAGCTCAAACAACCCATACCTATCAGTACATTAGCTCAAACACCCATACTATCAGTACATTAGCTCAAACAAATACTATCAGTACATTAGCTCAAACACCCATACCTATCAGTACATTAGCTCAAAATACCCAGTACATAGCTCAAACACCCATACCTATCAGTAATTAGCTCATCATTAGCTCAAACACCCACTATCAGTACATTAGCTCAAACACCATACCTATCAGTACATTAGCTCAAACACCCATACCTATCAGTACATTAGCTCAAACACCCATACCTATCAGTACATTAGCTCAAACACCCATACTATCAGTACATCATGCTCAAAAATATCAGTACATTAGCTCAAACACCCATACCTATCAGTACAGTTGCTCAAAACCCATACCTCAGTACATTAGAAACAGTCCTATCAGTACATTAGCTCAAACATACCTATCAGTACATTAGCTCAAACACCCAGACATTAGCTCACAAACACCCATACCTATCAGTACATTAGCTCAAACACCCATACCTATCAGTACATTAGCTCAAACACCATACCTATCAGTACATTAGCTCAACAACCTATCAGTACATTCAAAATACCTATCAGTACATTAGCTCAAAACAACCTATCAGTACATTAGCTCAAACACCCATACCTATCAGTACATTAGCTCAAACACCTATCAGTACATTAGCTCAAACACCCATACCCTATCAGTACATTAGCTCAAACACCCATACCTATCCCCCATACTATCAGTACATTAGCTCAAACACCCATACCTATCAGTACATTAGCTCAAACACCCCATACCTATCAGTACATTAGCTCAAAACACCCATACCTATCAGTACATTAGCTCAAACACCCCATACCTATCAGTACATTAGCTCAAACACCCATACCTATCAGTACATAGCTCAAACACCCATAACAAACAACCTATCCAGTACATTAGCTCAAACACCCATACCTATCAGTACCTTAGCTCAAACACCCATACCTATCAGTACATTAGCTCAAACATACCTATCAGTACATTAGCTCAAACCCCATACCTATCAGTACATTAGCTCAAACACCCATACCTATCAGTACATTAGCTCACAAAACACCCATACCTATCAGTACATTAGCTCAAAACACCCATACCTATCAGTACATTAGCTCAAACACCCATACCTAGACATTATCAACACATACCTATCTACATATTAGCTCAAACACCCATACCTATCAGTACATTAGCTCAAACACCCATACCTATCAGTTACATTAGCTCAAACACCCATACCTATCAGTACATTAGCTCAAACACCCATACTATCAGTACATTAGCTCAAACACCACATACCTATCATTAGATGAAAACACCCATACCTATCAGTACATTAGCTCAAACACCCATACCTATCAGTACATTAGCTCAAACACCCATACCTATCAGTACATTAGCTCAAACACCCATACCTATCAGTACATTAGCTCAAACACCCATATCAGTACATTAGCTCAAACACCCATTCAGTACATTAGCTCAAACACCCATACCTATCAGTACATTAGCTCAAACACCCATACCTATCAGTACATTAGCTCAAACACCCATACCTATCAGTACATTATACAGATATCATATATACATGGGCTATGCTTAAGGGGAGATTTCCACTTAAGGGATTTTTTTCTTTACCTCCTTCTCCCTCATGTTTAGCCCCATTGCTTTTGAGATTTTAAGACGTTCGCCCTATTAGTTTGGCGATTTGAAGAACTTTCACCCAATTTATGTCACTTTTAAGACCTTTCGTGCCATTTAGGTGTCTACTTTTTTCCTGGCGAGCGATAGCGAGCCTGCAATTTAAGAGGAATCGGCCTTCGGCCGGGACATTTATCTACCGAAAAATGTACAAATTTATCTTGAAAGGGGGTCAAGGGGGTGTAATTTCAAGCTTGATGGAAGTCTAGGGAACAAACTAAATACCTCCCCTTAACCTCATGTCTGAACACACTATTATCTTGATATATAATAATATATACGCAAATGCACATATATTGTACATACACGCTCACGTATACAAACATACATACATACATACAATACACAACTACACACGTCCATTTACACGGAAGCATTGTGTGTGTTACTCAGTTACTCAGTTACTCAGTTACTTGTTCGTCAAGGGGAATCCACGCAATGCGAGCTAAGCTCATTATTATCGCGCCTCCTTAACTGGGAATGTATTGCGTGAAATGCATGTTAAGTGTTTTATGTACTGTTGGAATGGCTGGGTGTGTGTGTAGTCTGTATTTTAGCCAATTGGCGACATTGGAAACGAAGGCTTAGGGTGGATCTGTATGGTACCATTCTCACTATAGACGGTACCGTCTCGCCCGAAGGCTTAGGTAGCCATCAGCTTAGGTGAACCATATGATACCCATCTCGCCTTGTACCATTTTTGCCAACCCCAGATGGGACGTCACAACGTCGTCCACTTATTCCAGGTACCTATTTACAGCTAGGTGAACTGAGGCTAACACATGAAAGGAGACAAGCCCAATTTGTCTCCGCCCGGCCGGATTGAACCCGACCCCTCGTGTGTGAGACGAGAGCTCTACCTACTAGGCTACGGGCTGTGTGTGTGTGTGTGTGTGTGTGTGTGTGTGTGTGTGTGCAGGTAAGGGTTATAATGGGAGGTCAATCCTTAGGCGAGATCAAATGATGGAATGAAAAGGGCAAAAGTGGAAACGGCTTAGGGGGGATTATAGTATTGAGGATATTATTTTGTATAGGTGTGAGAGAGAGAGAGAGAGAGAGAGAGAGAGAGAGAGAGAGAGAGAGAGAGAGAGAGAGAGAGAGAGAGAGAGAGAGAGAGAGAGAGAGAGAGAGAGAGAGAGAGAGACATGGTGAAATGTGGAAAAGTTGTACATTCTATTTATAAAGGTTGTTATGACCGGCACTACGAAATAAACAAGGGCACTTAATAATGGACTAGATGATAGGCTATATCTGCAACAACGGTACGCTAATTCCAAACCCTCGAACTATTACGCCGGTGAACAAAACACTTAAACCCTCCAGAGTTAATCTACTGGATAACGGGGTATCAATTAACTGGGTTTTAGTGCACTTCTACAAAGGCTTTCCGGTGACGGCAAAGCCTACTCACAACAGGAGTACTTTACGTTAATAAAATGCTCTTAAGTAATAACAATGCTTAAATAAACTATAACAAGATTTAATAAAGGAGTATAATTATGCTTACGTTAACTTTAGTGTGAGTCTGTACTCACCACTAAACTCTTCAATGCTCTATGAAAACACCGAAAGTCTAGTCCTACAGCAAACAGATATGGAATCTTCTGAAAACGTCTGATGCTCTAAGATGCTCGTCAAATATAGAACAGAAATAATGCAGGGGCAGGACACCAAAGCGTGAATCTTAAATACACCAACAAGTAGGATACATATATATAAAACAAGGGAGTGCAACAACTCTGTGACAGCACTAATAATAACCACTCAAAACAGTACTTCCTTAGCCAAAGTAACAGCCATACTGGGTTGTGCACCAAGCATCAACCTAGGCTAAAATAATACGTGAATAATTCCTAAAGCATACGCAGTTAAAGTTAATAAGCACAATGCTGTCTTTATTACTAATAAAGTTTAGCAGCGGCATAAAAGGTACCAGGAGGCTAGGCAGAAGGCAAGCATGCTCGTAGCCTACTGTCTCCCCTTGAACAGATTTCCCTTATGTTACGTTAAGTGACTAGGAGGCTCTCTTGGTAAGTCCAGATCTCAAGTATCTGGTCTTGCCCTGGTGCTCCACAAAGGTCAACAAAATGAGGTAGCAAGCATACGAGCAAGAGTAGGCAAAAGCCCTTCGCTTGTATACTGCTACACTCGCAAAGGAAAAACATGCACAAGGGTTACAGGCACCTAGCTCCGTCGAAGTCGTACAGGCTCTGACTTGCCATGTACATAACTCAGACAACGACTAAAGATTCCCTCCACTGTCTAGCATTAAATAGTAACAAAGAACAACTCAATAATTAGAAGCACCCAATGATAATAGGACTCATGTGACTATGACTAATAATTCCTAAAGCTAGTGCACAACATATATGTGAGAACTGGTGCTGGTAATACGACTGGCCGACTATGGAAGTCGTATGCAGAACCAGAAGGGATAAGTAACTGAATAAAGATGAGAAGTAATGGAAAAGAAGAAGTTCAGAGAGAGAAACAGTAGTACAGGGGGTTAGATTGGGGACAGATTGCAAGGAACGTCTAGGACCAAGCACACCATGCCAAGCTCTGAGGAGACACGCGGGTAGGAGCCCCCCAGCACCAAACTGAGACAGCGGCACCCAATCACAGACCACTACGTCATGAAGAGCAGGCATCATATGACGCGCCAGGCCCGCCGGCCAATCACAAGCGTGGGAACCTCCGCCCGAGCGAGGAAGGCACACGTACATACACACGCACATAATACAACCTCGCTGCCTCCTTCGTTCTCTCTCTCCTTAACTTCACCTTACCCATTTTATACTCTATCACTGATATAAAATACTTCCAAGTGTCACAGACAAGAATAAAGACCACCACTGATCTGGCTGTGACAACATGAATACTAAGAAAGAAAGAACGTCGTTCTACGATTATTATAGCCCATTTCACTGCCCTAGCGAGCGCTAGCGAGTACGAGCACATTCTGGCAAGCTGGCCAGCGTAACAAGGTTGAAACCCATAGATGATAATACCCCTGCAATAATGGAAACAAAAGTAACAGTAATGATAAAACAACAATAATAATTATACGTAGATAAGGGTATGTATGAGCGACCCATGCCACACAAGCCAATATCCCCTCCTCAAAATCGAGTTATTAGTAAAACTCTAGTCAATTTATTAGTATAACTCTTTGACCATGAGAACCGCAGAACATAAAAGTATTACCTCATATGAAATATATACAGTATAGTATATATAATCATAACATTATATGAACAAATATAAAAACGCAAATGAAGAAAAGAGGAAGAAATGGACGAAATATTAATTAATAACAGAATTTTTTTTTTAGGTAAGGAAAAGGGAGAGAGACCGAAGGTAAGAATGTGCAAAGTAAGGGAAGTGTTATTTAATCTCTGCCAGGTCATTCCACTTTTGTTCGCTCACTAGAACTCGCCCTAGCTTGTAAATTATCAGAGCGAACGAAACTGAACACGGACCTTTGGCAAATTTCAGAAGGAAAACTCCCTATAGAAGTTATTCAGTCATAGCCCGAGTGGCCTTAAACAATTTTGATTGCAGGGAGAGGGAAATTGAATAAAAAAATAAATGTAGGTAGGGGAATGAGAGAAGTTGAGAAATAGAAGTGGGAACCTATCTATCTATCGATCTATCTATATGCTCAGGCCCGATCCCCATTTTTCCTTTTTTTTTTTTTTTTTATTTTTTTTTTATTCTATTTTTTTTTGTTTTTTTTTATTTATTTTTTTCTTGGGGGTGGCCGACTCAAGACAGAGCAAGAACAGGGAAAACACACACACAACATAAAGCAACGAACAAACACAGAATAAAACACAAATTAACACACATCTAGGGTAGTACTATATAAACGAATAGCATAAAATGAAGAATATTTTTTAACTACGAATTTAGAATTATCCAATTACCTTACTGTTTGTGGTAACAAGGGATACGGTGGCAGCATATTATTACTGTTTGTGGTAACAAGGGATACGGTGGCAGCATATTATTACTGTTTGTGGTAACAAGGGATACGGTGGCAGCATATTATTACTGTTTGTGGTAACAAGGGATACGGTGGCAGCATATTATTACTGTTTGTGGTAACAAGGGATACGGTGGCAGCATATTATTACTGTTTGTGGTAACAAGGGATACGGTGGCAGCATATTATTACTGTTTGTGGTAACAAGGGATACGGTGGCAGCATATTATTACTGTTTGTGGTAACAAGGGATACGGTGGCAGCATATTATTACTGTTTGTGGTAACAAGGGATACGGTGGCAGCATATTATTACTGTTTGTGGTAACAAGGGATACGGTGGCAGCATATTATTACTGTTTGTGGTAACAAGGGATACGGTGGCAGCATATTATTACTGTTTGTGGTAACAAGGGATACGGTGGCAGCATATTATTACTGTTTGTGGTAACAAGGGATACGGTGGCAGCATATTATTACTGTTTGTGGTAACAAGGGATACGGTGGCAGCATATTATTACTGTTTGTGGTAACAAGGGATACGGTGGCAGCATATTATTACTGTTTGTGGTAACAAGGGATACGGTGGCAGCATATTATTACTGTTTGTGGTAACAAGGGATACGGTGGCAGCATATTATTACTGTTTGTGGTAACAAGGGATACGGTGGCAGCATATTATTACTGTTTGTGGTAACAAGGGATACGGTGGCAGCATATTATTACTGTTTGTGGTAACAAGGGATACGGTGGCAGCATATTATTACTGTTTGTGGTAACAAGGGATACGGTGGCAGCATATTATTACTGTTTGTGGTAACAAGGGATACGGTGGCAGCATATTATTACTGTTTGTGGTAACAAGGGATACGGTGGCAGCATATTATTACTGTTTGTGGTAACAAGGGATACGGTGGCAGCATATTATTACTGTTTGTGGTAACAAGGGATACGGTGGCAGCATATTATTACTGTTTGTGGTAACAAGGGATACGGTGGCAGCATATTATTACTGTTTGTGGTAACAAGGGATACGGTGGCAGCATATTATTACTGTTTGTGGTAACAAGGGATACGGTGGCAGCATATTATTACTGTTTGTGGTACAAGGGGTGGCAGCATATTATTACTGTTTGTGGTAACAAGGGATACGGTGGCAGCATATTATTACTAAAACAAGTAGATAAATACCAGATGTGTCTACGAGAATCTACCAGTCTACAACCAACCATTATCAACCAAAAACTATATATATCTATTTACATACTATCACACCTACTACATGGTACACCTATCTCTCTCTCTCTCTCTCTCTCTCTCTCGGTATCTTTCATTGATGATAAAACATAAATTCGACTCACTAAAACTTTTCTTGCCCCCTCCCCCCCTCTTTCTCTCTCTCTCCCTGATATATATATATATATATATATATATATATGGTTAGATTAATATCCAGTATTCGAGAATGAATAATAAGTCGTAGTCGTGTGCATAAACCTTTAACCGTCTTGGTGGTGTAATGGTTAAGGTGTCTATAAATCTGTGTGTGATAACCCAGGTTCGAATCCTGGTGGATCACATACATGCTTTCATTAATTTCATTGGAGGTGTTTGGTGTTGTGGTGAAATTAATAATATATATATATATATATATATATATATATATATATATATATATATATATATATATATTGTTTCTTCCTTTCTTTTTTTCATTCCATCGACCTTCGCTTCTTTCTCTCCTCTCTTCCTTCCTTCGGCCCTTCCTTCCATCTTCCCTTCCTTCCTTCCTTCCTCCTTTCCATCCACCTTGCCTGTGTTCCTTCCTTCCTTCATTTCTTCCTCCCTCCCTTCCTTCCTTCCTTCCTTTGGCCCTATCTTGTTTTTCCCTCTCCCCTACCTCTCTCCCTTCTTCCCATCTCCCTCCTTCCATATAACATTATCTTCCTCCCTTCCTCCCTCTACTCCTTCCTCCCTTCCTCCCTCTACTCCTTCCTTCCTTCCTTCCTCCCTCCCTTCCTTCCTCCCTCCCTTCCTTCCTCCCTCCCTTCCTTCCATTCCTTCCTTCCTTCCTCCCTCCCTCCCTTCTTAGCTTCCCCTCCCTGTCTCTTAACTTCTTCCTTCCTCCCTCCCTTCCTTCCTCCCTCCTTTCCTTCCTCCCTCCTTTCCTTCCTTCCTACCATCCTTTCTTCCTTCCTTCCTTCCTCCCTTCTTACCTTCCCCTCCCTATCTTTCAACTTCTTTCCTCCATCCCTCCCTCACCTACCATCTCTACCTATCTCCCTTCCCCTCCGATCCCTCCCTCCCTCTCCCTCCCTCTCCCTCACCCCCCCCCCCCCCCTAACCTGTCTCCTTATCTCTCCTTTTCCCTTTACATCTATAGTGGTCAAAAGTTCAAGGAAAAAGATAAGAAACTCTCTCTCTCTCTCTCTCTCTCTCTCATTAGGCCCGCATACAACTAATCATTTCGGGTAGATCATCATTAACTATTTGTGTTTCGTGTCCCTTGGTCATTATTTTACTGTAATTGTGGTAGACGATTGTGGTAGTTGTGGTAGTTGTTGTGATGGTAGTAATGGGGGTGGTGGTGGTAGGGGTTGTAGTTGTGGTGTTAGTGATAATAGTGATGATAGTTGTGAAAATATTAGACGATTTTCAATTTATACAGCAAATCTGGAAATTTGGTGAGTTCTAACTAAGAGGAAGAATATAAGACTTAATAATTATATACTGTATCTACGATCAAACACAAGGCAAGACATACGAGAGGTACAATACGACAGGTTTATTAATACACACAATAGTAATAGGTCACACAATAGTTGTTGTTGTTGTTGTTGTTGTTCCCTAAGCTGCCTGGCCGAACAGCCCTGAGTCCCTGAGAAAGGCCATGGCCACGATCGGGCTTTCCCACAGAGCTCTCATTGAGTGTAGATTGTGTTGTTGGCGTAAGTGGTTGTGTGAAATGCAGTCTTCTATGATGTGTTTAATGGTATGGGGTGCTGTGTTACATCCCGGGCAGGCGTCGACAACAGAGTCATCCAGTTTCTTCTGATAGCTCAGGAGAGCTGGATGGTGTCCGCATCTCAGCCTGGCCAGGTGGACTCTGTCCTCGCGAGGAAGGGAGGATTCGGAAGGATGGATTTCGGGAGGTCGTGCATGCAGCTGCGTGTTGTCTGTGAGTGAGTGGATGGATCGGTGAGAGATATGAGTATGGATGTGTTTTTGGAAGTTGGTTCGGTGTGGGCAGGGAGGGAGAGAGGACAATAATTGTGTGTGATACCGTGTGCTGGGTGTTGTTTTGATATTTCTTGGTGTCTGTGGGTGTGTTGCCATGTAGTTTAGTGGGTGGTCTTGGTTCGTGGAGGCTGCTGCCAGGAATTGAGTGCCTCTCATGTCCAGATGGTCTTTGACTTTGAGGATTTTGGTTTCTTGATGTAGGTGATCTGTGGGTGAAGTAGCTGTGCAGCCTGTAATGATCTTCAAGGCTTTGTTTTGAATAGTCTGTAAGGTCTTATGATGTGTTTCAGCTAGGTTAGAAGCCCAGCCTGGGCTTGCGTATTCCATCACTGATCTTATGTATTGTTTATATACTGTGGTGGTAGTTTCTTTGTTGTGTCCAAATTTTGTGTGAGCAAGTGACCTGAGGGCGTTAAGTCTGGGTGTCAGTTTCTTTTTAATGTTTGTGGTGTGCTGTTTGAATGTCATATGAGTATCATATGTTACCCCTAGGATTTTGGGTGTGTGTGTATGTGTTAGGGGTGTGTTGTTTATGGTGAATTGAGGGATGTATTCGTGTTCTCCTGTCCAACTTGTGCTAGATTAAGTCTGTTTGTAGTGCACCAGCCATGTAGTGTGTTGAGATAGGGTTGAAGGAGATCTGTTGCTCTTTTTGGGTCATGGTGTGTGCATGTGAGTGTTATGTCATCTGCATAGGAGGCTAAGTTTATTTGGGGCGTATTGGGTGTAGTTATATCGTGCATGTACAGATTGAAGAGTGCGGGCGATAGGACGGATCCTTGTGGGACTCCGTTTGGAAAGTTTCTGATTTTAGATGACTGACCGGCAAAAGATACGTGTGTACATCTGCCTGCTAGGAAGTTGGCCAGCCACCTTTTTGTGTTGTTGTGCATGTTTGTGTTGTAGATTTTGTTTGTTAGGTTGTGGCGGGGTATGGCATCGAAGGCTTTACTAATGTCGAGTGTGGCTAATAGTGATCTGTGTGGTGGTCTAGCTGAGTTGATGCCGTCGAAAGCTCTTTGTGTAAGGTCTGTGAGAAGAGTGTTTGTGGAGTGCAGTGGCCTAAAGCCATGTTGTGTTGGAGCTAGGGGTAGGTCAGGTGTAATTAGTTGTAATACTAGGCGTTCCATGACTTTGGAGGGGGAGCAAAGGAGTGTGATGGGGCGGTGCGAGGAGGGTAGCGAGGGGTCTTTGTTGGGTTTGGGGAATGTGATGATGATACCATGCTTCCAAATGTCTGGTATTGTGTTGTGTGAATAGCTGTAGTTTGATATGTTAGTGAGTGCTTGTATGCCTTGTGGTCCCAGGTGTCTGAGGTGTATGTTGCTATGTTGTCTAGGCCACAGGCGGGTGAGTGCTTGAGATTGTTGATGATATGCTTTGTCTGGTGATTGGTGAAGGGTGTACTACGACAATACAGAGGTACACCTATACACTATTACATTCATACTATAAAAGGGGTTATGTTTAGTTAAGTAATAGCTGAATGTAAAAGATACAAGCCACAAAGTTACTGAACTCTCACTTGGTTTCCACTTGAGGGATTTTTTTCTTGACTCCTTTCTCCTTCATGTTTAGCCCTATTGCTTTTCTATTTTTAAGACGTTCGCCCCATTATTTTGACGATTTTAAGAACTTTCGACCCATTGCTGTCAATTTTAAGACCTTTTGTGCCATTTAGGTGTCGATTTTATCCTGGCGAGCGATAGCGAGCCTGTAATTTAAGAGGAACCGGCCTTCAGCCGGGAAATTTTCTACCGTAAAATGTACAAATTTATCTTGAAAGGGGGTCAAGGGGGTGTAATTTCAAGTTTGATAGAGGTCTAGGGAAGAAACTAAATACCTCCCCTTAACTTGAGTCTGAGCTGACATGTACACTCTTATACCATAGTTTCTAGCCCACTCATCAGAATTGGGGTTCCCCTTTTTGCTGTATGCATTTATAACTATCTGGATTGATTTTTGCTGTATGCATTTATAACTATCTGGATTGATTTTTGGATAGAACTTTCTTTTCAATAAATAGTATTTATGATTTTGTAGTTGATTTATAGAAAATTATTTTGATAAGATGGTTTTCAGAGATATACGTCCATAGTTAGAAATAGGTGAAATCCACAACTTTGCATAAGTGAGCTAGAGACTATAATTATGGTATCCGAGTGTACAGTCACGCGTTATCCTTTGAGTACGTTCTTGAAAATACAGCAGGTGATTACTACACGTGGTCGATGTATTTATATAATTAATATTTATTATGGGTTCTTAGACTGCAAATCATTATTTTGAAGTACGGGGAAATATATATGATCTTATTGTACTTCTAAAATTATACTATTACTATAAACTGAAAATTATACTATTACTATAAACTGAAAATTATACTATTACTATAAACTGAAAATTATACTATTACTATAAACTGAAATCGCTGATATAATAGCTGTGAGATACACGCGGTCAAAGGTATTTATGCAATTATATGAGAGTGTTCGTTCTTAGGTTCAGCAAAAATATATCATTAAATCAAGTTTGAATATACTTAATAGCTTCATACACATGGAAATGGCACACACGCTTTTAAGGGGAGATCTCCATTTGAAGGATTTTTTTCTTGACCCCTTTCTCCCTCATGTTTAGCCCCATTGTTTTTGATATTATAAAACGTTTGCCCCATTACTTTAGCAATTTTAAGAACTTTCACCCCATATTAAGACCTTTTGTGCAATTCAGGTGTCGATTTTATCCTGGCGAGCGATAGCGAGCCTGTAATTTAAGAGGAACCGGCCTTCGGCCGGGACATTTTTCTACCGAAAAATGTACAAATTTATCTTGACAGGGACTCAAGGGGGTGTAATTTTAAGCTTGACGGAGGTCTAGGGAACAAACTAAATACCTCCCCTTAAAACTAGTTATATCATAGAGTGGAACTTTTAGCGAAGTGAGTCCGATTACTGTTGCTCGTGAGTTCACGTTTTCTCTTATGTCTCCTGATGATTATCCTCTACTTTAAGTTTTTATCATTGTAGAATATGTTACTTGTCTGGGATAATCACTATATATATAAAAGTATGTGAGAACGGGTGTTGAAGAGATGGTAATTTAAGTGATACTAAATAATCTATATCATACCGAACCAAAATGTCCAGAAATGTATTAAACAGGAAAACACTGATAGAGGATGTGTGTATTGGTGTGCCAGAGGGGGAACATTACTAGGAGGTCTGTCAGGTAGAGACCAATTACTAGGAGGTCTGTCAGGTAGAGACCAATTACTAGGAGGTCTGTCAGGTAGAGACCAATTACTAGGAGGTCTGTCAGGTAGAGACCAATTACTAGGAGGTCTGTCAGGTAGAGACCAATTACTAGGAGGTCTGTCAGGTAGAGACCCATTACTAGGAGGTCTGTCAGGTAGAGACCAATTACTAGGAGGTCTGTCAGGTAGAGACCCATTACTAGGAGGTCTGTCAGGTAGAGACCAATTACTAGGAGGTCTGTCAGGTAGAGACCAATTACTAGGAGGTCTGTCAGGTAGAGACCAATTAAATAGTTATGTTATTTTAGGTATTTCCCTACTGGTGTCAGAGGGGGAGTTAAGGGGAGATCTCCACTTGAGGGATTTTTTTTCTTGACTCCTTTCTCCCTCTTGTTTAGCCCCATTGCTTTTGATATTATAAAACGTTCGCCCCATTAATTTAGCGATTTTAAGAACTTTCACCCCATATTAAGACCTTTCGTGCCATTCAGGTGTCGATTTTATCCTGGCGAGCGATAGCGAGCCTGTAATTTAAGAGGAACCGGCCTATGGTCGGGACATTTTTCTACCGAAAAATGTACACATTCATCTTGAAAGGGACTCAAGGGGGTATCATTTTAAGCTTGATGGAGGTCTAGGGAACAAAGTAAATACCTCCCCTTAATGATCTATCTCCTGGCTTTCCTTTTTACTTATCTTCCTTGATATTCTCTCTTGGTTAAGGGGAGGTTTTTAGTGTGTTTCCTAGACTTCCATCAAGCTTGAAATTACACCCCCTTGAGTCCCTTTCAAGATAAATTTGTACATTTTTTGGTAGAAAAATGTCCCGGCCGAAGGCCGATTCCTCTTAAGTTACAGGCTCGCTTTCGCTCGCCAGGAAAAAATCGACACCTAAATGGGAAGAAAGGTCTTGAAAGTGACATAAATGGGGTGAAAGTTCTTAAAATCGCCAAACTAATGGGGCGAACGTCTTAAAATCTCAAAAGCAATGGGGCTAAACATGAGGGAGAAATGGGTAAAGAAAAAAATCCCTCAAGTGGAAATCTCCCCTTAAGGCTGGACTTGGATTTTCGCTAGCAGGGGCTTCCTGTCTTCTTGGTGTGTTGTACAGCTTGGAGGCTAGGTATCGGACCACTAGTATTTTCTTTCTTTTGGTGGTGTTGTTCAGCTTTGGAGGCTAGGTATCGGACCACTAGTATTTTCTTTCTTTTGGTGGTGTTGTTCAGCTTTGGAGGCTAGGTATCGGACCACTAGTATTTTCTTTCTTTTTGGTGGTGTTGTTCAGCTTTGGAGGCTAGGTATCGGACCACTAGTATTTTCTTTCTTTTGGTGGTGTTGTTCAGCTTTGGAGGCCAGGTATCGGACCACTAGTATTTTCTTTCTTTTGGTGGTGTTGTTCAGCTTTGGAGGCCAGGTATCGGACCACTAGTATTTTCTTTCTTTTGGTGGTGTTGTTCAGCTTTGGAGGCCAGGTATCGGACCACTAGTATTTTCTTTCTTTTGGTGGTGTTGTGTTCAGCTTTGGAGGCCAGGTATCGGACCACTAGTATTTTCTTTCTTTTGGTGGTGTTGTTCAGCTTTGGAGGCTAGGTATCGGACCACTAGTATTTTCTTTCTTTTGGTGGTGTTGTTCAGCTTTGGAGGCTAGGTATCGGACCACTAGTATTTTCTTTCTTTTGGTGGTGTTGTTCAGCTTTGGAGGCTAGGTATCGGACCACTAGTATTTTCTTTCTTTGGTGGTGTTGTTCAGCTTTGGAGGCTAGGTATCGGACCACTAGTATTTTCTTTCTTTTGGTGGTGTTGTTCAGCTTTGGAGGCTAGGTATTGGACCACTAGTATTTTCTTTCTTTTGGTGGTGTTGTTCAGCTTTGGAGGCTAGGTATCGGACCACTAGTATTTTCTTTCTTTTGGTGGTGTTGTTCAGCTTTGGAGGCTAGGTATCGGACCACTAGTATTTTCTTTCTTTTGGTGGTGTTGTTCAGCTTTGGAGGCTAGGTATCGGACCACTAGTATTTTCTTTCTTTTGGTGGTGTTGTACAGCTTTGGAGGCTAGGTATCGGACCACTAGTATTTTCTTTCTTTTGGTGGTGTTGTTCAGCTTTGGAGGCCAGGTATCGGACCAATAGCAGCGCCTGTTATCGGCTCACCCGCAGGTTGTTGCTGACCAGAGGGATGAGCATCGAGCCTCAATTTCCTTCTGTCTTTCACACTTGCTAGTGTTGTATCCAGCGGTTCTGTCTTAGGACCAGAAATGCTAGTCTCGTACGTAGCGGGCTGACCAAAACACTTATAACCGTCTCATCTTTGAACCGAGGGAAGCCTGTCTTGAACTTGCGATGTATCCTGTCGTTAGACCAGGATCTGATAATCTCGTACCTATAGCCTCTTCTTGTTCTGGGTAGTCCTGGTCCGTTCCTGTGGGGGCTAGAGGGGCACTGTGGTTTGTTGTTTGTGCATTTGGGCCCTATGACGTCACTACGAGAAATGGTCAGGTAACGTGGAGGCATCTGCGTGGATGAAGGATGCGCTGGTCCTCTGGTCCTGGTGTTTTGGGGTCGTTCTGGCATGGTGTTGTGAGTGGTGCTGAGGGCTGCTATTTTCATCGTGGGCATTACAATTTTATTTAGATAAGGAAGGGTATATGGAAGTCAGAGGTTTAATTGTATGATGCCTACATATCTTTCCTAAACTACATCGAATCATCTAACGTTAGCCAGAATAAACTGTAAAGAAAATACGACACTATACTATGTATCAGCAACATATTTACCCTTTATGCAGTTCGAGTGACATCCTTTTTACATTATAATGGCAACTATTAGACAATTTAATTCATTTATATATTAAGGGCCTCTAGAATGCCAAAGGTTACAAACTATCGCAAATTACCCTTTAACTACCTCAAATCCTTTCTCAGCTACATAAATTCACCTAAATACAGCTAAAAGGGAATATAATTGTATGTCAGCCGCATATAGAAAGAGTCAAAGTCAAGTTACATATATACCAACATATTTCGCTCCAAGTCTTGATGGGGATATATCTATTTATCTATCTGTATATTCCGTGTTTATCGCCCTTCCCTACTTATGAATTATCTTCTCATTGTTAGCTATGCTTTTTTTTTCTCTCTCTCTCTCTCTCTCTCTCTCTCTCTCTCTCTCTCTCTCTCTCTCTCTCTCTCTCTCTCTCTCTCTCATACACAATTGATTAATTTTTAACTACACCTAATAATGTTTTTGTTCGTATCATACACCATTTGTTCACTCACTCACTTACTCTCAATCTCTCTCTCTCAACTCTCATTTTCCTTCATAATGTTCTAGTCCTTAACTTATACCTTCTCTGCATCTAATTCTTACTCTCTCTCTCTCTCTCTCTCTCTCTCACACACACACACGCACACGCACGCACACACACACACAATTGATTCATTTTTAACTACACCTAATAATGTTTTTGTTCATATCATACACCATTTATTTACTCACTCTCACTCTCTCTCTCTCTCTTCTTCTTTGCTATCCTTTCCTTCCACTGTCCCGTACTCTCGGGTTAGCTATTTCTACTAGAATTAAGTCCTGGCCGCCTCGTTTGGATCGTAAGGTCTGTGTGAATCTGTCTCTGTCTCTCTCTCTCTCAGGTATATAAGTGGAGTGAGGTAATCCAGGAAGATGTGACAAAAGTTCCGAACAACACACCTGTCCGCTACCAGAGAGAGAGCGAGAGAGAGCGAGAGAGAGAGAGAGAGAGCGAGAGAGAGAGAGAGAGAGAAAGAGAGAGAGAAAGAGAGAGAGAAAGAGAGAGAAAGAGAGAGAGTTACACAGAGATACATATAGTTACATAGATACACAGACTACACAGACCTTGCGGTCCCTACTAGGCAGTCCGGACTTAATGCTAAAATAGAATTTGCTACAAAGTGGAAGGCAAGGATAGCAAAGCAGAAGGCTCTCTCCCCACCCACCACTCCCTCCGACCATTAGTTGGCATGAAATTTAGTTGGGGAAACAAGTCCCCCAGTAGAATGAGAAACATTTATACTGGGAAATTCATATTAAGGAACGAAGTTGAGAAATATTATATACTATTGATGCTTAACCTATTTTTGTTTAACCTATATTATTCCAATCTCCTCAAAATGGACGTTTAGACTCCTTTTGAATGTGTCAATAGTCTTACATTGTACCACTTTCTCTGGCAGTTTGTTCCACTCGTTGACCACACTGTAGGTGAAGAAGTGCTTAACATCGAGATTCGCCCTCCTGGTTTTTAATTTCATTCCATTTTCCCGAGTTAATGAACTACAGTATTATCGATTTTGAAAAGTGAATCTACATCAATTTTGTCAAAACCCTTTAATATCTGGAAACCACTTGATTAATTGACCTCGCAATCTTCTTTTCTTAAGTGAAAACAAATCCAATTTTGTTAATATTTCAGCATATGATATATTTTTTAGTGACGGTATCAACTTTGTTGCTCTACGCTGCACCGACTCGAGTTTCTTAATGTCCTTGTTCAGATAAGGAGACCAAAATTGCACGCCATATTCAAGATGGGGCCTCACTATACTTTGAAATAAAGTTACTAGAATGTTCTAATTTAAAAAAAGTAAAATTTCTTCTAAAATATCCCAATGCTCGAGTGGCCTTGTTCGCAGCTGCTGCACATTGATCTGAGGTGTCTAGGTTTTCAGATATAAGAACCCCCAAGTCTTTAACTAATGCACTTGTTTTTATTGGCTGGCCTTTCATCTTGTATTCATGTATTTTTTTTTTTTTTACCTATTTGTAAGACCTGGCATTTGTCAACAATGAATGGCATCTGCCATTTTTCCGACCACTCAACTATTTTATTTAAATCAGATTGCAGTATATTTCTTTCTTCGATTAACACTGAATTTCCTATCTTTGAGTCATCAGCGAACTTTGAGTTAGTATTATTTAGGTCTACACCGATGTCATTTATATAGATAAGAAACCCAGGACCGATCCCTGAGACACTCCCCTATAAACTGACTCCCACTCAGATTCTACTCCATTAATCACAACTCTCTGCCTTCTGTTTGTGAGCCCGCTTCTTATCCATGCATTAATAGTTACTTTAATGCCTAACATTTCAAATTTATTCAACAATTTTCCATGTGCTACTTTATCGAAAGCCTTCTGGAAATCTAAGTAAATGTTGTCTAACGATTTTGTTGAGTCGTTATATGTAAATAGTTTATTATACAATTCAATCATATTTGTTAGGCATGACTTACTGTATCTAAAGCCATGTTGGCTATCTCTGATCAATTTGTTTGACTTTAGATAATCTACTATCTTGTCTCTTAGAAATGTTTTCAGAATGTTTCCTATGATTGATGTTAAACTGATTGGTCTATAATTACTTGCTTGGGCTTTATTTCCTTTTTAAAATATTGGTGCAACATTTGCAGTTTTCCAATCACTAGGTACGGTTTCCTGCTTGAGTGACATGTTAAATATGCTAACCAAGGACTGAGCTATTTCTTCTTTCACGTTTTTCAGAATCCGGACTTGGAGTTTTATTAGTATTTAAATTGTTCAACTTACATAACACTTCACTTTTGCTTATGGTAAAGTTTCCTATTTTGTGTGTCGTTAGGTTTGTTTCTGAAGTAGTGCTATATTCTTCCTTAGTAAAGACAGAACAAAAATATTCATTAAGCAAATTTGCAATGTTTTCATCGCCTGTTACTGTCTGGTCATTATAATTTCAATTAGTAGCCCTATTCCAGTTATATTTCAATTAGTAGCCCTATTCCAGTTATATTTAAATTAGTATCCCTATTCCAGTTATATTTAAATTAGTATCCCTATTCCAGTTATATTTAAATTAGTATCCCTATTCCAGTTATATTTAAATTAGTATCCCTATTCCAGTTATATTTAAATTAGTAGCCCTATTCCAGTTATATTTAAATTAGTAGCCCTATTCCAGTTATATTTAAATTAGTAGCCCTATTCCAGTTATATTTAAATTAGTATCCCTATTCCAGTTATATTTAAATTAGTAGCCCTATTCCAGTTATATTTAAATTAGTAGCCCTATTCCAGTTATATTTAAATTAGTATCCCTATTCCAGTTATATTTAAATTAGTAGCCCTATTCCAGTTATATTTAAATTAGTATCCCTATTCCAGTTATATTTAAATTAGTAGCCCTATTCCAGTTATATTTAAATTAGTATCCCTATTCCAGTTATATTTAAATTAGTATCCCTATTCCAGTTATATTTAAATTAGTAGCCCTATTCCAGTTATATTTAAATTAGTATCCCTATTCCAGTTATATTTAAATTAGTAGCCCTATTCCAGTTATATTTAAATTAGTATCCCTATTCCAGTAATATTTAAATTAGTATCCCTATTCCAGTTATATTTAAATTAGTAGCCCTATTCCAGTTATATTTAAATTAGTATCCCTATTCCAGTTATATTTAAATTAGTGTCCCTATTCCAGTTATATTTTGTCTATTACCATTAACGTAACCATAAAATGGCTTTGGATTTTTAACACTTTCCTTTGCTATATAACTTTCATAATTACACTTCTCTGTCCTAATTCATTTCTTCACTTTTTCCTACTTAGTTCGTATACTTGTAGATAGCTCCAGTTTTAATTATTTATGGCATTTTTAATTAGTTTATGATATTTATTTATTTCCCTTAATGCCTTGCAAATATTCTTATTGAACCAGGGAGGCTTGTTTTTACCAGTATTTACTCTTAAGTTTCGTGGGTATGTATGTTTGTTGTGCAGTCATGAATATATAATTAAATGTGTATCATATTTCACTGTCTTGTTTTGTCAATATTGCTAAGCTGTATATGCAAGTCACTGAGGGCTTTCCTAAGTCAGTTGTAATTCGCACTTTTAAAATCTGGTATCTTCATTTCCTGTTTTTCAATAATATTTTTGCAATTCCTGTCGATTACCATGAGCTTGTGATCAGAGAGAGAGAGAGAGAGAGAGAGAGAGAGAGAGAGAGAGAGAGAGAGAGAGAGAGAGAGAGAGAGAGAGAGAGAGAGACCTACAAAACGTATTCTAGATGATACATGATTAAGGGGAGATTTCCACTTGAGGGATTTTTATCTGGACCCCTTTCTCATGTTTAGCCCCATTGCTTTTTAGATTTTAAGACGCTCGCCCCCTTTAGTTTGGCGATTTTAAGAACTTTCGCCCCATTTCTGTAAATTTTAAGAACTTTCGTGCCATTTAGGTGTCGGTTTTTTCCTGGCGAGCGATAGCGAGCCTGTAATTTGAGATGAACCGGCCTTTGGCCGGGAAATTTTTCTACCGTAAAATGTACAAATTTATCTTGAAAGGGGGTCTAGGGGGCGTAATTTTAAGCTTGATGGAGGTCTAGGGAACAAACTAAATACCTCCCCTTAAGGGGGTAGTACTTGCTTTATGGTCTATGTATTTATATATATACATTTATTTTTTGAGTTTCTTCGCTAGACTTCCATTAAGCTTAAAATAACATCCCCTAGATAAATTTGTAATTTTTTCTAAAATGACAGGCTCGCTGTCGCTAGCCAGGAAAAAATCAACACCTAAATGGCACGAAAGGTCATAATTTTGACAAATAAATTGGGCGAAAGGTCTTAAAATCGACAAACAAATGGAACCAACGTCTTAAAATCTCAAAACAAATATGCTAAGCATGAGGGAGGTCCAGAAAAACCGACTACCTTCCCCTTATTAAGAGTCTGGGGTGTGGGAGTTGGTTCATCATAGCTCTTAAGGGAAGATTTCCACTTGAGGGATTTTTTTCTTGACTCCTTTCTCCCTCATGTTTAGCCCCATTGTTTTTCTAATTTTAAGACATTTGCATAATTATTTTGACGATTTTAAGAACTTCCAACCCATTTCTGTCAGTTTTAAGACCTTTCGTGCCATTTAGGTATCGATTTTATCCTGGCGAGCGATAGCGAGCTTGTAATTTAAGAGAAACCGGCTTTCGGCCGGGACATTTTTCTGCCAAAAAATTTACAAATTTATCTTGAAAGGGGCTCAAGGGGATTTAATCTTAAGCTTGAAGGATATCTAGGGACGAAACTAAAAACCTCCCCTTAATCGGTTCATCATAGCTCTTAATCGGTTCATCATAGCTCTTAATCGGTTCATCATAGCTCTTAATGGGTTCATCATAGCTCTTAATCGGTTCATCATAGCTCTTAATGGGTTCATCATAGCTCTTAATCGGTTCATCATAGCTCTTAATCAGTTCATCATAGCTCTTAATTGGTTCATCATAGCTCTTAATGGGTTCATCATAGCTCTTAATCGGTTCATCATAGCTCTTAATGGGTTCATCATAGCTCTTAATCGGTTCATCATAGCTCTTAATCGGTTCATCATAGCTCTTAATCGGTTCATCATAGCTCTTAATCGGTTCATCATAGCTCTTAACCCCTTCAGACTCATATGACGCAGAGGTTACCAGATTAGCAATAAGAAATAGAGTTCTCTCACTCTTATAATTACCTCTCCAAAATTAGTTTTCTGCCCACAGCTAACTCAAAGACAACTGCAGAGGTTGAAGTAACTAAACTAAAGGTTTCTAAATACCCCTGATGGTAATAAAGGCTTTAAAGTATCCCTAATAGGCTCAAAATTGCGTCATATGTCGGAGAGGGTTAATGGGTTCATCATAGCTCTTAATTGGTTCATCATAGCTCTTAATCGGTTCATCATAGCTCTTAATGGGTTCATCATAGCTCTTAATGGGTTCATCATAGCTCTTAATCGGTTCATCATAGCTCTTAATGGGTTCATCATAGCTCTTAATGGGTTCATCATAGCTCTTGATTGGTTCATCATAGCTCTTAATGGGTTCATCATAGCTCTTAATTGGTTCATCATAGCTCTTAATGGGTTCATCATAGCTCTTAATGGGTTCATCATAGCTCTTAATGGGTTCATCATAGCTCTTAATGGGTTCATCATAGCTCTTAATTGGTTCATCATAGCTCTTAATGGGTTCATCATAGCTCTTAATTGGTTCATCATAGCTCTTAATCGGTTCATCATAGCTCATAATCGGTTCATCATAGCTCTTAATCGGTTCATCATAGCTCATAATCGGTTCATCATAGCTCATAATCGGTTCATCATAGCTCTTAATCTCTTCTCGTAGACAATACGTAGACTGCGAGGCCAACTCCGAGAAGTATTTATAGGGTTAATTATTATGGACAATTACAATTAACCTTTCCATGGCCATTATTTGTACGGTGTATATTATAAATCTGTGTCGTGATTTATGATATATTCCCAAATTCCTCTAGATTATTATCCTTGGAATGGACTGTGAGGTTTCTGAGATAGTAAATGATCCTTGGGCTTCCTAGTAACACTGTTCTCTCTCTCTCTCTCTCTCTCTCTCTCTCTCTCTCTCTCTCTCACACACACACACACATAATTGAATCATTTTTAATTATATCTAATAATGTTTTTGTTCATATAATACACCATGTTGTCCTCTCTCTCTCTCTCTCTCTCTCTCTCTCTCTCTCTCTCTCTCTCTCTCTCTAACGGCCTTATTGGGCTATCCTTAGTTGGAATTATGCAAAGCTGGTACAGGTCATATTTGTAACATATTATGTGGTACCAACATTGTAAAATACTAACTGAATACATATTATTATTATTATTTGTATTACTCTCTCTCTCTCTCTCTCTCTCTCTCTCTCTCACACACAAGCACATAATTGAATAATTTTTATTTTTATCTAATTTTTGTTTTCATGTCATACACCATGTTGTCCTCTCTATTGTATCTAATTTTTGTTTTCTCTCTCTCTGTTGTCCTCTCTCTCTCTCTCTCTCTCTCTCTCACGTGGTAACCATCTCTATAATATCCCAGGTTTTTGCTCCAATCTGTGTTTTCTGTATGTATTTCTAATCAATCTTTCTAACTACCAATCTCTCTCTCGTCCCCCCATATCCTTCAACCATTTCCCCTCTCTCAATAATTCCCCCTATACCTCGTCCCTCCTTCCTTCCTTCCTTCCTTTTCCGCCTCCATGGTTTATAGTTTACCCTATTTTTTTCCACGTTTTCTATCTAGGTTGTTTTTATCGTTTTCTATTTCACGTTTTCTCTTTTCTGTGGGCGTTATTTTTTATCGGTAACTGGTCAAATCTATCTTGTAAAATTCAATGTTATTTTTCTCAAACCCTTTGAGTACCAGCGACGTGTGTTATATCTTATTCTAGCTACGTTTAGACAATATTATGCAGCTTAGGAAGGATCTGTGGTAGCTAAATGGGGTGGTTGAGATAGTTTGAAGCCATACTATTGCTAGAGGTCCTCCCTAAGCTGAATAAAATCGTCTAATAATTTCCAGAATATGATGACAAGGATGTCCCTGGTACTGTATGGGCTAACGCAACCAGTATATTACGACTATCAGTAGACGATTCTATGTAGCTTAAGGGGAGATCTCCACTTGAGGGATTTTTTTCTTGACCCCTTTCTCCCCCATGTTTAGCCCCATTGCTTTTGATATTATAAAACGTTTGCCCCATTAGTTTAGCGATTTTAAGAACTTTCACCCCATATTAAGACCTTTCGTGCAATTCAGGTGTCGATTTTATCCTGGCGAGCGATAGCGAGCCTGTAATTTAAGAGGAACCGGCCTTCGGCCGGGAAATTTTTCTACCGAAAAATGTACAAATTTATCTTGAAAGGGACTCAAGGGGGTGTAATTTTAAGCTTGATGGAGGTCTAGGGAACAAACTAAATACCTCCCCTTAAGAAGGATACTTGGAAATCAGCCAGTTAATGAAAATAATCTTTACCCATATAATCCCCACAGATCCTTCTTCAGCTGTATACAATCGTCTAATGATAGCCAGAATAAACTGTCAAAATGCGTCACAATCTTCAGAGGGTTAATCTAAATTGATGTATCTTGCTTGGTTTTTGGTCTATATATTTATGTATTAATATATTTATTAGTTTCCTCGCTAGACCTCCATCAAACTTAGCAAAACACCCTTAGACCCCTTATCAAGATAAATTTGTACATTTTTCGGTAGAAAAATGTACCGGCCGAGGGCCAGTTCCTTCTAAAATTAGAGGCTCGCTATCACTCGCCAGGAAATAATCGACACCTAAACGGCACGAAAGGTCTTAATAATGACAAAAATAAGAACAAAAAAAGTAAAAAAATAAATGGTACGAAAGGTCTGTAAATCGCCAAGCTAATGGGGTGAATGTCTTAATATATCACAACTAATGGGGCTAAGCATGAGGGAGAAGGGGGTCCAGAAACATCCCTCTCCCACCAATCCTATACTTTTTACATTGGCTGCATCCAAAAAAAAAAAAAAAAAAATTGTTAAGGGTAGATGGGTCGTTTTTCTAGATCCCCTTTCTCCCTCATGTTTAGCCCCATTAGTTTTCAGATTATACGACATTTGCCCCATTAGTTTGTCGATTTTAAGACCGTTCACTCCTTTTCTTTGTCAGTATTAAGACCTTTCATGCTATTTAGGTGTCAAATTTGTTCCTGGCGAACGATAGTGAGCCCATCATTTTGGAAGAACCGGCCGAAATTCTCTACCGAAAAATGTACAAATATATCCAGAAGGGGGGTGATCTCATGGATGCTCTCTTTTGATAAGTTTGATGGAGGTCTAGGGAGGCAAAGTAGAAAAAGAATTAATATATGAAAGAAACGACGACCAAAAAGTGAACCATCCCCACCTTAAATATGTCCGTTCCATTTTAGATTTGACTATGAGGGGGGCGGGGGGGGGAGGGGGGGCTTTAAGGGGGGGGAAGGGGGCTGGTTTTTCTGGCACCCCTTCTCCCTCGTGTTTAGCCCCATTGGTTTTTCGGATGTTAAGAAGTACAGCCCAATAGTTTGGCGATTTTAAGATTTTACGCCCCATTTCTTTGCCAATATTAAAACTTTTCGTGCCATTTAGGTATCGATTTTTTCCTGGCGAGCGGTAGCGAGCCTAAAATTTTAAGAGTAATCGGCCTTCGGTCGAGACATTTTTCTACCGAAAAATGTACAAATTTATCTTGAAGGAGGGTCTAGGGGTGTTTTTTACAGGTTGATGGAGGTCTAGGGAGGAAAGTAGAAAAACAGTAAATATATTAAAAAAAAAACGACCAAAACTTTCTTTATTATATTTGACTATACGGGGGGGGGGGGGGGGGGTTATTCAGGTATGGGGGGGGGGCTTTAATGGCAGGCTATTGTTATCATAATAGATTTTGTGCAATATTATGGAGGGGTAAGGCAATATGGGGCTTTTGAAGGTAAGCTATGGGATGAGGGGAGAGGAGGATGCTCTGGGGTGAGAGAGAGAGAGAGTGAGAGTGAGTGAGTGAGTGAGTGAGTGAGTGAGTGAGTGAGTGAGTGAGTGAGTGAGTGAGTGAGAGAGAGAGAGAACAAAAAACTTACAAGGATTTACAGAAAATAGTTAGTATCTCAGAGACTTAGCAATCCATTCCGAGGAGATACTAGAAGTGGAAGGAGAGAGACTGTTTAGTGCACTACACTCATCACAGAGTGTGCAAGATACTATATACTCTCTTCTTGAACTGCTCTACTGAAGAAATGTTTGTTCCAGGTAGAGTACAACGTTACTCTCAGTCTTTCTTCTATTCAACAGCTGAGCTCTGGAACTCTCTCCCAGAATCAGTCTTTCCCTCTTCCTATGACTTAAATTGCTTCAAACTCCGTGTGTCCAGGCATTTTGGCTCGAACGTTCCTTGATTTTGGCCATGTCACTCTTTCAACTATGGGGGAGGCACTCGCTATAGGCAGTTCTGCCTTTTGCCTCCCTCACTCACATCGAAAACAAATATATATTATGTGAAAAAAGTGTCCACAAATACTAGTGCTGAACCTTTTCAATTCCAATTTCCAGCCATGGTTGCGTGTTGTATTCATATTGAGGCTAAACATTTTGCAATAATCCACATTGTCAAACCCATTAAGTATTTTAAAAACTTCAATGAGCTGATTTCGTAGTCTACGTTTCTCCAACGGAAAGAGATCAAGAGCTCTCAATCGGTCCTCATAGCTCAGTCTTAAAATCGATTAAATAAGCTTTGTAGCCCTAGCGAGAGAGAAAGAGTGAGTGAGTGAGTGAGTGAGTGAGTGAGTGAGTGAGTGAGTGAGTGAGTGAGTGAGTGAGTGAGTGAGTGAGTGAGTGAGTGAGTGAGTGAGTGAGAGAGAGAGAGCGAGAGAGAGAGAGAGAGAGAGAGAGAGAGAGAGAGCGAGAGAGAGTATATTAGAGAAAGTGGTACTATTGTTTCTCACCAAGACAATACCATAGTGTTATTAAACCAGAACACATACACACACTTTTATTGTCTCGAATAATAGTGCCGGGGAAAAATGTATACAAAACAAAAAGTACATTTAAGGGAGCCCACCTCGCTTTTTTTTCTCTTTCTCTCCCTCTCTCTTTGCTTTGTATCCATTCGGCCCCATTCAACCTACTGTTTTAAGACGTTTACCCCCTTCCAGGTGTCATTATTTTCCTGGCGAGCGGTAGCGAGCCAGCATATATATATTTTTGTTTTGACAGCAAGCTAAATTTGTACATTTTTCGATAGAAAAATGTTTTCGGCGAAGCCGGATTTCTCCCTACAATACTGGCTCGCTATCCCTCGGCAGGAAGAAATCGACACCTGGATGGGGATAAACGTCTTAAACCAGTTGGCTGAACGGGGCCGAATGGATACAAGCCAGGGAAAGAGAGAAAAGGAGAAAAAAAAAAAAGCCGGTGACCCTCCCTAAAAACAATATATAGAGTTGTAATGTTTGTGTTGTTGTTGTTGAAGTTGTTGTTGTTGTTGTTGTTGTTAACCCTTTCAGTACCGGTACCGCCCTTTTAACTTTATTCTGGCTACTATTAAACGATGTGATTCAGTTTAAAAAGGCCTTCCAGCAATTAACAGGCTTCGAACTATCTCACTTAAGGGGAGGTTTTTAGTTTGTTTCCTACTCCTCCAGCAATCTAAAAAATTCACCCCCTTGGCCCCCTTTCAAGATATATTTGTACATTTTTCGGTAGAAAAATTTCCCGGCCAAAGGCCGGTTACTCTTAAATTACAGGCTCGCTATCGCTCGCCAGGATAAAATCGACACAGAAATGGCACGAAATGTCTTACAAATGACAGAATGGGGCGTAAATTCTTAAAATCGCCAAACTAAAGGGGCGAACATCTTAAAATCTCAAAAGCAATGGGGCTAGACATGAGGGAGAAAGGGGCCAAGAAAAGTCCCTCAAGTGGAAACCTCCCCTTAACCCTTTGAGTACCAGCGACGTGTGTTATATTTCATGTTAGCTATATTTAGACGATATTATGCAGCTTAGGAAGGATCTGTGGTCGTTAAAAGGGTTGGTTGAGATAGTTTGAAGCCTTATTATTATGGCTAGAGGTCCTTCCTAAGCTGAATAAAATCGACCAATAGTTGCCAACATGTGATAAAGAGGACGTCCCTGGTGTTGAATGGGTTAAGGGGAGGTTTTTAGTTTGGTCCCTAGATATCCTTCAAGCTTAAGATTACACCCCCTTGAGCCCCTTTCAAGATAAATTTGTACATATTTCGGTAGAAAAATGTCCCGGCTGACAGCCGGTTCCTCTTCAATTTCAGGCTCGCTATCGCTCGCCAGGATAAAATCGACACCTAAATGGCACGAAAGGTCTTAAAAGTGACAGAAATGGGTTGAAAGTTCTTAAAATCGTCAAAATAATGTGGCAAACGTCTTAACATTAGAAAAACAATAGGGCTAAACATGAGGGAGAAAGGAGTCCAGAAAAAAATCCCTCAAGTGGAAATCTCCCCTTAACCTTTTGTTGCTGCCACATGTCTTTCTTGAACGGCCCAACAATTTGAAAAAGTTTGACAGAAGTCTATAGGAAGCACACTCAAAATCTGCCCTTAAGGAGGGTGGGGGGGGGGTGGGGGGGGTTTCTGGACCCCTTCTCACTCATGATTAGTCCCATTGGTTTTGAAATGTTAAGACTTTTACCCCATTAGTTAGGCGATTTTAAGACCTTTCGTGCCATGTCGGTGGCTACATTTTCCTGGCGAGCGATAGCAAACCTGCAATTTAGGAGGTACCTGGATTTTGGCCGGTGAATATTTCTACCAAAAAAAAAAACAAAAAAAAAAAAAAAAAAAAAACACATACATAGATCTCTAAGGGGAATCTTGGGGCTATTTTTTTAAGGGGGGTGACCTGTTTTTGTTCTGTCCTTTTCTATCTTTCTCTGGCTTGTATCCCATTTGGCCCCATTCAGCCTACTGTTTTAAGACGTTTATCCCCATCCAGGTGTCAATTTTTTACTGGTGAGCGGTAGCGAGCCAGCATATTTTGTTTGTTTGTTAGACAGCAGGCTAAATTTGTACATTTTTCGATGTACTCCGGCGAAGCCGAATTTCTTCATATAATGCTGGCTCGCTATCGCTCGCCAGGAAGAAATCGACACCTAGATGGGGCTAAACGCCTTAAAATAGTTGGCTGAATGGGGCCGAATGGATACAAGCCAGAGAAAGAGAGAAAAGGACCGAAATAACCAAAAGCAGGTCCCCCCCCCCCTTTAACAGTCCATTCCTTATAAGGTGTTCGATATGGGACAGCCGACACCGTATATTTAACCCTTTCAGTACCGATGGCATATTATTATTAGTTTGCTGCTGGCTACTATTTTAATTTTAAGCTTGATGGAGGTCTAGGGAATAAACTAAATACCTCCCCTTAACCCTTTCAGTACCGATTATATTCAATGTAGGAAGTATAATTATGTAGGAGTCGGATGGTTTAAGGGGGAAATTTCCACTTGAGGGATTGTTTTCTGGATCCCTTGCTCCCTCATGTTTAGCCCCATTGTTTTTGAGATTGTAAAACTTTCGCCCCATTAGTTTGTCGATTTTAAGAACTTTCGCCCCATTTCTGTCAATTTTAAGACCTTTCGTGCCAATTAGGTGTCTATTTTTTCCTGGCGAGCCTGTAATGTAAGAGGAATCGGCCTTTGGCCGGGACATTTTTCTACCGAAAAATGTACAAATTTATCTTGCAAGGGGGTCTAGGGGGTGTAATCGTAAGCTTGATGGAAATATAGGGAACAAACTATAAACCTCCCCTTAAGGGGGTGGTGCTTGGTTTATTATTATTGTCATTTTTTTGGTCTATATATTTATTATTTAATTTACTATTGAGTTTCCTGGCTAGACCTCCATCAAGCTTATAATAACACTCTCTAGACCTCCATCAAGCTTATAATAACACTCTCTAGATCCCCTTTCATGATAAATTTGTAAATTTTTCGGTAGAAAAATTTCCAGGCCGAAGGCCAGTTCCTTCTAAAATTACAGGCTCGCTTTCGCTCGCCAGGAAAAAATCAACACCTAAATGGCACGAAAGATCTTAATATTGACAAAGAAATGAGGCTAAAGGTCTCAAAATCGCCAATGTAACGGAACGAACGTCTTAAAATCTCAAAACAATTGTGATAAACTTGAGAGAGAAGGGGGTCCAGAAAAAGCGACTACTCCCTCCTTAATGAGTTAGTTTCTACCCTTTTGATTGTCATAGTTCCTTCCTAAGCTATATATACCTTTGATTGTCACAGTTCCTTCCTAAGCTATATATACCTTTGATTGTCACAGTTCCTTCCTAAGCTGTATATACCTTTGACTGTCACAGTTCCTTCCTAAGCTATATATACCTTTGATTGTCACAGTTCCTTCCTAAGCTATATATACCTTTGACTGTCACAGTTCCTTCCTAAGCTATATATACCTTTGATTGTCACAGTTCCTTCCTAAGCTATATATACCTTTGATTGTCACAGTTCCTTCCTAAGCTATATATACCTTTGACTGTCACAGTTCCTTCCTAAGCTATTATATATACCTTTGATTGTCACAGTTCCTTCCTAAGCTATATATACCTTTGATTGTCACAGTTCCTTCCTAAGCTATATATATCTTTGATTCTCACAGTTCCTTCCTAAGCTATATATACCTTTGATTGTCACAGTTCCTTCCTAAGCTAAATATATCTTTTGATTCTCACAGTTCCTTCCTAAGCTATATATACCTTTGATTGTCACAGTTCCTTCCTAAGCTATATATACCTTTGATTGTCACAGTTCCTTCCTAAGCTGTATATACCTTTGATTCTCACAGTTCCTTCCTAAGCTATATATACCTTTGATTCTCACAGTTCCTTCCTAAGCTATATATACCTTTGATTGTCACAGTTCCTTCCTAAGCTATATATATCTTTGATTGTCACAGTTCCTTCCTAAGCTATATATACCTTTGATTGTCACAGTTCCTTCCTAATCTATATATATATATACTGTATATATCTTTGATTGTCACAGTTCCTTCCTAAGCTATATATATATATATATATATATATATCTTTGATTGTCACAGTTCCTTCCTAAGCTATATATATATATATATCTTTGATTGTCACAGTTCTTTCCTGATCTATATGTGCCTTTAATTGTCACAGCACTTTCCTAATCTCTACTTCTTCGATTGCCAGAGGTCCTTCCTAAGTTGCATAAAATCAAATATGAGCCACACTAATCAAAACATCGCCAACTTACTGAAAGGGTTAGACATCAAAGGGTTAAAAATCAAAGGGTGAAAGAGTTAATGAAGTAAGGTAGGGGTGGGTAAGGGGGGAGGGAGGGAGGGGGGAGGAGGACTGAGAAGTGAGCAAAGTTGCGATTTTAGCTTAATAGAGTTTTCTGGTAAAAGGGAGATTGGGTGTCAGAAGCAGGGAGGGGGGGGGAGGGAGGGAGGGAGACCGGGAGGGATATAGAGAGGGGAAAATGGTGGGGGGATGAGAGGGGGAAGGGAAGATGTATGGAGGGAGAGATGGGGGGGATGGTAGCAAGAGGAGGGGGGAAAAAGGGAGGGGGAGAGATGTGGTAAGAAGAGATGAGAGAGAGAGAGAGAGAGAGAGAGAGAGAGAGAGAGAGAGAGAGAGAGAGAGAGAGAGAGAGAGAGAGAGAGAGAGAGAGAGAGAGAGAGAGAGAGAGTGGAGGGAGAGAGAGAGAAAAAGAGAGGAAGAGAGGGAGAGAGGGGGAGGGAGAGAGAGAGAAAGAGAGGAAGAGAGGGAGAGAGAGAGAGAGAGAGAGAGAGAGAGAGAGAGAGAGAGAGAGAGAGAACACAGGTATAGTCATGAATTAATCGTAACTGTACACTACCTTGATGTGGCCGTCTCTCTCTCACACACACACACACAAACCCATACTCTGACTCTCTCTCTCTCTTATTATAAAAACTCATTGAGCGATACAATATTCTTAAATGTTTCAGAAACGTATAGGTCAGCCAATGATTAGCGTTATTGTAGTTCAATATATTACGCTTGACTATAATTAAGGGGAGGTAGGCCTATTTGTCTTTACTCCGTAGCTTAAAGGGGGATGGGCGTATTTATTTCATATATATATATGTGTTTTATATATATATATTTTTAGTTTCCTCCCTAGACATCCATCAAGCTTAAACAAATAAAAATAAAACAAAAAATATAAAAACCATGACAACAAAATAAACACCCCAAGATAAATCTGTACATTTTTCGATAGAAAAATTTCCCGGCCGAAGGCCGGTTCTCTTAAATTACAGGCTCGATATCGCTCGCCAGGAAAAACATTGACACCTAAATAGCACGAAAGGTTTTAACATTGACAAGGAAATGGGCCGGAAGGTCTTAAAATCGACTAACTAATGGGGCAAACATCTCAAAATCTGAAAACTAATGGGGCTAAAAACACGAGGGAGAAGGGGGCCCAGAAAAACGCCCCATCTCCCCCTAAGTAGTTATAATATCAATAATATAGCCGTATGTTATAAGGATAGAGAGGCGTATATCGCTATCGGTATACTTAAGGGGCAGGTACACTCGCTTTTTCTGGACCCCCTTCTCCCTCGTGTTAAGCCACATTTGTTTTGAGATTTTAAGACGTTCGTTCTATTAGTTTGGCGATTTTAACACCTTTGGCCTCATTTATTTGCCGAATTTTAAGACCTTTCGTGTCATTTAGGTGTTCCTGGCGAGCGTAAGCGAGCCTAACATTTTAAGAGGAACCGACCTTCAGCCTGGACATTTTTCTACCGGAAAAATATACAAATTTATCTTGAAGGGGGGTCTAGGGGGTGTGTTTCTAAGCTTGATGGAGGTCTAGCGAGGAAACTAAGAAATAAAGGAATAAACGAATTATATGCAAGAAAAATAAAAAATAAACGGCCCACTTGAGATTTTTTTTACTGGACCCCTTTCTCCCTCATGTTTAGCCCCATTGCTTTTGAAATTTTAAGACGTTCTCCCTAGTAGTTTGGACAGTTTAAGACATTTTGCCCCATTACTGTCAATTGTAAGACCATTCGTGCCATGAAGGTGTCGATTTTTTCCTGGCGAGCGATAGCGAGCCTGTAATTTAAGAGCAACCGGCCTCCGGCCGGGAAATTTTTCTACCGAAAAATGTACAAATTTATCTTGAAAGGGGGTCTAGGGGTTGTAATTTCAAGCTTGATGGAAGTCTAGGAAACACACTAAAAACCTCCCCTTAACCCTTACAGTACCAGGGACGTCTTTTTCTTCATTTTCTGGCAACTATTCGATGATTTTTTCAACTTAGGAAGGACCTCTAGCCATAATAAGACTGCAAACTATCTCGACCAGCCTTCTTAACTACCACGTCAGGTCCTTCCTAAGCTGCATAATATCGTCTAAATTCAGCTAGAATAAAATGTAACACGTCGCTGGTACTGAAAGGGTTAAGGGGAGGTTTTTTAGTTAGTTCGCTAGACTTCCATCAAGCTTAACATTACAGCCCCTAGACCCGCTTTCAAGATAAATTTGTACATTTTTCGGTAGAAAAATGTCCCGGCCAAAGGCCGGCTCCTCTTAAATTACAGGCTCGCTATCGCTCGCCAGGAAAAAATCGACACCGAAATGGCACGAAAAGTTTTAAAATTGACAGAAATGGGGCGAAAGTTCTTAAAATCGCCAAACTAATGGGGCGAACGTCTTATAATATCAAGAGCAATGGGGCTAACCATGAGGGAGAAAGGGGTCGAGAAAAAAATCCCTCAAGTGGAAATCTTCCCTTAACTACATTACACACCATTATCATACCTCTCTATAGACCATACAGTTTAGATAGGCCGGAATTCGTGATCTCTATCCTTTGTCACTCAAAAAGGGCTAGAGCAAATGCGCTGTAAATACTCACTATTCCCTGGCTGACTCTTCCCAAATGGTAGAAATATTAGCTCGATTACTCCAGTACCTATTGAGTTATGAGAGGTTGGCGTCGGGATTTCAATTTGAACACCAATTCCCTGGCCGACTCTTCCCAAATGGTAGACATATTAGCTCGATTACTCTAGTACTTTTTGAGTTATGAGAGGTTGGGGATGGGATTTCAATGTGTACACCTATTCCCTGGCTGACTCTTCCCAAATGATACCGATAATGTAAAGGGTATATTTGTTCCAGTAAGACATTGGTGACCATTTAGACCCGGACCATCATATTTGAATGGTAAGGTTTGTGGGGGATGGTGTGTATTTTTTGGTCGATTATTTCATATATTTATTATTTCATATCTTTTTTAGTTTCCTCCCTAGCTAGACCTTCATCAAACTTTAAACAAAAACATCCACTAGATCCCCCTACAAGATAAATTTGTACATTTTTCGGTAGAAAAATGTCCCGGCCGAAGGCCGCTTCCTCCACAATTACAGGCTCGCTATTGCTCGCCAGGAAAAAATCGACACCTTAAGGAAACGAAAGGTCTTCATATTGACACAAAAATGGGGCGAAAGGTCTACGTATACAATCGACAAACTAATTGTCTTAAAATCTCATAACTAATGGTGAAAAGCACGAGGGAGAAAGGGGACCAGAAAAACGGCCCATCTCCCCTTAACGTAATTTTGACACCCTTCTCAACAACTACTCTCCCCTCCCTCCAAAACGTCTTCCCTACTCACCCCACCCCTATTTTTCTCTCCCTTCCTCCCCTTCCCTCTCCCGTATTTTTCCCTCCCTTCCTCCCCCTCCTCCCCCCCACCCCCCCCCCCCCCCCCCCCCCCATCTTTCCTCTCCCCCCCCCCCCATCCCCCCCATCCCTATCCCTCCCTCCATGGGTAATCCCTCCCTATACCTCCTTCCTTCCCTCCCTCCATCTTTCCCTCCCTATACCTCCTTCCCACCATTCCCACTCCCCTTGTCTTCTTTCCTTCCCTCCCCCCCCCCCTCTCCCTCCCTCTCTCTCCCTCTCCCTCTCTCTCTCTCTCTCTCTCTCTCTCTCTCTCTCTCTCTCGACCAGCACCACTCTATCCTAAAATTATTAAAACTTATTATAATTATGAAAACTTCACCCCCTCCCCCCCCCGCTATATACGGCTTCTCCGGGTCCCACACTTTAATTAATATACACACTTTTATAGACTTTTCAAATATACATATATATACTGTATATATATATATTTATATATATATATATATATATATATATATATATATATATATATATATATTCCCTCGTTCTTGTGATACTGTACTTGTATACCTCGGAATTACTCTATATAGGGGATAGTGGCTATTATTTGGTCTATTTATATATATATAATATATATATACAGTATATATATTCATATATTTTTCTCGCTAGACTTCCATCAAGCTTAGATAAGCCCTCCTAGACCCCCCTCAAGATAAACTTGTAAATTTTTCAGTTTCTCTTAAAATTACAGGCTCCCTGTCGCCAGGATAAAATTGACACCTAAATGGCACCAAAGGTCTTTCAATTGATAACAAAATAGGATGAAAGATGTACAAATCATCAAACTAATGGGCCGAACGTCTTATAATATCAAAACTAATGGGGCTAAAAACGACCCATCTCCCCTTAAAAGCCAACCGTAAATTTGCCAACATAATAACGTCAACTTAACCCTTTCTGTGTTTGGCACTGGTTTGGTTGGTCTTGGTTGATTTGGCACTGGTTGAGAGCTACTGGTTGAAATGGTCTACTGGTTGAGATGACATGGAACCAAAAATTGCCTTCCCAGATCACCTTTAACCTAAAAAAACAAAGTCTCGCCACATCCCGTTCAAGTTTATATAATTTTCGATGAGAACTGGACGAACGCCGGTTTCTCCTAATTTGCCAACTCGCTTTCGCTCGCCGCTCGCCCAGAGCATAAATTTACTCCTAATATGGGTGGAACGTCTTATAATCGCCAAAATAATGGGATGAAGCATCTTAAAATTCCAAGCTAATGGGGGCGAAAGAAGGATACTTAAAACCCGACGCGTTTTGTAATATATATGAACTACAGTTAGACGATGTTATGAAGCTCAGGAAGGATCTATGGTAGCTAAAAGGATTAATTGAGATAGTCGGTAGCCTCTTCATGAGTGTGCAGTTCTTCTCTACATGCTGCAATGTTGCATCTCTCTCTCTCTCTCTCCTACCACTATTATAATCATGAATGTTCTCCTGATATTTTATAATATATGAACCTCCTCCCTTAAGAACAGTAGGTGGCACCCGCCTTTCAGCATATTCTTACCCCTATTTTGTCGAACCCAAGAGTGAACTGATATTCTCAGTCATTCTTTCACTCAACAAATACACTCTCGAAGTTTCTCTGGGGGGGGGGGGATGCGCACTCGATATAGGTAGTTTTGCCTTTTGTCTCCTTCTTGCACATAGGCGGAAAAAACCAAGACCCCATCGATTTAGATAGGATAACCCTTATCTAATTCCAAGATATATTTGTTTTAAGTATCCTTCTTTCGCCCCCATTATCTTGGATATTTGAAGATGCTTCATCCCATTATTTTGGCGATTATAAGACGTTCCACCCATATTAGGAGTAAATTTATGCTCTGGGCGAGCGGCGAGCGAAAGCGAGTTGGCAAATTAGGAGAAACCGGCGTTCGTCCAGTTCTCATCGAAAATTATATAAACTTGAACGGGATGTGGCGAGACTTTGTTTTTTTAAGTTAAAGGTGATCTGGGAAGGCATTTTTTGGTTCCATGTCATCTCAACCAGTAGACCATTTCAACCAGTAGCTCTCAACCAGTGCCAAATCAACCAAGACCAACCAAACCAGTGCCAAAATATAGTACTAACCTAACCTAACCTAACCTAACCTAACCTAGCCTAACCGTATTGGTTGATTTGGTACTGGTTGAGAGATACTGGTTGAAATGGTCTACTGGTTGAGTTGTCCGGTCACCGCATTTTTTGTTTAGGTTAAGGGGAACAGTAAATATTCATTGCTCGTCAATGCCAAAGACATTCAAACTACTGGGTAATAATTAACCCACTGAGCCCCAGGCAATATAATATAAATGTACACTCCAGGACCGGCAGGTTGTCAACAACCTGTTTTTCTTCAAGAAAACACTTTGAATGGGTTAGAAATGAAGGAAAAAAAAAAAAAAAAAAAAACGATCCCCTAGGTTATAAAGGGGTCCTACAGGAGGTCCTACAGGGCGCCTGAAAGTCTGAATTAACATGGGGAAATTGGTAGGCAAAAACATGCAAAAACAAGTTTTTGCATGCTCACTCACACGCGGCTGGACTTTGAGGGTTTTCAACCATCAGCATTGTTGCGTGGGATACTTACGCAGTTCCCATATAAATCTGAGCCCTCTAGGTGCCATATGACCGGAGTAATTAACCGTGACGCACCCTATGCGGCGCTGGGGTTTAGCGTTACATACATTGCCGACGCATCACGTGCGTCGCTTGGGACCAGTATGTTAAACAAATACCAAAGCTTTCAAACAAATTTCTATCTATACTCTATTAAAACAAATTTCTTGTGGGCATTTTCTGACCCATAAGGTTACACTTCATCCTATTTTTCGGTACGGCTTTTTAGCCAGAGGGAGCGGAGGGAGGGTGGTGTTCTATTCTTCTACTATAAACTGTCCCTGTCTAGTAGTATTAAGGCCGAACCACCTAGCAGGGACCGCAAGGTCTGTGTGGTTTGAGTATCTGTGTAACTCTGTTTAACTCTCTCTCTCTCTATCTATCTAGCTATCTCTCTCTTTCTGTCCTGACCACCTCTTTTGGATAGTAAGGTCTGTGTGGCCATCTATGTAAATCTCTCTTTCTCTCTCTCTCTATCTATCTCTTTCTGTCCTGACCACCTCTTTTGGATCGTAAGGTCTGCGTGGCCATCTATGTAAATCTCTCTCTCTCTATCTATATCTCTCTTTCTGTCCTGACCACTTATTTTGGATCATAAGGTCTGTGTGGCCATCTATGTAAATCTCTCTCTCTCTCTCTCTGTGTATTGTGTGGTGGCAGGAGAGAATAGCCGCCCCCGGGTTAAGTTAGCTAATGGTAGGGAGACAATGCACGGCGGAGGGAGGGGGAGAGGGGAGAGGGGGGGGGGGGAGAGGGGAGAGGGGAGAGTGAGGGGGAGAGAGAGAGAGAGAAAGAGAGAAAGATCTTAGTAAATAGATTGCTGTATTTATAATGGTAGTAATTTAATATAACGCCATTTCTAAGTTGCTTTGACTTTCACAATATGTATAACACTTTTGACTGCAAGGACAGTGGAAAGGAGAGAAGGTAGCATGTTGTTATTGTTGTTTTTGTTTTTAAGCACAGTACTTAAGGGGAGATGGTCGGTTTTTCTGGCCCCTTTTCTCCCTCATGCTTAGCCCCATTAGTTTTCAGATTTAAAGGCGTTCGATCCATTAGTTTGGCGATTTAAAGACCTTTTGCCCCTTTTATGTGGCAATATTAAGACTTTTCGTGCAATTTAGGTGTCGATATTTTTCCTGGCGAGCGATAGCGAGCCTGTTATGTAGGAGGAATCGGCCTTCGGCCGGCGCATTTTTCTAAAAATGTACAAATATATCTTGAAGGGAGATACTGGGGTTGATATTTCAAGTTTGATGGAGGTCTAGGGAGGAAATAAAAAAATAATAATACATGGGTGAAAAATTTACCAAAAAATGAACCCTTCCCCCTTAATGACTGTAACTATAACGAGAGTTATACACACCATACTGTACAGACCACTCAACTATAACGACACAGCTACACAACCCATACAGACCACTCAACTATAACGACACAGCTACACAACCCATACAGACCACTCAACTATAACGACACAGCTACACAACCCATACAGACCACTCAACTACAATGACACAGCTACACAACCCATACAGACCACTCAACTATAACGACACAGCTACACAACCCATACAGACCACTCAACTATAATGACACAGCTACACAACCCATACAGACCACTCAACTACAATGACACAGCTACACAACCCATACAGACCACTCAACTATAATGACACAGCTACACAACCCATACAGACCACTCAACTATAATGACACAGCTACACAACCCATACAGACCACTCAACTATAATGACACAGCTATACAACCCATACAGACCACTCAACTATAATGACACAGCTATACAACCCATACAGACCACTCAACTATAATGACACAGCTACACAACCCATACAGACCACTCAACTATAATGACACCGCTACACAACCCATACAGACCACTCAACTATAATGACACAGCTATACAACCCATACAGACCACTCAACTATAATGACACAGCTACACAACCCATACAGACCACTCAACTATAATGACACAGCTATACAACCCATACAGACCACTCAACTATAATGACACAGCCACACAACCCATACAGACCACTCAACTATAATGACACAGCTATACAACCCATACAGACCACTCAACTATAATGACACAGCTACACAACCCATACAGACCACTCAACTATAATGACACAGCTATACAACCCATACAGACCACTCAATTATAATGACACAGCTATACAACCCATACAGACCACTCAACTATAATGACACAGCTACACAACCCATACAGACCACTCAACTATAATGACACAGCTAGAAAACCCATACAGACCACTCAACTATAATGACACAGCTACACAACCCATACAGACCACTGAACTATAATGACACAGCTATACAACCCATACAGACCACTCAACTATAATGACACAGCTACACAACCCATACAGACCACTCAACTATAATGACACAGCTATACAACCCATACAGACCACTCAACTATAATGACACAGCTACACAACCCCTACAGACCACTCAACTATAATGACACAGCTATACAACCCATACAGACCACTCAACTATAATGACACAGCTACACAACCCATACCGACCACTCAACTATAATGACACAGCTATACAACCCATACAGACCACTCAACTATAATGACACAGCTATACAACCCATACAGACCACTCAACTATAATGACACAGCTATACAACCCATACAGACCACTCAACTATAATGACACAGCTACACAACCCATACAGACCACTCAACTATAATGACACAGCTACACAACCCATACAGACCACTCAACTATAATGACACAGCTACACAACCCATACAGACCACTCAACTATAATGACACAGCTACACAACCCATACAGACCACTCAACTATAATGACACAGCTACACAACCCATACAGACCACTCAACTATAATGACACAGCTATACAACCCATACAGACCACTCAACTATAATGACACAGCTACACAACCCATACAGACCACTCAACTATAATGACACAGCTATACAACCCATACAGACCACTCAATTATAATGACACAGCTATACAACCCATACAGACCACTCAACTATAATGACACAGCTACACAACCCATACAGACCACTCAACTATAATGACACAGCTATACAACCCATACAGACCACTCAACTATAATGACACAGCTACACAACCCATACAGACCACTCAACTATAATGACACAGCTACACAACCCATACAGACCACTCAACTATAATGACACAGCTATACAACCCATACAGACCAATCAACTATAATGACACAGCTACACAACCCATACAGACCACTCAACTATAATGACACAGCTATACATCCCTACAGACCACTCAACTATAATGACACAGCTACACAACCCATACAGACCACTCAACTATAATGACACAGCTACACAACCCATACAGACCACTCAACTATAATGAACAACAGCTATACAACCCATACAGACCACTCAACTATAATGACACAGCTATACAACCCATACAGACCAATCAACTATAATGACACAGCTACACAACCCATACAGACCACTCAACTATAATGACACAGCTATACAACCCATACAAACCACTCAACTATAATGACACAGCTATACAACCCATACAGACCACTCAACTATAATGACACAGCTACACAACCCATACAGACCACTCAACTATAATGACACAGCTATACAACCCATTACAGACCACTCAACTATAATGACACAGCTATACAACCCATACAGACCACTCAACTATAATGACACAGCTATACAACCCATACAGACCACTCAACTATAATGACACAGCTATACAACCCATACAGACCACTCAACTATAATGACACAGCTACACAACCCATACAGACCACTCAACTATAATGACACAGCTACACAACCCATACAGACCACTCAACTATAATGACACAGCTACTCAACCCATACAGACCACTCAACTATAATGACACAGCTATACACACCATACAGACCACTCAACTATAATGACACAGCTATACAACCCATACAGACCACTCAACTATAATGACACAGCTATACAACCCATACAGACCACTCAACAACCAATAATTGTTATATTATTGTCGGTATTGTAAAAATGTCAAGTTAACTATCAATGCAACATATCTATCTATCTATATATTTGTCTCTATCTATCTATCTATCTCTATCTGTCTGCCTCTCTCTCTCTCCCTATATATACAGAGGATGAGAGAGAGAGAGAGAGAGAGAGAGAGAGAGAGAGAGAGAGAGAGAGAGAGAGAGAGAGAGAGAGATTTGATTTTGCCCCGAGGGGCGAGTTTATTGAGCAGCGCCCCCCATCCTGTGAGGGGACAACCACTAGTAAGGCGATACATACTGCTCAAAGAGCCATTATTCCACTGAAACAACAGCATCGTCGTCTGGTTACATTCATATTTGTGTTTATAAGTCAGGTTGGCATTATTCAGATGCGTTATTATAGTTTCCTCATTTAATTGTCACATGGTCTGTATATACGTATTTCATTAAAAAAAAAAAAAAAAAAAAAAAAAAAAAAAAAAAAGCAAGCAAGCAAGCAAGCTTGTAGTGACTGAATTATTAATTGACAGGTTGTAAATAATAGCACTACAGAACTAGTGCAATCGTATGAGGAGACTATTCATATTTTCATTACATCAATGATTATTGAGATCATAGTTAGCTGAATACAATTATTACAAAAATAGGCAATGGTATAAATCAACATAATACATAATTTAATACAGGCGGACATAATCATGATCGGGTTCGTTGTGCACTGGGAGCTAAGGTGTCTTGAGATCGCCTCGTACCCACACACAACGAACGTATTATAGTCTGCATGGTTGGTATCTAATTGAATATACTTAGTGGGTATTTCAAGAATGTCAGGGGGTAAGGAAATGTGATTTGTATATTAGAAGACTGTGATTAACGAGACGTGTAACATGTGGAGGGAGGTGGTAGAAAGAGAGGGATCTCGTTGGGGGTGGAAGTTTCGCTCCCAGGAATTTTCGTTCCTGTGGTATTTCAATAATAATAATAAAATAATAATAATAATAAGGGGACAACCACAGAGAGAGAGAGAGAGAGAGAGAGAGAGTGGGTAGAGTAGACACTATGGCTGGAAAAGAAAGAGGAGCCTTTTTTCCTCCCTTCCTTCCGTCCCTTTTTCCATTGAATTCTTTACCACCACCTCACTATATTTTCACTCACTCACTCTCTCTCTCTATATATATATATATATATATATATTTATATCTATCTAATTTTATGTCTACTTATACACTTTCTTCTCTCTCTCGCGCTCTCTCTCTCTCTCTCTCTCTCTCTCCATCTAGCTATCTATCTATCTAATTTGATGTCTACTTATACACTTTCTGCTCGCTCTCTCTCTCTCTCTCTCTCTCTCTCTCTCTCTCTCTCTCTCTCTCTCTCTCTCTATCTAGCTATCTATCTATATAATTTGATGTCTACTTATACACTTTCTTCTCTCTCTCTCTCTTTCTCTCTCTCTCTATCTAGGTATCTATCTATCTAATTTGATGTCTACTTATACACTTTCTTCTCTCTCTCTCTCTCTCTATCTATCTATCTAGCTATCTATCTATATAATTTGATGTCTACTTATACACTTTCTTCTCTCTCTCTCTCTCTCTCTCTCTCTCTCTCTCTCTCTCTCTCTCTCTCTCTCTCTCTCACACACAATTGAGTTTCAAGGGACTGGGTGCCTGTCACTGCTAATTATCATAGTGACTGCCTCAATGAAATCCATGTTGACCTACATCCGATACAGAGTGTTATTAAGGGGGTCACCTCGCTTTTTTCCTCTTTCTCTCCCTCTCTCTCTTTGGCTTGTATCTATTCGGCCCCATTCAGCCTACTGTTTTAACCCTCTCCGACATATGACGCGATTTTGAGCCTGTTAGGGATACTTTACAGCCTCTGTTACCATCAGGGGTATTTAGTAACCTTTAGTTTAGTTACTTCAACCTCTGCAGTTGTCTTTGAGTTAGCTGTGGGCAGAAAATAAATTTTGGAGAGGTAATTATAAGCGTGAGAGAACTCTATTTCTTATTGCTAATCTGGCAACCTCTGCGTCATAGGAGTCTGAAAGGGATAAGACGTTTATCCCCATCCAGGTGTCCATTTCTTCCTGGCGAGCGATAGCGAACCGGCATTGTATGGAGAAATTCGGCTTCGCCGGAGACATTTTTCTATCGAAAAATTTACAAATTTAGCTTACTGTCAAAACAAAAATATATATGTGCTGACTCGCTACCGCTCGCCAGGAAAATATTGACACCTGGATGGGGGTAAACATCTTAAAACAGTAGGCTGAATGGGGCCGAATGGATACAAGCCAAAGAGAGAGGGAGAGAAAGATAAAAAGAGCGAGGTGGGCTCCCTTAACCCTCTCACGTTCTTGACGCAATGTTGAGCCTATTAGGGATACTTTAAAACCTTTGTGACCATGAGGGGTATTTAGAAACATTTAGTTTATTTACTTCAACCTCTGCAGTTGTCTTTGAGTTAGATGTGGGCAGAAAACTAATTTTGGAGAGGTAATTATAAGAGAGAGAGAGAACTCTATTTATTATTGCTAGTCTGGCAACCTCTGCGTCATAAAAATGTGAAAGGGTTAATGGCGATACATACATTTTTAAATCTTCTTGAATAATTTTATGTATGATTTACAATAGATTTGAATTTCGGAGGTTCATTTAGTAGGCTTAAGGGGAGATGGTTCACTTTTTGGGCGATTTTTCCATGTATTCATTATTTTTCTAGTTTCCTCCCTAGACCTCCGTCAAATTAAAATAAAACATCCATTAGATCCCCCTTCTACTGTAGATTAATTTGTACATTTTTCGGTAGAAAAATTTCCCGGCCGAAGGCCGGTTCTTCCAACATTACAGTCTCACTATCGTTCGCCAGGGAACAAATCGACACCTAAATAGCACGAAAGGTCTAAATATTGACGAAGAAATGGGGCGAAAGGTCTTAAAATCGACTATAACTAATGGGGCAAATACCTTAACATCTGAGAACTAATGGGGCTAAACATGAGGGAGAAAGTGGTCCAGAAAAACCGGCCCATCCCCCTTAATATATATATATATATATATGAATTAATGTACAGTCACTCATAAACTTCGTGGACATCACCTACATCTAATTATGGAAGTATATCTGTGGAAACCAATTGATGCATATAATTTATTTATACATCAACTACAAAATTATATATACCATTTATTGAAAAGTAAGTTATATCCAAAAATCAATTCAGATAGACATATTTCCATAAATTAAAGCATATGGAGACCACGAATATATTTATAAGTGACTGTACAGTGGCGCTAATAAGTCATGTCCCAGCTGTCATGACGTTTGGCTCGCTCTGTGCTGTATAATTAAGGTCTGTCAGATGTTGAATAGGGTGGGTAAGTGTAGGAACCTGTTTGTATGTCTTACTCAAATAGAAGAAACCATGTGTAAATATTGCTGATACCAATTATTGATCAACATATACTTGGTGCCGAGACATGACTTATTAGCGCGACTGTACAGTCGCGCTAATAAGTGATGTCTCGGCACCAAGTATGTTTAGATCAATAATTGGTATCAGCAATATCTAAGCTTCATTTCTTCATTTCGAGTGATATATACAAACATGTTCCTACACTTACCCCCCCTATTCAACATCTGACAGACATTAATACAGCACAGAGCCAGCCAAACGTCATGACAGCTGGGACATGACTTATTAGCGCGACTGTACATGAGCAAAACAAACCCCAAGTCAGTCTACTCACCATTGGGAAAGACTGCAGAATTCATCATTGCGTTGGATAAGGATCAGGGTGCTCTGAATACGGTGGCCGAAGTTTGTCAAAGCAGGAGGATACCTAGAAGTATAGAAAACAATCTGTAAATTATTGGAATTCATTAAGGGGGGTCACCGGCTTCTTTTTATCTTTCTCTCCTTTTCTCTCTTTCCCTGGCTTGTATCCATTCGGCCCCATTTAGCCAACTGTTTTAAGACGTTTATCCCCATCCAGGTGTCGATTTCTTCCTGGCGAGCGATGGCGAGGCAGCATTGTATGGAGAAATCCGGCTTCGCCGGAGAAATTTTTCTATCGAAAAATGTACAAATTTAGCTTGCTGTCAAAATATAACTACATATATGCTAGCTCGCTACCGCTCGCCAGGAAAATATTGACACCTGGATGGGGGTAAACGTATTAAACAGTAGGCTGAATGGGGCACAATGGGGCAGAATGGATACAACCTACAGAAAGAGAGAAAAAAGCGAGGTGGACCCCCTTAATATACTGATCAATTCTGGCGTCCAGCACTCAAGGAGGGCTAGAAAGACTCAAACTGTCCAAACTAGCACTACACAACTTATTGCACCGGTTATAAAAATGAGCTACGTCTCTCTCTCTCTCTCTCTCTCACTCTGTCACGTTCACTCTGACTTTCTCTCTCTCTCACTCTGCCACGCTCACTCTGTCACGCTCACACTGCCACTCTCACTCACTCTGTCTTTCTCTCTCTCACTCTGTCACACTCACTCTCACTCTGTCTCTCCTTGTCACGCTCACACTGTCACTCTCACTCTGTCATGCTCACTGTCTCTCTCTCTCTCTCTCTCACTCTGTCTTTCTCTCTCTGTCACACTCACTCTCACTCTGTCTCATTCTGTCACGCTCACACTGTCTTTCTCTCTCTCTCACTCTGTCACGCTCACTGTCTCTCTCTCACTCTGTCACGCTCACTGTCTTTCTCTCTTGCTCTCTCTGTCACACTCACTCTCACTCTGTCTCTTATTCTGTCATGCTCACACTGTCTTTCTCTCTCTCACTCTGTCACGCTCACACTGTCTTTCTCTCTCTCACTCTGTCACGCTCACTGTCTCTCTCTCTCTCTCAATCAGTGCAAACTGACCGAGAAATTTATGAACAAATTGCAGATGTAAGTAACTCACAAGATACCGTATTTTTTGGCGACTTTAATTTATCTGTGACCAAGTGGGGCGATACTCTTACTTCACACTCCGGACATGACTTGTATACGAACTTGCAAGAGAGTTCGCTTTATCAATTTGTTCGAACACCGACCCATGGTAATAACGTTCTTGACATTGTACTTGCAACAAAAGAAGAATTAATAGAGAATTTGAATGTTGGTGATGAATTCAGTAACAGCGACCATCGTACGATAACTTTCACTTTAAACTTTACTAGTAACGAACCAAATAGTAGCATCGAAAAAGTCCCTAATTTCAAGAAAGCAAACTTTCATAAACTTAGAGCTATGTTTAAAGAAACTGACTGGAGCTTTTTAATTAACAATAACGACATAAATACATCTTGGAAGTTATTCGAAACCACTTACCTAAAAGCAGTGCAAGACTGCATACCATCGAAAATACGGCGTCCAGGCCATAATAATAAGCCCAAATGGTGGAATAAAGATATTTCAAACTGCCTGCTTGCTAAAAAATTTGCTAATGATAGATTAAAATCCTCACAAAATGACGAAGAACGGGTGAAATTTGTAGAGCTACGACGCAAAGCCAAAAAGTTAATTAAGCAAAGTAAAAAGACCCTAGAGTTACATATTGCGAATCAAAGTAAAACAAACCCGAAAGAATTCTATAGTTATATCAGAAAGAAAAAAATAGTTACTTCAACTGTTGGACCGTTAGTCGATGAAAATGGAGAATACACCAAAGACGAAGTACAAATGAGTAATGCCCTCAATACCTGCTTTGCATCAGTTTTTACAACAGAAGACCTCAGTGATATCCCTACACCATCGCCGATTCAGATTGATAATTCAGATGTTCTAAGCAATATCACCGTTACAGAGAGAGAAGTATTGAATTGTTTAGATAAACTCCAGGTAAATAAAACGCCTGGACCTGATACAATCTCGCCTAGAGTTCTAAAGGAAGCTAAGGATGAGCTCTCCAAACCACTGACATTACTATTCAATAAATCCTTGCAGTCTGGAACTATGCCTGATCAGTGGAAGATAGCCAACGTAACACCGATATTCAAAAAAGGCAGCAAATCCCTACCCAGTAACTATCGTCCAATTAGCTTAACCTCAGTTGTATGTAAAATGCTAGAAACGGTCATAAGAGACAGACTCGTAAATCACTTAGAGGAAAATAACATACTTAAAGATACTCAACACGGCTTTCGTAAAAAACGTTCCTGTTTAACAAACCTCTTAGACTTCTTCCACGATATCCTCAACCTCTACGATGAGAGTAAAGCTGTAGATATTATATACCTTGATTTTCAAAAGGCCTTTGACAAAGTTCCCCACAAACGTTTATTGCTAAAACTAAAAGCGCATGGAATACAAGACGGTGTGTTGAAATGGATAGAAAATTGGCTCAGCGACAGAAAGCAAAGAGTAGTCATAAACGGTAAGGCATCTAAATGGACCAATGTAAGTAGCGGGGTACCCCAGGGATCGGTACTAGGACCAATTCTCTTTCTAATTTACATCAACGACATAGATGAGGGTCTCACCTGTATAATCTCAAAATTTGCTGACGATACAAAAATTGCAAATAGCGTACTTTCAAAAGATCAAGTTGACGATATGCAACACAATCTAGATAAATTGTCACATTGGGCCCAAATTTGGCAAATGAGTTTCAATGCGGATAAATGTAAAGTACTACATATCGGATATCTAAATGAGAAGGCAAACTATTCGATGAATGGCACTCAGCTTAAAAATGTAAACAGAGAAACCGATCTGGGAGTAACAATATCGAGTAACCTAAAACCGAGTCAACAATGTTCAGAAGTTGTTAAGAAGGCAAACAAAATAATTGGCTTTATAGGCAGGTCATTTGAGCATAAATCCAAAGAGGTTATCCTAACCCTTTACAATTCCTTAGTCCGCCCTTTTCTGGAATACTGCGTTCAATGCTGGTGCCCTTATTACCAAAAAGACATAAACAAGCTAGAACGAGTTCAACGTAGAGTTACCAAAATGATACCTAGCCTAAAGAACAAACCATACGAAGAGCGTCTTAGAGAATTAAATCTATTTCCTTTAAACCAGCGCAGATTAAGAGGTGACTTAATTCAAGTGTTCAAAATCATCAAAGGCATCGACAATATGAACTGTAGTAAGTACTTCACTATCGACCAATCTAATTACACGCGGGGAAACGGTTGCAAAATTATTGGTAAATCTTTTAACTCGCACGAATCTAAGAATTTCTTCTTCAATCGAGTTGTCAACTTGTGGAATGGGCTTCCCCGAGACGTTATAGACTGCAGCACCGTTGATTCATTTAAACTCCGCCTAGACAAATATCTCGCATCAAACCCGCGACTGACTGCGTTTGTAAATGAATAACTTTATTTTATCCTCCCCTCAGTTACTAACCCATATGTCCCCTACTAACTTCCTAGTCCTGCCACGGACATTAGTTCCCTTTCCAATGTTCCCTTACCCACTCTAAACCACTGTTTGGACACTTGATCCTCAGTGTTTTGGAGGACAAGCAGCCTAGAAGGGTCACTAGATCTGTTGTTGCTTGATTTCCTTTGTACTTTGTACTCTCACTCTGTCACGCTCACGGTCTCTCTCTCTCTCTCACTGTCTCTCTCTCTCACGCTCACTGTCTCTCTCTCTCACTCTGTCACGCTCACTCTCACTGTCTCTCACTCTGTAACGCTCACACTGTCTTTCTCTCTCTCACGCTCACTGTCTCTCTCTCTCACGCTCACTGTCTCTCTCTCACTCTGTCACGCTCACTCTCTCTCACTCTGTCACGCTCACTCTCAGTCTCTCATTCTGTCACGCTCACACTGTCTTTCTCTCTCTCACTCTGTCTCTCACTCTGTCACGCTCACACTTGTCACTCTCCCCCTCCCCCCGCCAACAATACAGCCAACCACCCCACCACACTATATATACTGTTATAACAAAGAACATTATTATCATTCTTATCTCCCCCCCACTCTTCCTCTTCTTTATCTTTAAGCTTTATCTCTGCTGCTGCTCTTTAAGGGGAGATGGGGGCGTTTTTCTGGACCCCCTTCTTCTTCCTCGTGTTTAGCCCCATTAATTTAGAGATTTGATGACGTTCGGCTCATTAACTTGGCAATTTTAAGACCTTTTGTCCCATTTCTATGTCAATATTAAGACTTGGTACTATTTAGGTGTCGATTTTTTCCTGGCGAGCGAAAGCAAGCCTGTAATTTAAGGGTAACCGGCCTTCGGCCGGGAAATTTTTCTATCGAAAAATGTACACATTTATCTTGAGGGAGAGTCTTTGTTGTTTTTTAAGCTTGATGGAGGTCTAGGGAGGAAACTAGAAAAAATAAAAAAAAATATATAAATGAGCAAATAAACACGCCCATCTCCCCTTAACGCTTTCTCAGGCTGGTAGCTCCCTTTGTCTTTTATCCTGGTTAACATTAGGCGATTCTTTGTAGCTTACGATGAACCTGTGAGAGCCACAGAGCAATATCAATTGATTATTAATTTTGTAAATTTATATCCAATGGGATCTGGGAGGACGGGACTCGTCAGCCTTGGTCAGCTACACGCTAGTTAGTTAAAATAGGACTTCAGAGTCTATCAACCCTAATGGATTAATGAGCCAGCACACTGTAAGTCAAGAGTAACGTCAGGACTGGAGCCCCTTTTCGGAAACTCCAGTCCCTTCCAGCAACACGTATAGGGGAGTCAACCTTATACAAATCCTTACTGCGCACCCACAGGTTTGTGGGTGTACTTGTCACCAACCACTATTGAAAAAATAGTGCTAGAAAGATCAGACGGATCCTATTGTACAAAGGAGAGCAAGCAGCACTAGATCTACTGATACTTACGAGGCTGATTGTATCTAAATGACCTAGCCTATTTTTTAGGAGAGAAAAGCTGGCTTTGAAGAGACGGAATTTATCTTTTCCATGCAGAATGGATAAACTGACATGGTACTCGACTAATAGAACTATCTTAAATCTATTCTACCAAAGGAGGTAGTGTGGGCATGCATACATACATACATAACATTTTAAGACTGAGTGTTCCACACATAAGTGCAGTTTCAGTCTCTTGTCCTAATGGCGGCATTCCAGGCAACCCTGTTAAGGGCAGCTTCACCTGTCAAGTTCTTGGATTTGAGATCGGCATGTATAGTCCGATCCCAGGTCTTCCTCGGTCCACCCCTTGGTGCAACTCCCTCCACAATCACAGACCTACATTTTTTCACCCAATTTTGTTCATCCATTCTCTCCACATGTCCATACCATCCCAGTCTACTTGTACGCATCACCTCGCTAGTACTCTTTATACCTAAACGTCTCCTCAGCTCAACATTTGTTATTCTATCCTGTAGCCTGGCCCCACACATCCATCTCACCATTCTCATCTCATTAGGCTCCATTCTGTTGACATCCTCTACTTTAACGGCCCATGTTTCTGAGGCATACGTCATTGCACTTCTAACACATGAGGCATACACCTTTCCCTTCAGGGGGAGAGGCATTCTTTTCATGGTCAGGATTGGCATCAGTTCTCTGAACTTCCCCCAGCCACACCTAATTCTAGCAATAGTGGCAGCCTCGGCCCCACCACCGGCAGAGATGGTATCTCCTAGGTAACAAAACTTGTTCACCAGCTCCAAAGACTCATTTTCAAAATTCACAGCCACAGGATCATCACCTAACACAAGCTCGCCTTTGCACACTAACGCACTCAAATTTCTCTATTTCTGACTTATCCTTCGGCAGGGGTCCCTTTATTCTACTACAGTTCTTACTCCCATGGCATGTCTTGTTATTCATCTGTAAATGCAGTCAGTCGGGGATTAAGGGCGAGATATTTGTCTAAGAGATTTTGAAAGGTTTCAACAGTCCTGCAGTCTACAATATTGCTACACAGGCCTTTCCATAAGTTTATTAACCGGTTGAAAAAGAAATGCTTTGCTTTATGAAAAGGCTTGGGGAGGATTTTACAGTCATTCCCTTGTGTGTAATTTGAATAATCGAATGCGAAGTATTTGTTTGCATTCATATTGTCGATTCCTCTAATTATCTTTAATACTTGAATTATATCCACTCACAGTCTGCGCTTGGTCAAATTGAAAAGGTTTAATTCTTCTAGACGTTCCTCATATGGTTTATTTCTTAGTCTGGGAATAATTTTTGTTATTCTTTGCTGTTCTCTATCAACTCTGCAATATCTCTCTCTTCGCCGCAATGTTGCACCTCTCTCACTATTCTATCGCTACTATAATAATCAGTGTTCCACAGAGCGTTCCCAGTGTATACCACCTTCTTTACGTAGGGCATGTGGTACCCGTCTTGCAACACAATCCCACCCCTACTCAGTGCAACTCTCCAACCCAAGAGTGAAAAGTTACTCTCAGACTTTCTTCTATTCAACAGCTGAGCTCTGGAACTCTCTCCCAGAATCAGTCTTTCCCTCTTCCTATAACTTAAATTGCTTCAAACTCTGTGTGTCCAGGCATTTTGGCTCTAACGTCCCTTGATTTTGGCCCTGTCACTCCTTCAACTATGGGGGAGGCACTCGCTATAGGCAGGTCTGCCTTTTGCCTCCCTCACTCACATAGAGGGGAAAAAAAAAAAAAAAAGTTCTTCTATATCCTTTTGATAGTAAGAAGACCAAACTTGAACGCAGTATTCTAGATATTGTCAAGCGAATGAATTATATAAGGTGAGAATAACATCTTCGGATTTGTATTCTAAAGATCTACCAATGAATCCAATAATCTTATTTGCTTTCTTTACTACTTCAGTACATTGTTGGACCGGTTTTAAAGTATTTGTAATTGTTACTCCTAAATCAGCTTCTTTGTTGACACTCTTGAGTTGAATACCATCCATTGAATAATTAGCTTTATTGTTCCTGTAACCTATGTGCAGTAGCCTACTTTACATTTATGATATTGAAGCTCATTTGCCAGGTCTGAGCCCAGTTAGACAGTGTATCTAATTATATAATTTTAGATGTATCGTATTTGAGTTGGAGAGACTACCGAGCTTGCTATTTTTGTGTCGTCTGCAAATTTTGAAATACTACACGAGAGACCGTCATCAATGTAATTTATGTAAATCAAGAAGAGGACAGTTCCGAGCACTGACCCTTGGGGTACACCGCTTGTGACTTTGTCCAGTCCGATACTTTACCGTTTATTACTACTCTGTGCATTCTTCCAGTTAGCCAGTTTTCGATCCAGTGGAGCACGCCTCCTTGTATGCCACGAGCCTTTAGTTTTATCAGGAGATGCCTATGGGGAACTTTGTCAAAGGCTTTCTGAAAGTCAAGTAGACTATATCGTACTTCTTGAAAATATAACAAAAAAAGTCTAAGAGGTTTGTTGAACATGCACGCTTGTTTCAGAAGCCGTGCTGGGAATCGTTTAATTACTATTTATTATTTTGTCTAATAATTGTTTTGAGTATATTACATACCCGATATAATAGAAGTCAAGCTGATAGGACGATAGTTACTAGGTAGGGATTTGTTTCCTTTTTTATAGATGGGTGTTACATTAGGTAGTTTCCATTCGTCTGGCACAATACCACTCTTTATTGTTTTGTTAAACAGGAGAGTTAATGGTTTAGAAATCTTGTCCTATATTTCTTTGAGAACTCTTAGCCCATCCAGTACCAATGATTTCTTTTTCATCATAACCTGGCAACTATTAGATGAGTTTATTCAGCTTAGTAAGGACCTCTAGCAATAGTAAAGCTTCACACTACCTCAACCAACCCTTTTAACTACCACAGATCCTTCCTAATCTGCGTAATATTGTCTGAATGTAGCTAGAATAAAATATAACACACGTCGCTGGTACTCAAAGGGTTAGAGATTTTATCCAGGCCATTAGTTTTATTAGATTTTATCCAGGCCATTAGTTTGATTAAATTTTAAGTTTTTTTCTGCTGTTTATTACATCTTTCTCTATAATGTTGATGTTTCTTAGAATGTTCTGATTATCTAAATGAGGTGGAATATCAGGAGGAATTGTTGTTTTCAGATCCTATTTCGTAAATGTGGATGCAAAATAAGTTGCTTAGGGTGTTGTTGCTTAGGGTGTTGTTGCCTAGGGTGTTGTTGCCTAGGGTGTTGTTGCCTAGGGTGTTGTTGCCTAGGGTGTTGTTGTTTGTGCCTAGGGTGTGTGCTAGGGTGTTGTTGCCTAGGGTGTTGTTGCCTAGGGTGTTGTTGCCTAGGGTGTTGTTGCCTAGGGTGTTGTTGCCTAGGGTGTTGTTGCTAGGGTGTTGTTGCCTAGGTGTTGTTGCCTAGGGTGTTGTTGCCTAGGGTGTTGTTGCCTAGGGTGTTGTTGCCTAGGGTGTTGTTGCCTAGGGTGTTGTTGCCTAGGGTGTTGTTGCCTAGGGTGTTGTTGCCTAGGGTGTTGTTGCCTAGGGTGTTGTTGCCTAGGGTGTTGTTGCCTAGGGTGTGTTGCCTAGGGTGTTGTTGCCTAGGGTGTTGTTGCCTAGGGTGTTGTTGCCTAGGGTGTTGTTGCCTAGGGTGTTGTTGCCTAGGGTGTGTTGCCTAGGGTGTGTTGCCTAGGTGTGCTAGGGTGTTGTTGCCTAGGGTGTTGTTGCTAGGGTGTTGTTGCCTAGGGTGTTGTTGCCTAGGGTGTTGTTGCCTAGGGTTTGTTGTTTGCCTAGGGTGTTGTTGCCTAGGGTGTTGTTGCCTAGGGTGTTGTTGCCTAGGGTGTTGTTGCCTAGGGTGTTGTTGCCTAGGGTGTTGTTGCCTAGGGTGTTGTTGCCTAGGGTGTTGTTGCCTAGGGTGTTGTTGCCTAGGTTGTGATAGGGTGTTGTTGCCTAGGGTGTTGTTGCCTAGGGTGTTGTTGCCTAGGGTGTTGTTGCCTAGGGTGTTGTTGCCTAGGGTGTTGTTGCCTAGGGTGCTGTTGCCTAGGGTGCTGTTGCCTAGGGTGTTGTTGCCTAGGGTGCTGTTGCCTAGGGTGCTGTTGCCTAGGGTGCTGTTGCCTAGGGTGCTGTTGCCTAGGGTGTGGTTGCCTAGGGTGTGGTTGCCTAGGGTGTGGTTGCCTAGGGTGTGGTTGCCTAGGGTGTGGTTGCCTAGGGTGTGGTTGCCTAGGGTGTGGTTGCCTAGGGTGTGGTTGCCTAGGGTGTGGTTGCCTAGGGTGTGGTTGCCTAGGGTGTGGTTGCCTAGGGTGTGGTTGCCTAGGGTGTGGTTGCCTAGGGTGTGGTTGCCTAGGGTGTGGTTGCCTAGGGTGTGGTTGCCTAGGGTGTGGTTGCCTAGGGTGTGGTTGCCTAGGGTGGTGTTGCCTAGGGTGGTGTTGCCTAGGGTGGTGTTGCCTAGGGTGGTGTTGCTTAGGGTGGTGTTGCCTAGGGTGGTGTTGCTTAGGGTGGTGTTGCTTAGGGTGGTGTTTGTTGCTAGGGTGGTGTTGCTTAGGGTGGTGTTGCTTAGGGTGGTGTTGCTTAGGGTGGTGTTGCTTAGGGTGGTGTTGCTTAGGGTGGTGTTGCTTAGGGTGGTGTTTGGGTGTGTTGCCTAGGGTGGTGTTGCTTAGGTGGTGTGCTTAGGGTGGTGTTTAGGGTGGTGTTGCTTAGGGTGGTGTTGCTTAGGGTGGTTGCTTAGGTGTGTTGCTTAGGGTGGTGTTGCTTAGGGTGGTGGTGTGCTTAGGGTGGTGTTGCTTAGGGTGGTGTTGCTTAGGGTGGTGTTGCTTAGGGTGGGTTGCTTAGGGTGTTGCTTAGGGTGGTGTTGCTTAGGGTGGTGTTGCTTAGGGTGGTGTTGCTTAGGGTGGTGTTGCTTAGGTGTTGCTTAGGGTGGTGTTGCTTAGGGTGGTGTTGCTTAGGGTGGTGTTGCTTAGGGTGGTGTTGCTTAGGGTGGTGTTGCTTAGGGTGGTGTTGCTTAGGGTGGTGTTGCTTAGGGTGGTGTTGCTTAGGGTGGTGTTGCTTAGGGTGGTGTTGCTTAGGGTGGTGTTGCTTAGGGTGGTGTTGCTTAGGGTGGTGTTGCTTAGGGTGTTGCTTAGGGTGGTGTTGCTTAGGGTGTTGTTGCTTAGGGTGTTGTTGCTTAGGGTGTTGTTGCTTAGGGTGTTGTTGCTTAGGGTGTTGTTGCTTAGGGTGTTGTTGCTTAGGGTGTTGTTGCTTAGGGTGTTGTTGCTTAGGGTGTTGTTGCTTAGGGTGTTGTTGCTTAGGGTGTTGTTGCTTAGGGTGTTACTCACATGAACTTCATACATCAACATGAACACCGCTTACATTAAGAGGGGGTCACCGTTTTTTTTATTTTTTTTTATCCTTTTCTCTCTTTCCTTGGCTTGTATGCATTGGGCCCTATTCAGCCAACTGTTTTAAAACGTTTATCCCCATCCAGGTGTCGATTTCTTCCTGGCGAGCGACAGCGAGTCAGCATTGTATGGAGAAATGCGGCTTCGCCGGAGAAATTTTTCTATCGAAAAATGTACAAATTTAGCTTGCTGTCAAAACAAAAATATATATATGTTGGCTCGCTACCGCTCGCCAGGAAAATATTGACACCTGGATGGGGGTAAACGTCTTAAAACAGTAGGCTGAATGGGGCCGAATGGATACAAGCCAAAGAGAGAGGAAGACAAAGAGAAAACAAGCGAGGTGGGCTCTCTTAATTAACTAGTGGTACAATTGATGATTATTTACCTTTTTGTTACCGAGTGGTCAATCCTGTAAAGGCGGTGTCACACGAGCGACTTTTCCGTAAATTTTTCCGGGCAATTGATGTCTGGCGGCTTCAAAATACAAGTTCCATAAGAATTAAACTAGCTAACATAATCTAACTTCGATCTAGTTTCCGATTACAATGCGAAAATATCCCTAAATATCACCAGAACAAAACTTGCTCATGGAAAATTGACGGAAAAAGCGCTCGTGTGACAGTGGCTTAATTCCTTAAATATACTGGCATGGGTTGTCTTTTCACGGGTGACAGGTCCGCTTGGGGGTATTTTGTGTATGGCAACTCTCATACAATGGAGTAATTCATCCAGTAATAGATAGATATAAATCTTATAGGTCTACCGAAAGCTTAGTAAAATAGTCTAACTAATTCCAAAATCATTCCTAAATCGGGCTAACAATAAACGATTTGTATTTCAGAGAGACTAGTGGTTGGATGAGAACCTTCCAGTATAATCCTCTCTCTCTCTCTCTCTCTCTCTCTCTCTCTCTCTCAATCACACATACACTCTCTCTCTCTCTCTCTCTCAGGTGGGGTGAGGAGTCCTGTGTGTTGAAATTAAAATAAATGAGTTGTCGCAGATGAGGCTGAGAGAGAGAGAGGGGTTGGGGGTAGAAAGAAAGGAAGAAATGACGGAGGGAGAGGGAAGGAAGGAAGGGAGGGAGGAAGGAAGGAAGGAAGGAAGGAAGGAAGGAAGAAATAAATTAAGAAGGAAGGAAGGAAGGAAGGAGGGATAAAGAAGGAAGGAAGGAAGGAAGGAAGGAAGGAGCATAGAAGGAAATCTGCTAAGGTGTTTTTGTTAGCCTAGGGGACAAACTAACATTGCCCGGAAATGGTAAAAACAAACAAAATCCTCAATAATCATTAAACAAAACACCATAATAATATAATATAATAAATAATGTAATAAAAGATAACACAAAAAAATAGAATAAAGCAGAAAACATGAAAGAACTAAAGAGGGCGAATGAAAGAGAAAAGAGAATAAACAATAAATAAAATAAATACGAAAATGAAGACAGAATTGATGGAAGGGAGAAAACATTAACGGGAAGGAAGATAGTAAAATAAAATACGTTGATAGAAGGTAGGAAGGGAGCAAGGAAGGTAGGAAGGAAGTGTGGAAGGAAGGAAAGGAGCGAGGAAGGAAGGAAGCGAGAAAGGAAGGAAAGGTGCGAAGAAGGAAGGAAAGGAGCGAAGAAGGAAGGAAGAAAAGGAGCGAGGAAGTAAGGAAGTGAGGAAGGAAAGAAGCAAAGGAGCAAGGAAGGAAGGAAGGAAAGGAGCGAGGAAGGAAGGAAAGGAGCGAGGAAGGAAGGAAGGAAAGGAGCGAGGAAGGCAGGAAAGGAGCGAGGAAGGAAGGAAGGAAAGGAGCGAGGAAGAAAGGAAGCAAGGCAAGAAGGAAGGAAAGGAGCGAGGAAGTGAGGAAGGAAGCAAGGAAGCAAGGAAGGAAGGAAGGGAAAAAGGAAGGAAGGAAGGGAGCGAGGAAGGAAGGAAGGGAGGGAGGAAGGAAGCTAGGAAGGAAGGAAGGGAGCTAGGAAGGAAGGAAGCGAGGAAGGAAGGAAAGGAGCGAAGAAGGAAGGAAGGAAAGGAGCGAGGAAGTAAGGAAGTGAGGAAGGAAGCAAGGAAGGAAGAAAGTGAAGAAGGAAGGAAGGAAAGGAGGAAGGAAGGAAGCAAGGAAGGAAGGAAAGGAAGAAGGAAGGAAAGTAAGGAAGGAAGCGAGAAAGGAAGCGAGAAAGGAAGCGAGGAAGGAAGGAAAGGCGCGAGGAAGGGAGGAAGGAAGGAAAGGAGGGAGGACTGAGGAGGCGATAAAACAGGTTAGTTTAATAGCAGGGAGGGAGAGAGAGAGAGAGAGAGAGAGAGAGAGAGAGAGAGAGAGAGAGAGAGAGAGAGAGAGAGAGAAATAGAATAGACAAACAGAAAGACAGATAGATAGATAAATAGATTGATAAATATAGAAAAATAGAGATAGATAGATAAAGAGAGTGAGAGAGAGACACAATTAATGGAGGAGAATAATGACAATCGCTTTGCCAATCGTCACACTTGTAAACTATCTTGATTTTAGTCTCTCTCTCTCTCTCACACACACATGTAAGCTATCTCTACCTATCTTTTATTTCAGTCTCACTCATGTAAGGTCTCTATATCCTTTTATCTGTTCTCACACACTTGCAAGCTATCTCTATCTCTCTCGCTCACATAATATTTGTAAGCTATCTCTATATGTATCTCTTTCTCTCTCACACATTAAAGCTATCTCTAACTATCTCTCTCTCTTTCTCATATATATATAAGCTATCTCTATATGACTCTCTGACACACATGTAAGCTATCTCTAACTATCTCTTTCACACACAGGTAAGCTATCTCTAACAACCTATTTCACACACATGTAAGCTATCTCTAACTATCTCTTTCTCACACAAATAAGCTATCTCTAACTATTTCTTTCTCCCACATGTAAGTTATTTCTAACTATCTCTTTCACACACAGGTAAGTTATCTCTAACAATCTCTCTCACACACATGTAAGCTATCTCTAACTATCTCTTTCTCACACAAATAAGCTATCTCTAACTATTTCTTTCTCCCACATGTAAGTTATTTCTAACTATCTCTTTCACACACAGGTAAGCTTTCTCTAACTATCTCTTTCACACACATGTAAGCTATCTTTAACTATTACTTTCTCACACGCATATAATATTAAAGCTATGTCTATCTCTTTCTTTCCCACACACAACTCGTAAGCTATCTCTAACTATTTATTTCTCTGTCACACAATATCACACCATCTCTCGCCCTTGTAAATAATCTCTCTCACCATTATACAAACATTTCACACCTTACGTAATATACCTTGCTTAATAAAGAATATTCTTTTAACTATTTTTGTTGTGCATTAATCCCTCTAATTCTTACCACTAACATTTTGTTTTGTTTTCCTCTCTCTCTCTCTCTCTCTATAATATATATATATATATATATCGGTATATACATATATATATATATATATATATATATATATATATATATTGTTACGACTGAGGTTTAAATATATCAGGGTTCTTATTCATTGGACTATTAATGGCATATATGCTACAACGGAAAGTGCTAGATCCAACCTCTGATGTATATTACCAGTGAACAAAGAACACAAATACTCTCCAGAGTTCTATATGCAATAATAGGTTATTAAACTCTCAATAAATGTGCGTCTACTCTAGGCTTAATGTTATGTGATAACAGCCTATTACTACCTATAACCGAAGGTGCTTGCTTATGGTATGCAAAGTAAGGTGGTAAGGGAAGTTACAGCTTACGTTACTTTAATCAATAAATGTCAGGCACTCCTGCATGAAAGAAAGTGCACTAAAGTCCTTCAACACCAACAAGGAATCTTCTTTAAATGTTAGATGCTATCAAGATGCTCGAATCGGAAATGGAACCCAAAAAGGCAGGCAGCGGAACAATGCTCGTGCAGGCTATGCACACAAAAAGGCAGGAGATATAATGCAGTCGGAGCCAAGAATATCCTAAACGCTACAACACTAATAATAATCGCCACGACAATGCAGTATTCCTATCAACAAAAAGAGCCTAAGTCGTTTGTGTCTCCATACATCAAACTAGGCTGCGAAATGCTTGTGTAATCATGAACGGGTATGCATAAAAAGAGTAATTGGTTTAATATACTTAATGTCTACTGTGACTGATAAAAGTCTAGCTAGAGTCAATGGTACGAGATACTGGTGCGCATGGCATGCCGCATAGCCTAGTGCAAATCTCAAGTCTGTGCGTCAAATATTACGTGATAGGGAAGGGTAGCTCTCTTGAGAAACCTTAATACCGAAGTATTAAGCGTTCTCCTGGCGTACCTCAAAGACAAACAACCGAGCCTAGAACAGTGCAGAATGGTATAGGCAAAAAGCCCTCATTCGTGCATGCTCTACTCTCAATGGCACACAGACTAGAATTTACCCAATCAACTCCAGTTCTCAGGTATGTCGTGCAGCTTTTAACTAAAGCCAGCACTCATCGGAAACAATACCTTATAGTATCAGACTCCTAGTCTAGCCTTATCTAATCTAGCAGAACACTAATAATTATAGGAAGCAGTACTGAACAATATGAATGCCAACCAATGCTTCGTGATCAACTTATCTTAACAACTAACATACATGGGTTATATCAGACCTTAATGCACAATACAGCTGGCCAGCATGAAGCTGATTTTGCAGAGTTAACCAGAGGGGGTATAATATTAATAAAAGGTGGTGAAAGATATGGAAAATGAGAGAGATAGGCAGAGGAAAAGGTTCTCAGGTGCAGTGAGGGAGACAGGTATCAAAGGGATAAGAGGGATGCGTTCTAGAAACCAGATCTGAGGGAGAGAGTGGCGAGGAAGCTGTATATATACTAGCACTAGCTCGAACCGCGTAGAAAAGCGGTAACAAGTCCTCTAGCCAATGCTAAAGAAGCTAGCCAAACATGACGTCACCAAGCATGGTAAAAAACTCCTTCAACAAATCCCCACTAGGCCAGCCAGCTATGACGTCATCGAGTATAGCAAAACACTGCGCGCCTCCCCACACTCTGTTCTACTCTCTCTCTCTCTCTCTCTCAAATCCTATCATTACTACTTAATGATAAAACATATACTTTGCAATTAAATATATAAAGCCTTGACATGGGTGAAAACAAAGAGCCTTTCTGGACTGCCCATGACACGAACTTTCATATGAAATAAAGCACACAACAATACATCAACTATAGCCACATCCACTGCCCTGGCGATCCTAGCGAGTCACTGTAGGACAAGCCATGCGGTTCTAACGGAGTGGTTAACGTCACAATATATATATATATATATTGTGCTGAGTACCAGGCTTGATTTCACCATATTTAAAGTACTCAGACGGCAATGCTGACACTTTATGGAGTGCCATTAATCTATTTATAGACTGGGAGGAATATGATATGAGCAGAGTACATGATTAATATTGTAAAGTTATCTCTAAAAATTTATAAGATAAGTGAGTAAACAGGTATATATTGACTTAATAATAGACTTTATTATACGGGTGTTTTCATACAAAGATTACATACGCGGTTAAAATGACAATGGATCAGTAAATTACATGTATATAAATACAGAGATAGTAGAACCTGTGGAAGAAAAGACAGACTTATGCATGTGGGGGAAGGGAGTGGTGGGGGGGGGGGGGAGTAATGGTCAATGATATAAGTATTAACAGTGTACTGTACTTTAAATGGTGTTCTATGGAAGTTTCCTTCGGTAATCAAATATAGTTACAACTTAGTCTTGTAGCCGGAATCGCCCATGCATCTTTTAAATATAATTATATTCGGTAACAAATGCACGGGGAGATACAGTAGTGTGTATATTGGATAACCGACTATATTATAGAAGGGGTCCTAAATGACAGGAACAGCAATACTCATGTACCTTTACTTCTTTAAGGGGAGGTTTTTAGTGTGTTTCCTAAATTTCCATCAAGCTTGAAATTACACCCCCTTGAGTCCCTTTCAAGATAAATTTGTACATTTTTCGGTAGAAAAATTTCCCGGCCGAAGGCCGGTTCCACTTAAATTACAGGCTCGCTGTCGCTCGCCAGGATAAAATCGACACCTGAATGGCACGAAAGGTCTTAATATGGGGAGAAAGTTCTTAAAATCGCTAAACTAATGGGGCGAACGTTTTATATCAAAAGCAATGGGGCTAATCATGAGGGAGAAAGGGGTCCAGAAAAAAATCCTCCAGGTGGAAATCTCCCCTTAAGTTTAATAAGTTTCCCCTGGGGACACAGGCAAGGGGGAATCAGGGGTTGTCTTCTTCACATGTGTACTAGGAAGGCCACGTCCTTGTTGTAGTCGTGTCGCGGTGACTTAGTTTTCTTATTCTGCAGGCCAGCTTCCATGGGTACTCTCGGCAAGCGAAGTACATTACCAGATGATATACATACTGGTTCCTTGTCATGTCTAAGTGGTAGGTGCGACTATGCTGGAGAGATGACGTACTGGTAGTTAAACTAACCAGTACCTCTACAGGCCCAAGTGTTATGACCAAGTATGCTGGGGAAATATCAGGTGGTCTGGGCATCCTACCATGAGGTGGTCTACTCGATACCTCGATGGGTGGTCCAAGCAAGTCTACCAAAATTTGTGGCACTTGTAAGGCAGTTTCATGATGGCATGACGGCGAGAGTCACTGCAGGAAGCCATGCATCAGAACCATTTGCTGTTAATGCCGGAGTCAGACAAGGGTGTGTACTGGCACCAGTCCTTTTAAAAAAAATGTAATATGCATTATAACACTTCTTCATAGGACTATAGAAAACATTCGTAGATTTCAGGCAAGAACAAAAGTATCTCTGGAAAATATCCTGGAACTTCAGTATGCAGATGATTGTGCTCTTGTAGCTCACTCGCCAGAGGAACTAGAAGTCGTGCTTGAAGCTGCAGCAAGTGCTTACTCCAGAATGGGACTGTCAGTTAACATCCAGAAAACACAAATAATTTCTCAGTGGTCAGCTCAGATACCATCTGTGCAGCCAGTGTTCAGATTAGCAGGAGAGGAGATGGCACAAGTTCCTTCCTTCAAGTATCTTGGAAGCTTCCTGTCTGAAACGGCCAGTATTGACGATGACGTACAACACCGACTGAGACAAGCTGCAGCATCTCTTGGCCGCCTACAAGATAGAGTTTTCCAAAATAATCACCTGACTCTTTGTACCAAAGTGGCTGTACATAACGCTGTGTGTATAACCACTTTGCTCTATGGTTGTGAGACATGGACGACATATAGACGCCATATACGACCCCTGGAGGCTTTCCAGATCAGATGCCTCCGGAAGATTATGGGTATAACCTGGCAGGACCATGTTCCTCATATAACAATACTTGAAAGAGTCAACAACACCAGTATTGAGACCCTTATCATCAAACAACAACTCAGATGGGTTGGGCATGTCATCCGTATGCCAGAGGAGAGACTGCCTCATAAAATATTATATGGACAGCTGCATGAAGGCCGCAGAGCAGCTGGAGGACCAAAATTAAGATACAAAGACAGTAAAGAAAATACTAAAAAGGGGCAATATACAACCAACTGCACTTGAAAACTTAGCATCAGATAGACCACTATGGCGCTCACACTGCCAGCAAGGCACAAAGGAACTGGAACGTCAGAGGAAATACCACCAGCAGGAGAAGAGGGCCCGGAGACATGCACGCCGGGAACAACCAGCACCTCCTAACCCAGACTGTGGCAGGAGATGTGCATCACGGATAGGACTCTACAGTCATCGTAGAACTCACAACAGATGAATGCAGGAAGGGAACGTCATCATCGGACTACGATGGACTAATAAGCAAGTAAGCAAGCATAGGTGGAACGTCAGTTGGTCTAGGGCTCTAGGCATTCTTGCCTTGCTGGGTGGTCCAAGCGAGTATGCATGTGGATGGTGAGGTAGTCTAGATCCCCTCTCTTTGCTAGGTGTTCTACACGAGGGAGCGTTCCAAATATGTGAGCTACCGAACAATCTCTCCAACCATACCTATATCTAGTTTTGTAGTCTCCTGCACGTCTGGGAGGGTCGGGCAAGAAAGGCTTAGTTGATCATCTGTTTCTGCTGTGCTTTAAGTCCCATTGGTTCTGGACTGATAGGCAAAGGTGATATCTTGAGAAAAGTGACAGGTATAATAGACTGGGGTCAGGAACAAAATGGCAGCTGGGTGGCGAGCTGCATTTTCCTTGGAAGTAGTTGGTCAGAGAAAATGTATTCGGTGGGGAAACTTGTCTATCTTCTTTAGGTTTCACTGAGGTGGGTGTTTGGCGTCTTGGGGCATCGTCTGAGGTAGCATTATAGCATATGGCATAACAATATATATATACCGATATATTTACATATTATATATATATTCACATATTATATATATACACACACACATATACACACACACACACATAGGGACAGACCAGAGCATAATATACTTCTGTACTTGAACAACAGCTCAGTCCATTCCCAAGCAACGCAAACTCTGAATGGAGTGTAAATGCTGCAGGTTCACAAAGACTAGGCTGCCTTGCAAGTACAGCCTACAAAAAATACAATTTCGGTACATAAACACAATAGAGATAGAGCCAAGATGATAGAGTTTCTCTAAATCACAGTAAAATTAAGACTCCTTTATCAAATGGCCATTCAGGGGGTGACCTGCATTTGTTTTCTCCTTTTCTCTCTTTTTATGGCTTGTATCCATTCGACCCCATTCAACCTACTGTTTTAAGAAGTTTATCCCCATCCAGGTGTCGATTTTTCCCGGCGAACGATAGCGAGCCAGCATTGTATGGAGAAATCTGGCTTCGTCGGAGACATTTTTCTATAAAAAAAATTTACAAATTAAGCCTGCTGTCAAAAATATTTACAAAATATGCTGGCTTGCTACCGCTCGCCAGGAAAAATCGACACTTGGATGGGGATAAACGTCTTAAAACAGTAGGCTGAATGGGGCCGAATGGATACAACCCAGAGAGAGAGAGAAAAACAGAAACGAGGTGGGCCCCCTTAAGTGGCCGGACATTGGTACGTCGCAAACACAACACTGTGTGCAAGGAATATCCTGGGGTTACTCAGAGGCGTCAATATACATTACATTACATTAAGGGGATGTCTCCACTTGAGGGATTTTTTCTTGATCCCTTTCTCCCTCATGGTTAGCCCCATTGTTTTTGAGATTTTAAGACGTTTACCCCCATTAGTTTGGTGATTTTAAGAATTTCTGACCCATTCTGTCGATTTTATCCTGGCGAGCGATAGCGAGCCTGTAATTTAAGAGTAACCGGCCTTTGGCCGGGACATTTTTCTACCGAAAAATGTAAAAAAAAATCTTGAAAGGGGGTCAAGGGGGTGACATTTTAAGATTGCTGGAGGAGTAGGAAACAAACTAGAAACCTCCCCTTAACCCTTTGAGTACCAGCGACGGATGTTATATTTCATTCTGGCTATATTGAGACGATATTACGCAGCTTAGGAAAGATCTGTGGTAGGTTAAAGGGTTGGTTGAGATAGTGGAGATAGTTTGAAGCCTTATCATTGCTATAGGTTCTTCCCAAGCTGAGTAAAATCGTCTAATAGTTGCCAGAATATAATGAAAAGGACGTCCCTGGTACTGAATGGGTTAAGGGGAGATTTCCACTTGAGGCACTTTTTGCTTGACCCCTTTCTCCCTCATGTCTAGCCCCATTGCTTTTAAGAAGTTTGCCCCATTAGTTTGGTGATTTTTAAGAATTTCCGCCCCATTCTGTCAATTTTAAGACCTTTCGTGCCATTTAGGTGTCGATTTTATCCTGGCGAGCGATAGCGAGCCTGTAATTTAAGAGTAATCGGCATTCGGCCGGGACATTTTTCTACTGAAAAATGTACAAATTTATCTTGAAAGGGGGTCAAGGGGGTGAAATTTTAAGATTGCTGGAGGAGTAGGAAACAAACTAGAAACCTCCCCTTAATTAAAGACCGCTTTATCCACAGATAACATGGTTTGTGTCTCTTTACTACAGTATAATAAAGACTTGCCACAACACTGACAGATAGCAGTCGGTCTATCTCTCTCACACCATAAGCTATCTCTCACACAATAAACTAGCTCTCACACCATAAGCTATCTCTCACACCATAAACTATATATCTCACACAGAAGCCATCTCTCACATAAACGAGCTCTCATATTGTAAGCTCTCTCACCATCTCTCACATTCTAAGCTCTCTCACAAACCACAATCTCTCACAATATCTCACATTCTAAGCTCTCACACACACCACAATCTCTCAAATTCTAAGCTCTCTCACATTCTAAGTTCTCTCACACACCACAATCTCACATTCTAAGCTCTCTCACACACCACAATCTCTCACATTCTAAGCTCTCTCACAAACCACAATATCTCACATTCTAAGCTCTCTCACAAACCACAATCTCTCACATTCTAAGCTCTCTCACACACCACAATCTCTCACATTCTAAGCTCTCTCACACACCACAATCTCTCACATTCTAAGCTCTCTCACACCACAATCTCTCACATTCTAAGCTCTCTCACAAACCACAATCTCTCACATTCTAAGCTCTCTCACAAACTACAATCTCTCACATTCTAAGCTCTCTCACAAACCACAATCTCTCACATTCTAAGCTCTCTCACAAACCACAATCTCTCACATTCTAAGCTCTCTCACAAACCACAATCTCTCACATTCTAAGCTCTCACACACCACAATCTATCTCACAATCTCTCACATAATAAACTATCTCACATACCACAATCTATCTCACAATCTCTAACATTATAAACTCTCACAAACCACAATCTCTCACATTATAAACTCTCGCACACCACAATCTCTCACATTCTAAGCTCTCTCACACCACAATCTATCTCACAATCTCTCACATTCTAAGCTCTCTCACACCACAATCTATCTCACAATCTCTCACATTCTAAGCTCTCTCACACACCACAACCTATCTCACAATCTCTCACATTCTAAGCTCTCACACACCACAATCTCTCTCATTCTAAGCTCTCACACACCACAATCTCTCTCATTCTAAGCTCTCTCTCACACACCACAATCTCTCATTCTAAGCTCTCTCACACACCACAATCTCTCTCATTCTAAGGTCTCTCACACACCACAATCTCTCTCATTCTAAGCTCTCACACACCACAATCTCTCACAATCTCTCTCATTCTAAGCTCTCTCACACACCACAATCTCTCTCATTCTAAGCTCTCTCACACACCACAATATATCTCATTCTAAGCTCTCACACACCACAATCTCTCTCATTCTAAGCTCTCTCACACACCACAATATATCTCATTCTAAGCTCTCTCACACACCACAATATATCTCATTCTAAGCTCTCTCACACACCACAATATATCTCATTCTAAGCTCTCTCACACACCACAATCTCTCTCATTCTAAGCTCTCTCACACACCACAATATATCTCATTCTAAGCTCTCTCACACACCACAATATATCTCATTCTAAGCTCTCTCACACACCACAATATATCTCATTCTAAGCTCTCTCACACACCACAATATATCTCATTCTAAGCTCTCTCACACACCACAATATATCTATTCTAAGCTCTCTCACACCACAATATATCTCACAATCTTTCACATTCCAATCTATCTCTCTATCTCTTACATTCCCAGCTATCTATCTATCTCTTACATTCCCAGCTATCTCTCTATCTCTTACATTCCCAGCTATCTCTCTATCTCTCACATTCCAAGCTATCTCTCTCTATCTCTCACACCACAATCTATCTCTCTCTCTCTCACACACCACAATCTATCTCTATCTCTTACATTCCCAGCTATCTATCTATATCTTACATTCCCAGCTATCTCTCTATCTCTTACATTCCCAGCTATCTCTCATCTCTTACATTCCCAGCTATCTCTCTATCTCTCACATTCCAAGCGATCTCTCTCTATCTCTCACACACCACAATCTATCTCTCTATCTCTTACATTCCCAGCTATCTCTCTATCTCTTACATTCCCAGCTATCTCTCTATCTCTTACATTCCCAGCTATCTATCTATATCTTACATTCCCAGCTATCTCTCTATCTCTCACATTCCAAGCAATCTCTCTCTATCTCTCACACACCACAATCTATCTCTCTATCTCTTACATTCCCAGCTATCCCAGCTAATCACCACCCATAACGAGGGGCGTCGCGCTCCTTGGTGCCGGTAGAAGAGTGGCGAACACATCATAAGGTATCATAAGGTATCTCTCTATCTCTTACATTCCCAGCTATCTATCTATCTCTTACATTCCCAGCTATCTCTCTATCTTTCACATTCCAAGCTATCTCTCTCTATCTCTCACACCACAATATATCTCTCTATCTCTTACATTCCCAGCTATCTCTCTATCTCTTACATTCCCAGCTATCTCTCTATCTCTCACATTACCAGCTATCTCTATCTCTCACATTCCAAGCTATCTCTCTCTATCTCTCACACACCACAATCTATCTCTCTATCTCTTACATTCCCAGCTATCTCTCTATCTCTTACATTCCCAGCTATCTCTATATCTCTCACATTACCAGCTATCTCTATCTCTCACATTCCAAGCTATCTCTCTCTATCTCTCCGCCGCCTCGAGGTCTTCATGTAATCCAAGCTAGCCGCTGGATTCCACACTTAAGGGGGTAGTGCTGGTTTTTTGGTCTATATATATATGTTATTAATTTATATTTTAGTGTCATCGCTAGACCTCCATCAAGCTTAAAAAGACACCCCCTATAACACTTTCAGGATAAATTTGTAAATTTTTCGGTAGAAAAACTGCCGGTTCTTCCAAAATTACAGGCTCACTATCGTTCGCCAGGGAAATATTCGACATATAAATAGCACGAAAGTAAATATTGACTAAATGGGGCGAAAGGTCTTAAAATCAACAAACTAATGAGGCAAACATCTTACAATGTGAAAACTATAATGGGGCTAAACATGAGGGAGAAGGGGATCTAGAAAAACGACCCCTCTCCCTTTAACCCGTTCAGTACCACAGAGTCCCTTCATAATCTGGCAACTATTAGACTATTTTATTAAGCTGAAAAGGGGCCTCCAGCAATTAAGAAGCTTCGAACTATCTCACTTAACCCTTTGTGCTACCACAGATCCTTCTTAAACTGTACAAAATCGTCTAAACATAGCTAGAATAAAACTAAAAACACACCTCGGTAAAGAAGGGGTTAAACCCTGACCAACAATTTTGCCGATTATCGCGTTTGATAGACTGACCGAGAATTATCAGGCTTGGTTGGGGCGAAGACTAGGAAATGGAGAGAGAGAGAGAGAGAGAGAGAGAGAGAGAGAGAGAGAGAGAGAGAGAGAGAGAGAGAGAGAGAGAGAGAGAGAGAGAGAGAGAGAGAGAGAGAGACCCCACAGCTGTGTTTCTGAGAGAAAGTATCAATTTGATAGCTCTTCACATCACCCACTCCAACTTATCATTGTCTTTACATACATACACATACACAAATTTAAAGACGGAGTATTCCACACAAAGCGCGGTTCCGGTCTCACGTCCTAATGGTGGCATTCCAGGCAACCCTCTTAAGAGCTGCCTCACTTGTCAGGTTCTTTGATTTAAGATAAGACTGCAAAGTCCGATCCCACATCTTTCTTGGTCCGCCCCTTGGTGCAGCTCCCTCCACATTCATGGACTAGCATCTTTTCACCTAATTTTGTTCATCCATTATCTCCACATATCCAAACCATCCAAGCCTGCTAGTACGCATCACATCACTGATACTTTTGATATCCTTAGCTTTTCATTCGATATCCTATCTTGCAGTTTGGCACCACACATCCATCTCACTATTTTCATCTCATTGCTTTGCATTCTGTTGATATCATCCGCTTTGACAGGCCGCATTTCTGAAGTATATGCCATTGCGCTTCTAACGCATGAAGCATGAAGCTAGCCTAAACCTTTCCCTTCAAGGTGAGGTCTCAATAATCGCTTAAATAGTGGCAACAGTTTGTAAATGAAAATATTATTCACATACCTTAACTTTATAAAAGTTCACTGTCTTGGCTACTTCAGTACATTGCTTGAACATTTAAGATTACTTGAAACTCGAACTCCTATACTAAGGCTTTGACACTTTACGTTTTGATCCATCATAGTTTTCTTTTCTATTTTGTTAACTTCCAGCCTGTAGCACTTGACATTGTTTATGCTATTGACATTTGCCATTATGTGAACCATTTAGTAATTTTATTCAAATCTTTCTGTATGGATATGCTATCCTGTTTTTGTTGTTCCCCAAGCTGCCTGGCCGAACAGCCCCAAGGCCCCGAGCAATTCCAAGGCCATAACTGAGCGCCCCTACAGAACCCTCCCTGCCGACCACAATAAAGCCTGGGTGACCGAAGCCACTCCATCGCGGGGAGCTGAGGAGGGTACGGAAACGCCCGGGACACCAAAACCCCACCCAGGGCCCTGTGCCCCTCAGCAATTATGAAGAGAAAGTTGAGGGGCAAGGGAAAAATGTGACGCTTTGGCTTCCAATCTATGGCTTGCTATCTTGTTCTGTTACAATAGCATTTCCTATGTTTATGTCGTCCGTAAGTTTTGATAGGATGTTTTCTAATCCTGCATCTACGTAGATCATGAACAAAATTGGTACAAGAACTGCTCCCTGGGGAACCTCATTAGTAACTGTATTGAGTATTGTTCACATGTGTGGGGAGGTTCCTCTCACACCGCTCTCCTAGACAAAGTTGAAAGGAAGGCCTTTCTTATCATTAACTCCCATCCACTCACCAACTCTCTGCAACCTCTCTCTCTCCGCCGCAATGTTGCATCTCTCGCTATTCTATCGCTACTATAATAATCAGTGTTCCTCAGAGCTTTCCCAGTGTATACCACCTCCTTTACGTAGGGCACGTGGTACCCGTCTTGCAACTCAATCCCACCCCTACTCTGTGCAACTCTCCAACCCAAAAGTGAAACGTTACTCTCAAACTTTCTTCTACTCAACAGCTGAGCTCTGGAACTCTCTCCCAGAATCAGTCTTTCCTTCTTCCTATGACTTAAATTGCTTCAAACTCCGTGTGTCCAGGCATTTTGGCTCGAACGTCCCTTGATTTTGGACCGGTCACTCTTTCAACTATGGGGGAGGCACTCGCTATAGGCAGTTATGCCTTTTGCCTCCCTCAATCACATAGGAAAAAAAAAAAAAAAAAAAAAATCAAAGGATACACCATTAAGGGGACAGTGGCTATTTTTGGGGGGTCTGTTTATTTATATATTAATTTATTTTTTAGTTTCATCCCTAGACCTACATAAACAACAAAAAATCCATTATATCCCCCTTAGAGATTAATTAATACATTTTTGTATAGAAAAATGTCACGGCCGAAGGCCGGTTCCTCCACAATTACAGGCTCGCTTTCGCTCGCCAGGAAAAAATCGATACCGAAAGGGCACGAAAGGTCTTAATATTGACAAAGAAATAGGACGAAAGGTTTTAAAATCAACAAACTAATGGGGCAAACGTCTCAAAACTCAAATCTAGTGGAGATAAGCATTAGGAAGAAGGGGGACCAGAAAAACGGGTCTTCCTAAGCTGAAAAATATCGTCTAATAGCTGTCAGAATATAATAATTATTATGTTCCTTCCAACAACCAACTATACTCCTAAAATCGATTAATGAAATTTACAAACACATGTGGCAGTCCGTGGATTCGAATCCAGGATGCTCACACCGAAAATCAACACCTTATGCATCGCACCACGTAGGCAGTTAAAGAATGGTGGACACTGCCTACGATTTATTATGCAACTTCGAATCCTGCATATCAATCTAAGCATGTACACACATCCCAACTGCAACTCACGTAGGCTATGCATATGTGAATGGAAAGAGCAATTAATGGGGCCTTAACCACTAGGGAAGTCCTCTCGATAAATTACCCCTGAACCAATATCAATTATTATGTTCCTTCCAACAACCAACTATACTCCTAAAATCGATTAATGAAATTTACAAACACATGTGGCAGTCCGTGGATTCGAATCCAGGATGCTCACACCGAAAATCAACACCTTATGCATCGCACCACGTAGGCAGTTAAAGAATGGTGGACACTGCCTACGATTTGTTATGCAACTTCGAATCCTGCATATCAATCTAAGCATGTACACACATCCCAACTGCAACTCACGTAGGCTATGCATATGTGAATGGAAGGAGCAATTAATGGGGCCTTAACCACTAGGGAAGTCCTCTCGATAAATTACCCCTGAACCAATATCAATTATTATGTTCCTTCCAACAACCAACTATACTCCTAAAATCGATTAATGAAATTTACAAACACATGTGGCAGTCCGTGGATTCGAATCCAGGATGCTCACACCGAAAATCAACACCTTATGCATCGCACCACGTAGGCAGTTAAAGAATGGTGGACACTGCCTACGATTTATTAAGAAAGACGTCGCCGGTACCGAAGGGGTTAATTGTAAACTGACTGCACAGTCCCTTGTTATCGATAGTTTTGGGGGAAGTCAAAGTGCAAGGACATCGCAAGCTTTACTAGTGTCAGGGACGTCGAACACAGTGGTATAATATGCTAGCGGTTTGTTAGAGAGAGTACAAAGGAGTACAAAGGAAATCAAGCAACAACAGATCTAGTGACCCTTCTAGGTTGCTTGTCCTCCAAAACACTGAGGATCAAGTGTCCAAACAGTGGTTTAGAGTGGGTAAGGAAACATTGGAAAGGGAACTACTGCCCTGCCACTAACGTGGCAGGACTAGGAAGTTAGTAGGGGACATATGGGTTAGTAACTGAGGGGAGGATAAAGTTATTCATTTACAAACGCAGTCAGTCGCGGGTTTGATGCGAGATATTTGTCTAGGCGGAATTTAAATGAATCAACGGTGCTGCAGTCTATAACGTCTCGGGGAAGCCCATTCCACAAGTTGACAACTCGATTGAAGAAGAAATTCTTAGATTCGTGCGAGTTAAAAGATTTACCAATAATTTTGCAACCGTTTCCCCGCGTGTAATCAGATTGGTCGATAGTGAAGTACTTACTACAGTTCATATTGTCGATGCCTTTGATGATTTTGAACACTTGAATTAAGTCGCCTCTTAATCTGCGCTGGGTTAAAGGAAATAGATTTAATTCTCTAAGACGCTCTTCGTATGGTTTGTTCTTTAGGCTAGGTATCATTTTGGTAACTCTACGTTGAACTCGTTCTAGCTTGTTTATATCTTTTTGGTAATAAGGGCACCAGGATTGAACGCAGTATTCCAGAAGAGGGCGGACTAAGGAATTGTAAAGGGTTAGGATAACTTCTTTGGATTTATGCTCAAATGACCTGCCTATAAAGCCAATTATTTTGTTTGCCTTCTTAACAACTTCTGAACATTGTTGACTCGGTTTTAGGTTACTCGATATTGTTACTCCCAGATCAGTTTCTCTGTTTACATTCTTAAGCTGAGTGCCATTCATCGAATAGTTTGCTTTCTCATTTAGGTATCCGACATGTAGTACTTTACATTTATCCGCATTGAAACTCATTTGCCAAATTTGGGCCCAACATGACAATTTATCTAGATTGTGTTGCATATCGTCAACTTGTTCTTTTGAGAGTACGCTATTTGCAATTTTTGTATCGTCAGCAAATTTTGAGATTGTGCAGGTGAGACCCTCATCTATGTCGTTGATGTAAATTAGAAAGAGAATTGGTCCTAGTACCGATCCCTGGGGTACCCCGCTACTTACATTGGTCCATTTAGATGCCTTACCGTTTATGACTACCCTTTGCTTTCTGTTGCTGAGCCAATTTTCTATCCATTTCAACACACCGTCTTGTATTCCATGCGCTTTTAGTTTTAGCAGTAAACGTTTGTGGGGAACTTTGTCAAAGGCCTTTTGAAAATCAAGGTATATAATATCTACAGCTTTACTCTCATCGTAGAGGTTGAGGATATCGTGGAAGAAGTCTAAGAGGTTTGTTAAACAGGAACGTTTTTACGAAAGCCGTGTTGAGTATCTTTAAGTATGTTATTTTCCTCCAAGTGATTTACGAGTCTGTCTCGTATGACCGTTTCTAGCATTTTACATACAACTGAGGTTAAGCTAATTGGACGATAGTTACTGGGTAGGGATTTGCTGCCTTTTTTAATATCGGTGTTACGTTGGCTAGCTTCCACTGATCAGGCATAGTTCCAGACTGCAAGGATTTATTGAATAGTAATGTCAGTGGTTTGGAGAGCTCATTCTTAGCTTCCTTTAGAACTCTAGGCGAGATTGTATCAGGTCCTGGCGTTTTATTTACCTTGAGTTTATCTAAACAATTCAATACTTCTCTCTCTGTAACGGTGATATTGCTTAGAACATCTGAATTATCAATCTGAATCGGCGATGGTGTAGGGATATCACTGAGGTCTTCTGTTGTAAAAACTGATGCAAAGAAGGTATTGAGGGCATTACTCATTTGTACTTCGTCTTTGGTGTATTCTCCTTTTTCATCGACTAACGGTCCAACAGTTGAAGTAACTACTTTTTTCTTTCTGATATAACTATAGAATTCTTTCGGGTTTGTTTTACTTTGATTCGCAATATGTAACTCTAAGGTCTTTTTACTTTGCTTAATTAACTTTTTGGCTTTGCGTCGTAGCTCTACAATTTCACCCGTTCTTCGTAATTTTGTGAGGATTTTAATCTATCATTAGCACATTTTTTAGCAAGCAGGCAGTTTGAAATATCTTTATTCCACCATTTGGGCTTATTATTATGGCCTGGACGCCGTATTTTCGATGGTATGCAGTCTTGCACTGCTTTTAGGTAAGTGGTTTCGAATAACTTCCAAGATGTATTTATGTCGTTATTGTTAATTAAAAAGCTCCAGTCAGTTTCTTTAAACATAGCTCTAAGTTTATGGAAGTTTGCTTTCTTGAAATTAGGGACTTTTTCGATGCTACTATTTGGTTCGTTACTAGTAAACTTTAAAGTGAAAGTTATCGTACGATGGTCGCTGTTACTGAATTCATCACCAACATTCAAATTCTCTATCAATTCTTCTTTTGTTGCAAGTACAATGTCAAGAACGTTATTACCACGGGTCGGCATTCGAACAAATTGATAAAGCGAACTCTCTTGCAAGTTCGTATACAAGTCATGTCCGGAGTGTGAAGTAAGAGTATCGCCCCACTTGGTCACAGGTAAATTAAAGTCGCCAAAAATTACGGTATCTTGTGAGTTACTTACATCTGCAATTTGTTCGTAAATTTCTCGGTCAGTTTGCACTGATTGAGCTGGAGGTCTGTATATTAACGCAAGTATTATTTTTGTACCTTTATTATTCTTTATTAGCACAAAAGATGTGTCGACGTTCACAATTTGAGGTTTTGACACGAGGGTCGGGTTAAGACTTTCTTTGATATAAAATAAAAGAGAGAGAGAGAGAGAGAGAGAGAGAGAGAGAGAGAGAGAGAGAGAGAGAGAGAGAGAGAGAGAGAGAGAGAGAGAGAGAGATAAAAGAAAAAGAAAGAGAGAGAGAGAGACAGTAACAGAGAGAGAGAGAAAAAAGAAAAGAAAAGAAAGAAAGAAAGAAAGAAAGAAAAAGAAAAAGAGAGAGAGAGAGAGAGAGGGGGGGGGGGAGGGAAGGAGAGGAAGATCAGAGAATTGCAATACAAGCCATTTTACGAAAACGGACATAGACTAGAAGCATAAAGAGAGAGAGAGAGAGAGAGAGAGAGAGAGCTGTACTGTCATTATCAAAATTCGTGTTCCACCTTTACATCTTCAACTCAATTTTTCTCTTTTGGTAAAACAAAAATACACAACTCTGAAAAAAAGACAAGCCCGAGACTTGACCACTTGCGAGTTTCAGGCTATAAGGAAGTTGGAGCTGTAAACAACGATATTTTCCATAATGTACAGCTAAAATACGGTCGTAGTACATTTATAAATACATAAAACTCAATTCAACGTACCATTTATCCATCAGAAACGTACATTATTATTGCATTTCTGTTTAATATCGATGTTCACGGTTCCAACTTCCTTATAACCTGAAACTCGCAAGTGGTCAATGTCCCAGCCTATATTGTGAACTAGACGTGAACTATGAGATGGGCAGGCAGTTTGTTGTTGAAGAGAAAGAGCGAGGATTGTACCAGAACACCCCTTCCGTACCGGCGACGTCTTTTTAGTTTAATTGTAGCTATAGTGAGACGATTTGGTGTGCAGTTTAAGAAGGATCTGTGCTAGTAAAAGTGGTTAGGTGAGATAGTTCGAAGTCTGTAAATTGCTGGAGGCCCTTTTTTTTTGTCTATGTGATTGAGGGAGGCAAAAGGCAGAACTGCCTTTAGCAATTGCCTCCCCCATAGTTGAAAGAGTGACAGGGCCAAAATCAAGGGACGTTCGAGCCAAAATGCCTGGACACACTGAGTTTGAAGCAATTTAAGTCATAAGAAGAGGGAAAGACTGATTCTGGGAGAGAGTTCCAGAGCTCAGCTGTTGAGTAGAAGAAAGTTTGAGAGTAACGTTTCACTCTTGGGTTGGAGAGTTGCACAGAGTAAGGGTGGGATTGAGTTGCAAGACGGGTACCACGTGCCCTACGTAAAGAAGGTGATATACACTGGGAAAGCTCTGAGGAACACTGATTATTATAGTAGCGATAGAATAGCGAGAGAGATGCAACATTGCGGCGGAGAGAGAGAGATTGCAGAGAGTTGGTGAGTGGACGGGAGTTAATGATACGAAAGGCCTTCCTTTCAACTTTGTCTAGGAGAGCGGTGTGAGAGGAACCTCCCCACACATGTGAACAATACTCAATACAAGGACGCACTATGCCCCTGTACAGAACAAGAAGCTGTGCGGGGGAAAAGAACCCCCTAAGGCGGTTGAGCACACCCAGCTTCTGGGAGGCTGCCTTAGCAAGACTGGTAATATGGTCCATCCAAATGAGAGCAGAAGAAAAAGAGACACCAAGAATATTGAGAGAAGATGAAGGATTGATTTTTGTATTGTTGAAGAATAAGGGATAGTCTGCTGGGAGTTCCGTACGGGTAGATAGATGGAGAAATTGGGTTTTGGAAGCATTAAAGGTAACAAGGTTTTCTCTGCCCCAATTGGAGATAGTATTTAGATCAGAATTTAAGAGTTCTATGGCTTCATTACGTTTGTCGTTGAGGGATTGCTGGCTGGGTCGTTCTGAAAAACTAATGGAGTAGTGTAAGGTTGAGTCTTCTGCGTATGAATGGATGGGAATTGAGGTGCAGTTGAGGAGGAACTGAATAAAATCGTCTAATATAAGCCAGAACAAAATGAAAAAGACGTCGTCGGTACAGAAGGGGTTAATAGAATATATATTACATTAGTAAAAATCTCATTACAAGGAACCAATATTGAAGTGGCGTAACTCTCAATTAAAAGATGATATTCTTCGTGTACATTATATATGATACTCTGGTTAACGCTAAAAGATCCTATTCAGTTTAAGGGGGCCCACCTCGCTTTTTTTCTCTTACTCTCCCTCTCTCTTTGGCTTGTATCCATTCGGCCCCATTCAGCCTACTATTTTAAGACGTTTACCCCCATCCAGGTGTCAATATTTTCCTGGCGGGCGGTAGCGAGCAAGCATATATTTTTTTGTTTTGACAGCAAGCATTGTACATTTTTCGATAGAAAAATTTCTCCGGCAAAGCCGGATTTCTCCATACAATGTTGGCTCGTTATCGCTCGCTAGGAAGAAATCGACACCTGGATAGGGATAAACGTCTTAAAACATTTGGCAGAATGGGGCCGAATGGATACAAGCCAGGGAAAGAGAGAAAAGGATCTAGGTATCTATCTATTGCCTGACGCCGTGATCCCCGAAGGGGTGGCCACGAACGAACCGCCCCAATGCACCTCTGTCCCCAGTCACTCGACGCCCCTCCCCCCAACCAGCACCGCCTTCGTTCATATACTTCCACACTCCATCCTTCCACCTCTCTTTCGATCTACCTCTCTCTCTCTGTCCCTCCACCTCGCTCTCTTACACCCTCTTAGTCATTCTCTCGCTTTTCATACGTTCCATATGGCCGAACCATCTCAAGTTGTTCCTTTTCACACTTTCCAGCACATCTACCTCCACACCACACCTCCTTCTTACTTCCTTATTAGTCTGTCTATCCCTCCATGTAACTCTGCACGCACTTCTTAGGTAATTCATTTCAACTGCTCTCACTCTTGGTCGGAGTCTCTCAACCAACGTCCATGCTTCGCTTCCGTAAGTCAGTGTCGGGATTACCACACTGTCATGCAAGGACTTCTTCACTTCCATACTGACCACCCTTAATGCCGGTGACCCCCCTTAAGGGGAGGTTTCTAGTTTGTTTCCTACTCCTCCAGCAATCTTAAAATTTCACCCCCTAGACCCCCTTTCAAGATAAATTTGTAAATTTTTCGGTAGAAAAATGTCCCGGCCGAAGGCCGATTACTCTTAAATTACAGGCTCGCTATCGCTCGCCAGGATAAAATAGACACCTAAATGGCACGAAAGGTCTTAAAATTGACAGAATGGGGCAGAAATTCTTAAAAATCACCAAACTAATGGGGCAAACGTCTTAAAATCTCAAAAGCAATGGGGCTAGACATGAGGGAGAAAGAGGTCAAGAAAAAAGTTCCTCAAATGGAAATCTCCCCTTAATGCAAATATATAAATCACACCAGATGAAAAACAAATAAATGAGAAATATATAAACAAGAAATATATAAACAAGAAATATATAAACAAGAAATATATAAACGAGAAATATATAAACGAGAAATATATAAACGAGAAATATATAAACAAGAAATATATAAACAAGAAATATATAAACAAGAAATATATAAACAAGAAATATATAAACAAGAAATATATAAACAAGAAATATATAAACGAGAAATATATAAACAAGAAATATATAAACGAGAAATATATAAACGAGAAATATATGAACGAGAAATATATGAACGAGAAATATATAAACGAGAAATATATAAACGAGAAATATATAAACGAGAAATATATAAACGAGAAATATATAAACAAGAAATATATAAACGAGAAATATATAAACGAGAAATATATAAACAAGAAATATATAAACAAGAAATATATAAACAAGAAATATATAAACAAGAAATATATAAACAAGAAATATATAAACAAGAAATATATAAACAAGAAATATATAACAGAACAAAAGAAGCTAGAACAAAGACAGAGAAGACGCAAACAAAATATAAGATAGATTGTCAGAATGTCACAGAGAAAATTGCGCAGATTCGAACCGACTTCAGACAATGGACTAAAGACAAAGACAATTATTTACAGACAAATAAACACAAGGCACCAGAAACATTACACATATACAAATTGACACAAAATATTCACAACTAAATATTCTAACTAAATATGCACAACTAAACATTCAACTAAATATGCACAACTAAATATTCAACTAAATATGCACAACTAAATATTCTAACTAAATATGCACAACTAAATATTCAACTAAATATTCACAACTAAATATTCACAACTAAATATTCTAACTAAATATTCACAACTAAATATTCAAAACTAAATATTCAAAACTAAATATTCTAACTAAATATTCACAACTAAATATTCACAACTAAATATTCTAACTAAATATTCACAACTAAATATTAAAAACTAAATATTCTAACTAAATATTCACAACTAAATATTCTAACTAAATATGCACAACTAAATATTCTAACTAAATATTCAACTAAATATTCAACTAAATATTCACAACTAAATATTCACAACTAAAAATTCTAACTAAATATTCACAACTAAATATTCTCAACTAAATATTCTAACTAAATATTCTCATCTAAATATTCAACTATATATTCACAACTAAATATTCACAACTAAATATTCTAACTAAATATTCACAACTAAATATTCACATCTAAATATTCAACTAAATATTCACAACTAAATATTTACAACTAAATATTTACAACTAAATATTTACAACTAAATATTCTCAACTAAATATTCTCAACTAAATATTCTAACTAAATATTCACAACTAAATATTCAACTAAATATTTGCAACTAAATATTCACAACTAAACATTCACAACTAAATATTCACGACTAAATATTCACATCTAAATATTCAACTAAATATTCACAACTAAATATTCACAACTAAACATTAACAACTAAACATTCACAACTAAATATCCACAACTAAATATTCACAACTAAATGTTCACAACTAAACATTTACAACTAAACATTCACAGCTAAACATTCACAACTAAACATTCACAGCTAAACATTCACAGCTAAACATTCACAACTAAACATTCACAGCTAAACATTCACAGCTAAACATTCACAACTAAACATTCACAGCTAAACATTCACAGCTAAACATTCACAACTAAACATTCACAGCTAAACATTCACAGCTAAACATTCACAACTAAATATTCACAACTAAACATTCACAGCTAAACATTCACAACTAAATATCCACAGCTAAATATTCACAGCTAAACATTCACAACTAAATATTCACAACTAAATATTCACAACTAAACATTCACAGCTAAACATTCACAACTAAATATTCACAACTAAACATTCACAGCTAAACATTCACAGCTAAACATTCACAACTAAACATTCACAGCTAAACATTCACAACTAAACATTCACAGCTAAACATTCACAACTAAATATTCACAGCTAAACATTCACAGCTAAACATTCACAACTAAATATTCACAGCTAAACATTCACAACTAAACATTCACAACTAAACATTCACAGCTAAACATTCACAACTAAATATTCACAGCTAAACATTCACAACTAAATATTCACAACTAAATATTCACAGCTAAATATTCACAGCTAAACATTCACAACTAAACATTCACAACTAAACATTCACAGCTAAACATTCACAACTAAATATTCACAGCTAAACATTCACAACTAAACATTCACAACTAAACATTCACAACTAAACATTCACAGCTAAACATTCACAACTAAATATTCATAACTAAACATTCAACTAAACATTCAACTAAACATACCCAACTAAATATTCACAGCTAAACATTCACAACTAAATATTCACAAAGTAAATATTTACAACTAAATATTCATCTTCATACATACATATATAAACTTAAGGGGGGATGGTTCACTTTTTGGGCGATTTTTGCATGTATTCATTATTTTTCTAGTTTCCTCCCTGGACCTCCATCAAATTTAAAAAAAAACATCCACTAGATTAATTTGTACTTTATTCGGTAGAAACATTTCCCGGCCGAAGGTCGGTTCTTCCAACATTACAGGCTCACTATCGTTCGCCAGGAAAAAAAATAGACACCTAAATGGCACGAAAGGTCTAAATATTGACGACGAAATGGGGCGAAAGGATCTTAAAATCGACTAACTTAAGGGGAAGTTTCTAGTTTGTTTCCTACTCCTCCAGCAATCTTAAAATGTCACCCCCTTGACCCCCTCTCAAAATAAATTTGTACATTTTTCGATAGAAAAATGTCCCGGCCGAAGGCCGATTACTCTTAAATTACAGGCTCGCTATCGCTCGCCAGGATAAAATCGACACCTAAATGGCATGAAAGGTCTTAAAATTGACAGAATGGGGCGGAATTTCTTAAAAATTACCAAACTAATGGGTCAAACTTCTTAAAATCTCAAAAGCAATGGGGCTAGACATGAGGGAGAAAGGAGTCAAGAAAAAAGTCCCTCAAGTGGAAATCTTTCCTTAGATCAGAAAGTAAAGCCGGTATCACACGGGAGCGTTTATAGTCAACATTCGATGATCAACAATTTTCTAGCAACATTTATGGAGTATTATGCCCTAGTATCGGAAACTAGACTGATGGCAGATTAATTTAGGTTACCGAAATCATCTAAATGTTTACTTCATTAGCTGCCAGACCAGTGTTGAGGGAAAAGGCGCTCGTGTGATACCGGATTAAAAGGGGGTGACCTGCATTTTTTCTCTCCTTTTCTCTCTTTCTCTGGGTTGTATCCATTCGGACCCATTCAGCCTACTGGTTTGAGACGTTTATCCCCATCCACGTGTCGGTATCGCTCGCCAGCATTGTATGGAGAAATCAGACTTCGCCGGAGACCTTTTTCTATCGAAAAATGTACAAATTTAGCATACTGTAAAAAAATATTTTATAAATCTGGTAGCTCGCTACCGCTCGCCAGGAAAAATCGACACCTGGATGGTGATAAACGTCTTAAAACAGAAGGTTGAATGGGGCCGAATGGATACAACCCAGAGAGAGGGAGAGAGAACATAAAAACGAGGTGGGCCCCCTTAAGGGGAGATTTCCACCTGGAGGATTTTTTTCTGGACCCCTGTCTCCCTCATGTTTAGCCCGATTGCTTTTGAGATTTTAAGACGTTCGCCCAATTAGTTTGCCGATTTTAAGAACCCTCGCCCCATTTCTGTCAATCTTAAGACCATTCGTGCCATTTAGGTGTCGACTTTTTCCTGGCGAGCGATAGCGAGCCTGTAATTTAAGGGGAACCGGCCTTCGGCCGGGACATTTTTCTACCGAAAAATGTACCAATTGATCTTGAAAGGGAGTCTAGGGGGAGTAATTTTAAGCTTGATGGAAGTCTAGGGAATCAACTAAAAACCTCCCCTTAAGGTCTGATCTCGTGTCTTTCTTATTCTTCCCCTTGGTACACGTTCAAGGGCTTTCATCTGTTCACCCTCCTTAGTTCATCCACCAGCCAACCCTTCTATAGTCTATTCGCTGTAAGTAGGCGAGCCATCATGATCTCTAACCCCTGTAACTCAAAAACGACTGGAGTAATCGAGCTAATATGTCTACCATTTGGGAAGAGTCAGTCAGGGAATAGATGTGAAAATGTGCAGCCAATTTGCTCTAGCCCTTTTTGAGTTACAGAGGTCATGATTTCTCGCCTACTTACAGTGAATAGACTCAAGTACGCATCTCATTATTCTTGATGCCTAACCGTCTCCTCAGCTCTTCCCAAGATATGCTAACTTGAATTTTGGCCCCACACATCTATCCTATCTTGAATTTTGGCCCCACACATCTATCCTATCTTGAATTTTGGCCCCACACATCTATCCTATATTGAATTTTGGCCCCACACATCTATCCTATCTTGAATTTTGGCCCCACACATCTATCCTATCTTGAATTTTGGCCCCACACATCTATCCTATCTTCAATTTTGGCCCCACACATCTATCCTGTCTTGAATTTTGGCCCCACACATCTATCCTATCTTGAATTTTGGCCCCACACATCTATCCTGTCTTGAATTTTGGCCCCACACATCTATCCTATCTTGAATTTTGGCCCCACACATCTATCCTATCTTGAATTTTGGCCCCACACATCTATCCTATCTTGAATTTTGGCCCCACACATCTATCCTATCTTGAATTTTGGCCCCACACATCTATTCTATCTTGAATTTTGGCCCCACACATCTATCCTATATTGAATTTTGGCCCCACACATCTATCCTGTCTTGAATTTTGGCCCCACACATCTATCCTGTCTTGAATTTTGGCCCCACACATCTATCCTATCTTCAATTTTGGCCCCACACATCTATCCTGTCTTGAATTTTGGCCCCACACATCTATCCTGTCTTGAATTTTGGCCCCACACATCCAATTGACAACTTGCGAGTTTCAGGCTATAAGGAAGTTGGAGTTTTTGTTTACATTGATATTTAGCAGAATTACCAGCTAAAATGCGGTTGTAGTACATTTATAAAGACATACAACTAAATTCAACATGCATTTATAAATACATACAACTAAATTCAACACACATTTATAAAGACACAACTAAATTCAACATACATTTATAAAGACATACAACTAAATTCAACATACATTTATAAAGACATACAACTAAATTAAACATACATTTATAAAGACATACAACTAAATTCAACATACATTTATAAAGACATACAACTAAATTCAACATACATTTATAAAGACATACAACTAAATTCAACATACATTTATAAAGACATACAACTAAATTCAACATACATTTTATCCATTAGACATCTACTTTATTATTGTATTTCTGTTTATTATCAATGTTAACGGCTCCAACTTCCTTATAGCCAGGAACTCGCAAGTGGTTAAGGGGAGGTATTTAGTTTGTTCCCTAGACCTCCATCAAGCTTAAAATTACACCCCCTTGAGTCCCTTTCAAGATAAATTTGTACATTTTTCGGTAGAAAAATTTCCCGGCCGAAGGCCGGTTCCTCTTAAATTACAGGCTCGCTATCGCTCGCCAGGATAAAATCGACACCTGAATTGCACGAAAGGTCTTAATATGGGGTGAAAGTTCTTAAAATCGCTAAACTAATGGGGCAAACATTTTATAATATCAAAAAGCAATGGGGCTAAACATGAGGGAGAAAGGGGTCAAGAAAAAAATCCCTGAAGTGGAGATCTCCCCTTAATTCACCATTATCATCTCGTTGCAGTCCATTATGTTGATATCATTTACTTTGACAGGCCACGTCATATATTTACAACTACATATTCACAGCTAACAAGCCTATAAACATACTCAAACCATGCTTATGGGGAGACTGGCCGGTTCGTTTGGTCCATTAATTCATTTATTCATATATTTTTTTTAGTTTCCTCCCTAGACCTCCATCAAGCTTAGAAAAATACCCCCTAAGCCCCCTTCAAGATAAATGTTTACATTTTTCGGTAGAAAAATGCTCCGGCCGAAGGCAGATTCCACTTAAAATTACAGGCTCGCTATCGCTCGCCAGGAAATAATCGACACCTAAATGGCACGAAAGGTCTTAAAACTGACAACGAAATGGGGCGAAAGCTGTTAAAATCGCCAAACTAATGGGCCGAACGTCTTATAATCTCAAAACTAGTGGGGCTAAACATTAGGGAGAAGGGGGTCCAGACAAACGGTCTGCCTCCCCTTAATTTGGCCATACGGAATTCCCTACATAAATATTAGTGTCATCAATACTCTATTTTTCAGAGTAGCTATGGATTTAACTAGCAGGTTATTTCTCAGCATATTACTTATCACTCTCTCACTCTCTCACTCTCTCTCTCTCTCTCTCTCTCTCTCTCTCACACACACACACACACACTCACTCTCTCTCTCTCGTTTTCACTCACTCTCTTTCCCTCACACACAGTGGCCGAGCGCACTGAGTCTCTGTACTCAGGTAGCACAGGTTCGAATCTAGCTACCTGCAAGTGAGGTCCCTACTCAGAAACTTTCGTGACTGTGGAGGTTAGGTGTGGATGCATCACTTCTGGGTTCCACCTGGTTCCCTCCCCACATCAGTATACCCCCTTCTGGGGGTATGTAGGCCGTCTTGTAACAGCCAAAGACATCGTGTTGACTATTTTGGATATGTTAGAATAAGGAATTGCATATTTTCGGTTTAGTTCAAAATATACAGATTACAATAGCATTATTATTTGTATTTATTTGTAGTATTATTATTTATATTATTATTAGTATTAAAATTACACGTACACACTTTCTCCCTCCCTTCCCCCCCCCCCCACTAAAAGTTTGAGCATAACCCTGGTGTAACACAGTCTAGTTGACCATCACATACCATCAGACCCAGAGAGAGAGAGAGAGAGAGAGAGAGAGAGAGAGAGAAAAAAATTTAATGATAGAGATAGTGAGAATGTTGGCGAGTTTTTCTGATAGACACAGACATATATATATATATATATAGATAGATAGATAGATAAAGAGAGAAACTTTATATCATGCTCTCCTTTCCTCCACATAAATTAAATATATTAGTCAACACGTAGCCTCGTAAGGTTCAAATGTTTTCTATCAATTATTTGTTTCCCTTGTACTCGTTTGTACTACAGTATGCTAAAGTGAGGGGGATGGAATGTGTGTTAAATAAATATATAGACAGACAGACAGATAGGTAGATAAATAAACACCGATAATTGTGCTAAAAACTAACAAATTGTTAGGTTCCAATATTTATACATACTAAATTGAACACGTAATCGATTAAATTATAATGAGTATAATTTTAGTTACCTTTACCTTTTGATACCTTTTGATGTGTTCGCCACTCTTCTAGCGGCACCAAGGAGCGCGACGCCCCTCGTTATGGGTGGTGATTTGGTGCAGTAGACCGTTTGAAGCGACAGCTCGCTCCCTTGCGAGGATGGGCTCGTCTGGCACTTTTTGCAGTTCGACATCTAGGGCTCTCTTGAAGTTGTCTAACGAGATGTCCCTCATGTCTCTTACTCGCCGTGGGAGTTTGTTGAAGAGACGTGGGCCTCTGTGTGATAACCAGCCCTCTCGCAGAGAGCCCATAGCACCCCTGTTCTTCATCCGGGGGATTTCGCATTCCCAGCCTCTCCTATCACTGAATTTCATGACTATCGGAGTATGTAGGTTTGGTACTAAACCCTCTGCGATTTTCCAAGTGTATATTATTAGGTAACGTTCTCTTCTATGTTCCAGTGAGTACAGATTCAGTGCTCTTAAACGCTCCCAATAGTGTAGATGTTTTATCGAACTTATATGCGAAGTGAAATTTCTTTGTACACTCTCTACGTCATTTATTTCACCTGCTTTGTATGGGGATGTTAATACGCTACAGTATTCAAGCCGCGGTAGCACTAGAGATTTGAAGAGCGTTATCATAGGCAATTCCCTGCGTGTTTTAAAAGTACGCAGAATCCAACCCGTTAGACGTTTCGCAGCCGCCACTTTGACCTGGTTATGTACTTTGAAACCCATATTTTCAGACATTAATACCCCAAGGTCTTTCACACTGTCTTTCCGTTCTATTATGTGGTTAGATTCTGTTAAGTAATTTGTAATTTCTTTAACATCATTATTATCTCCGTACCGTATTAATTGGAATTTTTCCTCATTGAATTGCATGTTGTTTTCCCTGGTCCACTGGAACACTACATTCATGTCTTCCTGCAGTCGGCCCGTGTCCTCTTGTGTGTTTACTATCTTGCTTAATTTTGTGTCATCAGCAAAAGACGACACCGTACTGTGTCTGGTGTTGGTATCTACAGTATGTCTCAAATTAGTATGAGGAACAGAAGGGGCGCTAGCACTGTTCCTTGGGGCACTGAGCTTTTGACATCCGAAGGCTCAGATGTGACTTGGTTTACTGCTACTGATTGTTTTCGGTTTACGAGGAAATTGTATATCCACCGTCCGATTTTCCCAGTTATACCTTTTGCTTTCAGTTTGTGAAGCAATAAATGGTCACATTTATCAAATGCCTTAGCAAAATCGGTGTAAATGACATCCACGTTTTTCTTTTCTTCTAGCGCTTTAAGAATTTTGTCATAGTGTTCCAAAAGTTGTGAGAGACATGATCTTCCCACTCTGAACCCATGTTGACCGGTGTTGTGTAGTTCATTTGTCTCCATGAATGTTGAAATTTTGCTTCGCAGGACTCGCTCGACAACTTTAATGATGTGAGAGGTTAGAGCTACCGGGCGGTAGTATTTTGGTAGTGCTTTACTCCCTCCTTTATGCAGTGGGGCAATTATTGCGTTTTTCAAGCTATCTGGTATGTCACCAGTGTCTAGACTCCTTCTCCACATTATAGCCAGGGGTTTTGAGAGGTTTTCTTTACATTTCTTCATTAGGATCGAATTCCATGAGTCCGGGCCTGGTGCCGAGTGGGATGGCATGTTGGAAATGGCCTCTTCTATGTCTTTTGGACCGAAATCAATATCCAGCATCTGAGGGGTTTCCGTGGGGGAGGTTTCCATGAAAAATATATTTTGGTCTCTGATGATTTTTGTTTCATCAGGCTCACTGAATGCCATTTCATATTGCCTGCTTAAGAGTTCGCTCATTTCCTTTTTGTCCCCTGTGAAAGAGCCGTCCCCTTTGCTCAGTGGGCCGATGTTTGATGTTTTTTTAACCTTTTGTTTGGCGTATGAAAAGAAGTATTTGGAATTTTCCTTTATACCTGCAATAGCTTTCCTCTCCTCTTCCATATGTTGTAGTTCATATGATATTCTTAGCCTTTGTTCAATTTCCACAATTTCTCTATCTATTTCGACCTTTTGCCTATCCTGTAGATTTTGATGTGTGCGTCTTTGTGCGAGTAATTTTCTTCTTCTGTACAGCCTCCTCCTTTCCCAATCTTGTTTGCTTCTTCGTTTTGTTTGTCTTGCAGGTATATGGTGGCTACAGATTTGGGTCATGGTTTCTGTTATTAAGACTAGACATTCTGCTGGTGTCAGGTTATCCATTAAATCTTCCCAGTCTATTTCCTCCATTTCTTGATTTACCCCTTCCCACCTAATGTTTTTGAAGTTAAATTTACTGAAGGGGCCGGGGTTTTTTCTCGATTCTGAGGTTGTCTGTACACTTTCTAAGGTTGTTTTGATCTCAATTAATTTATGATCTGAGTATGTTGTGTCCGATATGTTAATGCTGTGTACTGGAGAGTCGTTGTTAGTGAAGACCAGGTCTAAGATATTGTTTTCCCGTGTGGGTTCAGCAATATGTTGGGTAAGACTAAAAAAATCACAAAGTTCAAAAAGCTCTCTCGTATTAGTATTTGCTTCTCCGGTGTTATTTGCCACTAACTGGTTTTCTAGTTGTCTCCATTTAATGTTTGGTAGGTTAAAGTCTCCTAGCCATATAATATTTGGTGTTGGGTTCCCCAGGGTTTCCACTTCTGATTTTATTTTGTTGAGCTGGGTTTTGAATTCTTCTCGGGATGAGTCTGGAGGCCTGTATGTAACAATAACTGCTAAATTTAGGGATTCTATTTTAACTCCAAGTATTTCCACCACTTCATTACTGTTATTTAGGAATTCAGTACATATCAGTGAGTCATGTATGTACAAGGCTACACCTCCATGTGATCTATGCGTTATGTCCGCCCTATGTAGGTTGTAACCAGGAATCCATACCTCACTATCTTCCTGATCTTTAATGTGAGTTTCTGTGAGAGCCGCAAATATAGCGTTTCCTTCTTCTAGCAGGCCCCTAATAAATGGTACTTTGTTCGTGGTTCTATTTTTTAGGCCTTGGATATATGAAAACAAGATTGGAGAGGGATTGTTTGGAGTACTGTGTACCTAATAGTCTTCGGGATGTATTGGCCACTCTTGGGAGGCCAGGAGGTGCTCGAGGTGTTCTATGTGCTCTTCCATCTCCCTCAGTCTCTTCATCTTCATCTGCCCTTTCCCTCCTTGCCTTATATTTGAAAATAACATAAATGTACATATACTGTATATATAATATATACAGTATATATACATATATACCGCCGTCTGCTGTAATCATTAAACAACCTAAATATACTACCCTGAAAGCAAACCTAACCTTTATCAGGCTCATAAAAGCCACTGTTGGGCTATGTGGCTATATTTAACACACACACACACACACACACACACACACACACACACACACACACACACACACACACACACACACACACACACACACACACACACACACACACACACACAGACAGACAGACAGACAGACACAGACAGACAGACAGACAGACAGACAGACAGACAGACAGACAGACAGACACACACACACACACACACACACACACATTGTACATATGTACATTGTATGTGATGTATCCTATACCTTGACTGTTTTTATCTTTGCTTCTATATATTATTTCAGCTCCTGGGCTGCATCTCTCAATAAACAGTTTATTAGTAGTAGTAGTAGTAGTAGTAGTAATACACACACACACACACACACAAAAACACACACACACACACACAGAGGAAATAAAAAAGAAACCCTAACCTACACTCATTACCTAGTGTAGTATGTAAACTCTAAAACATATCATCATAACTGTTAAGAGAGATAACCTAGAGAAAACAAAATTATCTCACACAAACATTTTGGTTTCAGAAATGGAAGATCATGTGTCTCAAAACTATTTTGTTTCTATAGCAGAGTTACTGAAGTGCTGCAAGAGAGAAGGATGGATAGATTGTATTTATCTGGATTCCAAAAAGCTTTTTGATAAAGTTCCACATCAAACACTAGTTTGGAAATTATAAAACCATGGAGGATTAGGGGGAAATATAATTGAATGAAGGACAAGACTCCAGTCAATATGTACGAGTTGCACCACCGTTTTGTTTAGAGTTATATTTTTTGTGTTATCGTTATTTGTGTTTGTTGTTGTTTTTTATTAGTGAAATATACCGGAAATAATAAAAATCCATTATTTCAGAAGTGGTAAGGATGTAATATCCGGACGTATCATCCGCTTTGTTTACACTACTTGTATGCTCGCGATCACTTTCCCGTCTATTTTGACTGCCGTGGGATACAATAATAGGTTGAGGGGCGCTTTCCCCCCCCCGCCCCCTCAATCCCCACGACTTATTGTCACCATCATAATTATATATTGCCAGTAAGGGGCAATTAAATAAAAAAACAAAACAAGCAATGATTAACCCGTCCAATCCCAGCGACGGCTATTAGCCGTCAGTTAATAAGTCACTCCCCAGTCCCAGCGACGGCTAGTAGCCGTCAGTAATGTAATTTCCTTGTAACTGCCTGTATCAGACTGTACCTGGTACCACGACCATTTGAGCACTGCTCTTGATATGGCAACACTTCTCAGCTTATATAAGGCCCTCTGAAGGCTGGGGGAGCCAGTCTTCCTTCATCTCTTGAGGTAGAAGGTTGTTCCATCTTGCCATTTTGGGAACATTGCTTGGGACTGGGGGGACTTTTATTACTGTATCCTACGGTACAGTAGGGGTTAATGGCGACCTGCGGGGTGATGATCAGTAGGCCTACAGTTCAAATCCAAGATTTAAAAAAAAAAAATCCAAGATTTCACTAGAAAACATTGGGAAACTGGGTTTTCCCCCAGATGAAAAACTTCAAGATTTGTGACTCGTACATATTGTCAAAGTTTCCTGACTAATTCTAAAATGCGAACAACAGTAAGAGGCAAGTTCACCCCCAGGGAGGGTATTGAGAGTGGAGTCTCATAGAAATCAATCCTAGAACCAGTTATGTTTCTAGTATACTGGTAGATCAACGACCTACCTGAGGGAATATAGAACAACTGGAGCATGTTAGCAGATGATGCCAAAATTATGGTCTAAATCTCAACTATAGAGTCCTGTGAAAGATTATAAGAGGACTTATACAAATTGGCAAAGTGGAGTTTAATATAGACACATACCATAGCAATAAGACGGGTGAGAGCAGTAAAAGAGTGTCCAAACAATATCACATTGGGTTCAAAGACCATGCAGAAAAGCAACAGACAAAAAGAACTTTGGGTAGCGATTAGCAAGAACATGTTACCAATGAACTTATGACCCTGACATTGTTATAGGGACAGAGATTTGGCTCAACCCTGACATTTCAGACAGTGAAGTCTTCCTGACGGACAGTCCCTATACCATAACTTTACTTAGAAAAGACAGACAGAACGGAGACCACGGTGGGGTCATCATAGCGACGAAGCCGGGACACAGAAATGTTATGGATTAAAACAGATACAGGGCTGCAGGACACTTTATGTAGGATCATTTTACCGGCCCCCTAACAGTAACGCATAGATTACCTGCAGTCCCTTGACGAATCTTTATCTAAAATTGATCCCTCCAGGAACATATGGTTGGCTGGAGACTTCAACTTATTGGACATTAACTGGACAGTTTACCCGACAACGGAGAATGATGACCATGAAGTTGACCTAATACTACCAAAGACTGACAGGAGATAATTACACAAAAATTCATTAACATAATCAACACCCATTCACTCTCACAAACAGTACTCGAACCAACACGTACACAAATTAGCGTAACTAGAAACAACCCTAACATAAGACTCTGGGTCACATCCAATATATTAGACTTGTTCCTTACGGACAACACCTCTTTTATTACACGAACACAGGTTTTACCAGGGCTTAGAGACCACATGATACTTGTACACGCAAACATAAAACCAAACATCCAGAAACAATTACCCAGGAGAATCTACCAATACAACAGAGCTGACATGGGAGCCATCTCGGTAGACTTTGCTGACTTTAGTGACATATTCCTCGACAACGACCCAATGGCCAATTCTGTTGAGCTAAATTGGACCAGACCTCGTGACTTCATACATGACACAATGGACAAGCACATACCCAAGAAGACAGTTACACGGAACCAGTCACCACCATTGTTCAATAGACAGTTACGAAAACTACATAGAAACAAGATAAAAGCATACAAGACAGCTAAACGTTACAACAATACAGAACACTGGGAACATAACAAACACACACAAAAACCATTACAAAAAGAAATCGAACAAGCAGAAACTAACTACACAACAACTTTCCTCACAAACAACATGCAAAACCACAAACAATTCTACAGCTTCTTCAAAGTGCGCAAACAAGACTCGACTGGTATAACAACCTTATTACATAACGATTCTCTGGTCACACTTCCACAGGACAAAGCACATTAACTTAATTCACAGTTCCAGTCAGTTTTTACACAAGAACAAGCAGACTTGCCGGAACTGTTACCATCACCACACCCACCTATACCTCCACTGACTATACATACTCGTGGAATTGAGAAACTTTTATCTGAGGTAGACATTAACAAAGTGACTGGACCAGACAATATACCCTGCAGGATACTCAAGGTGAATGGTGCCATTCTTGCCCCTATCCTGCAGGTTATATTCTCACAGACCATTGAGACCGGAGAACTTCCCCATGACTAGTTATTGGCAAACGTGACTCCTATTTTCAAATCCGGAGACAGAACCCTCCCTATTAACTATAGACCTGTTTCGATTACCTCAGTTCCTTGCACAATTTTAGAACACATTATCCACCGATATTTAATGGACCATCTAGATAGGCAAAATATACTGACTGACGAACAGCACGGCTTCCGGCCCCAAACGGTCTTGCGAGACACAACTTCTGGTAATTATTTTTAAAAGACTCGCAGCGTTATTATACATAATTTATTAGGGAAAGTGAAGCTCTATGGAATCCTTATAATATACTTTCATAGATTCCACTGTGGGAGAATAGTTTTGATAGTTAACTATAGTTTTGATGTAAATACTACCGCAACTACGAATCTTGTTTCCGAGACCTAGTATATTAACCTAACCAAACAACCTAACCTAACCTAACCCTAGAGTGCCCTAGAACCAGTACGTGGGATACAACACTAGCCCTTGCAAGTTGCATGCCAGCTACTGTGGGTTCATATATTAGACATACAGTAACATCTTTGTAGAACATAACACTTTACCGTAGCGAGTGTACTCCATTTCGAACACGTCCGTAGCAGAGCTCTCAAGATTGTTGGAATTGAGTTTGTTTACGCGCGGGACTATTTATATCGACAAAATCGAGTTACAAAACTTATCAAAACTATTCTCCCACAACGGAATCTATGTGAGTATATTATAAGGATTCCATAGAGCTTCACTTTCCCTAATAAATTATGTATAATAACACTGCGAGTCTATTCCCTATAATTATCCAACTTCTTTATAATACATTTCCGACAGTACAGACACATGCCAATGTATTATGCGGTACTTATTACCGAAACTACCACTAATTATTTCACAATATTATAAGGCTATTATAGAATAAGGATGTTGCAAAGATCATATTAAAATGTGTTTCAACGGTTAATATACAGGAGACGCAACAACGTGTTTTTCAGGTATTTTTTTTTTGGTATTTTGATTTTGTTTTTGGTGTTTTAGTCGAATCTAGTGATGAAATTGAATGGGAATTAAGCATTTACCCATTATCCATCAATCTAAAGACACGCCCCCCGATAGTGGGGAGGGCTATGAAGATCAAGGAAATTGAGGGGTAAAAAGCGTATAGAACACTATAGAACACGATAATACACATTTGTAACCCAAATTTGGCTGGGGTTTGTTCAATTTCCAGACCCATAAAACCCGACTTTTTGAAAACCCGAGCCAAGTTTTGACGAAACTTGGCTCGGATTTAACAAATGTAAAAATGAAAAAAACACAGTAACCTTGGTAAATTATTGGCTCGGGTTTTGTCAATTTCCAGACCCATAAAACCCGACTTTTTGAAAACCCGAGCCAAGTTTTGACAAAACTTGGCTCGGATTTAACTAATTTAAAAATGAAAATAACACAGTAACCTTATTAACATGTTGGCTCGGGTTTTGTACATTTCCATACCCATATAACCCGACATTTAGAGGGTTAACTGCACCACTACTACTCCTCGATTACGGGATTCCTGTCTTAGGTAATTATTTGTTGTTGATCTTACCTACATCAACAATTTGGAGAAAAATCGCTTAATCACATGCTATTGAGCTTAATTTGTTACCAATATTGTAGCGCCTCCTGTATATTGACCGTTTCAACTTCCGGAGATTCAGTTTATGTACACTATATAAAGTACTGTAAAAACAAAAAACACTCCCTATAACTCTCCCTATTGACTGCATTGAAACTCTTATTAAGCCCCTTACTGTTAAAATAGATGCTGAATTCAATAAGTCATGGGGGGGGGGGGGCAAAGCCCCCCGCCCCTCAACCCAACCTGTATCCAAAGGCAAAAACAATTGGGTAAATAATATATCTATGGTTTCGACCCGGTGTTAAACTGGATAAATTCCAAAAAAATTATATTTACTCTGAAAATGACTTACATCTGAGTGTTTTAAGATCGTTTGATAATGGGAGAAATAACATTTGCTGGGGATTGTAACTAATTTCAACTACTATATAATGATGAAAACTACCTAAAACCAAAAAGAAAAACCATGGGAAAATTAGTGGTAGTTTCGGTAATATTTTCCTATTATGCAATATGACACTTCCATAGGCCACACAAAAATCGACGGTTCTCGCGGCTGTCACACCGTAAAATCTTACCAAAACGATAATAGGCCTACGGCAAATTTTACTATAACTTGGCTCGGGTTTTAGTGAAAAATATTTTAATTTGCAGCGGTAATGCCATATCCGGTGCCTACTACTGTAGGACAAAGCTATAGAAAACACATAGATAAATATATCCCATACATGGCGTAACATTATGATTGTCCATTGGATCTCCCAATTATATCTGAGCCCATTATAGGAAACAACAAATAACCCAGGAAACGGTATAATCCTGTGTAGCGGGTGGACCTGTATTTATATCGCAGTAATTTGGTAATGTTACAATATTTTTGTACATTTTTCTTTCAAAAATAGTCCATTAATATACTAGGTTAGGTTAGGTTTTGGTTAGGTTAGGGTAAAGATATTGTTCAATGTTTCTTAGTAAACAGGCATCTAAAAAACATTTCTACCCGCAACACAGGATCTCACCGTTAGTCTTACTTGGAAATTGTATTGCCGTTAGCGCTGTACCCGTAGACTGCGCTGTACCCGTAGACTGCGCTGTACCCGTAGACTGCGCTGTACCCGTAGACTGCGATGTTCTAGACTCACAAAACTATCACTGCAACAGATAGAAAATTAAAACTAATTAAATGGTCACTGTAAATAATCACAATAGCAATATCAATAATAATACTATAATAGTCACTGGTCCAATTCAAAAGGTATACATACGCACGGTTTCATGATTTTAATATATACTTATTAATAATTACCTTTGTTTTATGTAAATTATTGGTATTAACAAGAACACAAGGGATGGATGTAGTTTCCAGGCATACGGTCGTCATGTTTACATAGGCGATCGCCGTGGTTAAGGGGAGGTATTTAGTTTCTTCCCTAGAACTCCATCAAGCTTAAAATTACACCCCCTAGACCCTCTTTCAAGATAAATTTGTACATTTTTCGGTAGAAAAATGTCCCAGCCGAAGGCCGGTTCCTCTCAAATTACAGGCTCGCTATCGCTTGCCAGGAAAAAATCGACACCTAAATGGCACGAAAGTTCTTAAAATTGACAGAAATGGGGCGAAAGTTCTTAAAATCGCCAAACTAAAGGGGGCAAGCGCCTTAAAATCTAAAAAGCAATGGGGCTAAACATGAGAAAAAGGGGAAAAATGTTATTTTAATACCACGAATTTTCCGAGTGTTTTTTATAAACAAAATTGTTCATTTGCATCAATATATAGTGTTTGGATAAATCTACAGTTATACTACCCCTATTTTGTCGCTATTATGTTGGTACTAATGGGTTAATATTATTAGTAGTAGACTTAGTATGGTTTGATGATGCGCGGAAATGTATATTTGACTTGAAATAGATACATTGAAGTATTACAAACCTTCGCAAACCCATAAACAGGGAACGTGAGCAGGGTTTAGACCGTCGCACACCCATAAACAGGGAACGTGAGGGGGAGTTTAGACCGTCGCGGAAACAGGTTACTTTTTGGTTAGGTTAGGTTAAGTTAGGTTAGGTCAGGCTAATGTTAAAAATACTAAAATGCGACGGTCCTCGGTATTAAACAACACTGTATATCAAAGAAAAAAATAAAAACAATAACAAATTACCTGAGAAACTATCTGGTTGGTGATAATTTTTTATCAAAATAAGTTTTTTTCCAGTTTCCGCGTCTGCTGAACCATCCAAAAACAGGCTAAAAGGCGTGTTTTGAAAGGGAGAGGTGGTGGGGGAGGGGTAGTATAACTGTAGATTTACCAGTGTTTGTAATTAATTAGAAATCTCGGGAAAACCTATTTTCCCCATAAGGCCTATCGATCAATGTTGAGTATAACTAAATAAGTTGGTCACCAATTATTTTGCAATATTTGAACACACATATGGATTTTATATGCTCTAAACATAATATGAAAATGTGTTTTAAGCCTCGGCAAAACCTAATAAAAATATATGGTACTAAAATGGAATTTTGTCGAAACATGGTTGTCAATTCCTTCCTATAGACGGCACCGATTCGTACACACGCTATTTTCACCTGTCTCCCGAGGTCTGTCCACCAGCTTTTTAGTCCACTCCACCTGCCCATCTCTGTCGATAGGTTGGGTTGTTTGGTTAGGTTAATATACTAGGTTTCAGAAACAAGATTCGTAGTTGCGGTAGTATTTACGGTATCTGGACACTTCGAGCGAATTCATATTCGAGCGGAGGCGCATTTAGGTTAGGTTAGGTTAGGTTAAGTTAAGTTAGGTTAAGTTAGGTTAAGTTAGGTTAAGTTAGGTTAAGTTAAGTTAATTAGATTGGATTGTGCATCCGGTCGATCAGGAATTCGCTCGAAGTTCCTCGCATTCGTATTTACAGATACGGCCGAATACCGGTAGGCTACTAAATGGACGCCGGCCCAACCGCCATGTTGTATCCCACGTAGGCCTACTAGGTAGCCTACTACGGACACATTGTAGGCGTTAGGTGTGGATTAGGCTTGTATCCAATGTACTAGGTCTATGTTACTGGATATTTATGATTTAAATAAGTGCTAAGTTTCGATAAATCTGGTTATATGGCTTTGCAATTAGGGAAATCATGAGCCGATTTCCGACATGTAGTTAGTCTTTTTCGATTCTCAAAATACGATCAAAGTTTTGCCAAAAATTGGCTCGGGTTTTCCAAAATGATGCGTTTTGGGGTTTGCAATTTAGGGAAACATGAGCCAAAATTCTAAATTAGGTTACTGTAATTTGTTTACTCCTAAAATTCGCAAAATCCGAGCCAATTTTGCCAAAACTTGGCTCGGGTTTTCCAAAATTCGGGTTTTATGCCTTTGCAATTTCGGGAAACCTGAGCCAAATTTCTAAATGAGGTTACTGTCATTTTGTTGTCTACAAACTCTCAAAATCCGAGCCAGCTTTGGCCAAAACTTGGCTCGGGTTTTCGAAATATTGGGTTTTAGGCCTTAGAAATACCTTAAAACCCGAGCCAAGTTTGTCTAAAATACGTTTTAATCGCGGTTTTACGCATTTAACCCCTCATTTTCCCTGTACTTCATAGCCCTCCCCACTATCGGGCGGCGTGTCTTAAGATCGTTGTATAATGGGGAAAACGGTTTCGCCGAGGGTTGTAATTATTTCCAAACTCTATATATTGATGAAAACCAACAGGGAAAAATAAAAAAATCCATGGGAAAATTGGTGACCATCTTATTTAGTTTTTCCCAATGTTGTTCCCCGATAGTGATTTGAAAAGACATTAGCCTAACCTAACAACCTTACCTAACCTAACCTAGTATTATGGGTGGGGGCTGCCGCCCCCACACCCCCGCTGGTTGAGTACTAATCCCTTAGTAAATAAAAAAACAAAAAAAATTGGCTGTCGATTATACGAAGGCGAGAGACAATTCGATGAAGTCTACGGTGTTTACTCTGCAATCTTCAGCTTTGATTGTACATTGATAACGGGAAAGTACCGTATTGACAACCTTGTTACGAAAATTAAATTTTAGTGGCATACTTTTATATTAGGTTTTTCCGAGGGTTTAACACATTTTCATATGATCTTTAGAGCTGTCGATAACTGGAAGTACCGTATTGACAACCTTGTTACGAAAAATAAATTTGGTCAATATACAGGAGGCGCTACAATATTGGTAAAAAATTAAGCTCAATAGCATGTGATTAAGCGTTTTTTGTCCAAATATTTGATGTAGGTGTCATCTCCGGGAAACTAACATAATACATATTATATGGATATTTACGTTTTAAGGGTTTGTTTACACTTCTTCTTTTTCGTCTTCTTCTGGGAGACCTCTTTTACCTGACTGTCAGTCAACAACTGAGACATCTGGTGGCGAATGCAATGAACTATACTGCTGGCGAGAGTAATGCTCTCATGGTAAATATAATCCAGTTCACTGACACGTAATGTCTATCGACCAATCACCTCAGGTCATGCTTGGCCCGAGACGTCCAGGATTGAACCCGCTTAGTTTGACGATGGGAGACCTGTGTACAGGGTGTGAGGACGAGCCAATTAAAATTTTTGCCAAAGTGTATAAAGATAATGAGGCAGCTTTTGACATTTTCACGTCACATGGTTGTCTTCCACTTACTGTAACCTGTCCTAAGTGCAATAATCAGTGTATAAAGTACTGTAGGCAAGACGAGGAGAGGCCTAGGTGGTATTGGAAGTGCACGTACACCTATTTTCCCTGGAAAAAATCGAAAAAAAGAAAGTGGTGTAATTTTAGTATTACAAACTGCAAAGGGTCATTTCTGGACAACACCAAACTCGAACCGTGGAAAGTGCTTGCCTTTATTGTGTATTACCTGGAGAAAGACTTCAAACATCGCCACGCTCTTCGTAATCTCAAAATATCATTAACAACTAGTGTCGACTGGCGTAGTTTTTGTGCGGAGGTGACACAGTCGTGGCTGGAACGGCAACCTCCTATTGGGGGAAAAAACATCATTGTGGAGATAGATGAAACTCTAATTGTGCGGCGAAAATACTTTGTTGGCAGGGAAATTAAGCAAGTTTGGCTATTTGGAGGCATTGAACGTGTCTCCAAAAACATCTTCATTGTGCCACTTTTAGACGACTGTGAGGACCCAAAGCCAAGAAATAAAGACAATTTATTGCAATTAATCCATCAATATATACTGCCGGGTTCAACAATATATAGTGATCAGTGGCGGGCATACAACACTATTCAGCAGGAGGGCTACAAACATGCTACTGTAAACCATTCTCTGAATTTTGTGGACCCGGTAAATAAGGCCATACATACGCAGAACATCGAGCGCCTCTGGTTGGATGTAAAGCAGTATGTGAAGCGACCGGGGATGCGGAAGCACTTCCTCAACCAGTACCTCGGTCGCTACTTATTTGCTAAGGCTTATGGAGATTCTGCATTTCATCAATTTCTACTCCAAGCTGCTGCACTCTACAAGCCACTATCAACTCGCACTCGTCCTTCTCCACCACCTGTTGAGCCGGATGACCCTGATCTCGACGACCCTCAGCCTCAAGCCAGTCAAGCCGAGCCAGAAGCCACTCAACCAGACGACCCACAACCAAGTACTTCATCTGCTTCTTTCTAAGGTTAGTTGGTTGTTTGGCGAGCAGCGGGGGTGTCGGCCCGTGACCCCCACCCACGCTAATGTTAACTCCATTCTTACTATAGGTCATGTTGTTAGGTTATGCTAATGTTAAAGTCAATCTGCACGACGCGCAATAATAGGCCTATAGGTCAAGAAATAATGTCAATGACATGTGATTACGGACATAATTGATATCTTTGATATACTGTACGTGTCACTCCAAGGAAAATATTATAGTACATCATTATTATATGCATATAGACCTTTGAAACTGAGTTTCTGTTTTGCCCACTGCAAGAGCTATTTTCATATTTCCCACTCAACAACTGAGACATCTGGTGTCGACTATATAATCTCAGGCCTACCAATTACGATGTAGCCCACTGACACGTGATGTCTATCGACCAATCAGGTGATGCCAGGCTTGGATACGCAGGTCCAGGATCTTCAACCCGGTCAGTTTGAGGATGTGTACAGGGTGGTGAGGAAGGGACAGTGCGAGTTGACAGTGCCTTGTACAGTGTATGCAGTTTCCACTAGAAATTGATGAAAAGAACATTATCTTTAAGCCTTATAGCAAATAAGTAGCAACCAAGGTACTGCTTGAGGAAGTGCTTCCGCATCCCAGATCGCTTGACATGCTGCTTTACATCAAACCACAGCCGCTCGATGTTCTGCGTATGTTCCATGGCCATATTTACCGGGTCCACTAAATTGAGAGAATGCTTTATAGTATCATGTGCCAAGGCCTCAACAAAACTTACAAACATCTGCTTAGGCATAACTTCCCTGGCGACAAAAACATTTCGCCGCACTACTAGAGTTTCATCAATTTCCACAATTATATCTTTTCCGGGAATCTGAGCTTGCCTTTCCATCAAAAACTCAACACAACAAATATGCAATTCGACACTAGGTCTAGTAGGCCTATGCAAGGATATTTTCAAATTACGAAGAGGGTGAAGATGTTTGAAGTATCTCGAGGTACCTACTTTGGCAATAGACAATAAAGGCAAGCACTTTCCACGATTGCAGTTTGCTGTTGTCCAGAAATGACAATTTGGACTTACAAACACTAGAATTGCACAACTTTATTTTATCTCGACAATTATGCCACTCCACCCCAGCTACAAGCCACTCAACCCGACGATTCTCCGCATAACTACCCTCACTCTCAAGCCACTCAACCCGACGACCCTCAACTCACCACATCCTCGGCTCATTAAGGTTCGTTCACTTGTTGCTTGCTTGCCGGTCAGGCGACTGAGCGGGGGGGGGGGGGGGGGCCATCAGTCCCCACTTAAGCTAATGTTAACCCCATTCTTAACAGCATAGGTGGACAAAATAAAGGACCTGGACCACAGGTAGCTGGGGAATATTAATGGGTCATCGCAAAGTCACATAAAGTAAAAGATGTTTTCGCATAGGATTAAACTGGCATGCAAGGGCTACTTGCTTATACTGATGTTTTGGACCGACAGTTAGCCCATCGATCTTTTTAGGCCTAATAGGTCCGGTAGAGCATAGGCTATACATCATTGCTATATATGTCATTAAGAGCTGAAATGTATTATAAGGGAGAACACAAATAAACTAAAATACATAGGCCTACTGTAAAACATAAGTTTTTCAGCCAGTACCCAACCAGCGGGGGTGTGGGGGCGGCAGCCCCCACCAATAATACTAGGTTAGGTTAGGTAAGGTTGTTAGGTTAGGCTAATGTTAACCCCATTCTTACTAGGTTAGGTTAGGTTAGGTAAGCTTGTTAGGTTAGGGTAATGTTAACCCCATTCTTACTAGGTTAGGTTAGGCTAATGTTAACCCCATTCTTACTAGGTTAGGTTAGGTAAGGTTGTTAGGTTAGGCTAATGTTAACCCCATTCTTACTAGGTTAGGTAAGGTTGTTAGGTTAGGCTAATGTTGTTAGGTTAGGGTAATGTTAACCCCATTCTTACTAGGTTAGGTTAGGCTAATGTTAACCCCATTCTTACTAGGTTAGGTTAGGTAAGGTTGTTAGGTTAGGCTAATGTTAACCCCATTCTTACTAGGTTAGGTTAGGTAAGGTTGTTAGGTTAGGCTAATGTTAACCCCATTCTTACTAGGTTAGGTTAGGTAAGGTTGTTAGATTAGGCTAATGTTAACCCCATTCTTACTAGGTTAGGTTAGGTAAGGTTGTTAGGTTAGGCTAATGTTAACCCCATTCTTACTAGGTTAGGTTAGGTAAGGTTGTTAGGTTAGGCTAATGTTAACCCCATTCTTACTAGGTTAGGTTAGGTAAGGTTGTTAGGTTAGGCTAATGTTAACCCCATTTTTACTTCGTTAGGTTAGGCTAATGTTAACCTTATGAAAACCCAAACAAAGATTTTAGGGTTACTGTGTAATTTTAACATGAACATTAGTAAAATCCGAGCCAAGTTTCGTCAAAACTTGGCTCGTGTTTTCTAAATGTCGGGTTATATGGGTATGGAAATTTACAAAACCCGAGCCAACATGTTAATAAGGTTACTGTGTTATTTTCATTTTTAAATTAGTTAAATCCGAGCCAAGTTTCGTCAAAACTTGGCTCGGGTTTTCAAAAAGTCGGGTTTTATGGGTCTGGAAATTGACAAAACCCGAGCCAATAATTTACCAAGGTTACTGTATTTTTTTCATTTTTACATTTGTTAAATCCGAGCCAAGTTTCGTCAAAACTTGGCTCGGGTTTTCAAAAAATCGGGTTTTATGGGTCTGGAAATTGAAGAAACCCGAGCCAAATTTGGGTTACAAATGTGTATTATCGTGTTCTATAGTGTTCTATACGCTTTTTACCCCTCAATTTCCCTGATCTTCATAGCCCTCCCCACTATCGGGGGGCGTGTCTTTAGATTGATGGATAATGGGTAAATGCTTAATTCCCATTCAATGTCATCACTAGATACGACTAAAACACCAAAAACAAAATCAAAATACCAAAAAAAATACCTGAAAAACACATTGTTGCGTCTCCTGTATATTAACCATAAATTTTAGTACCATACTTTTTTATTAGGTTTTGCCGAGGGTTAAAACAAATTTTCTTATGATCTTTAGAGCATATAGATTCAATATTTATCTTCAAATATATCAATAAAATTCGTGGTATTAAAATAACATTGAACCGAAACAATTTATTAGGGAAAATAGGCACCAACAGATTCGCCATATTTTTCTCCATATAGTCCGCATGGAGGATTTTCGTTATTGACAAATTGAAAAAATACCCTTTTCACAAAAAAATACACCAAAAATCTGTCAAAGATGTCTAATAGCGGGGGTGTGGGGGCGTCAGCCCCCACCCTTAATACTAGGATAGGTTAGGTAAGGTTGTTAGGTTAGGCTAATGTCCTTTCAAAGGGGTATAGGCTAGTAAACACTAGGATAGCTTACACCCAGTCAGAGGTAAGAAGAAGAAGAAGAGTCCTGATGTAGTCTCCTTGAATGCTACCGAAATCTCCCCTTAACTTCGCGTCTATTTTGACGGTTATTTGCCCGCTGCTGGCAATATGTAGGATGATGACAATATGACATGGGGGGGGGTGAGGGGATCCAATGGCAGTCAAAATAGACGGGAACACGATGGCATGCGTCCGCCACCGCTCTGCGTAGTGTAAACAAGGCTGGCGGTACGCCCGCATTCTACATTCTACCCGAACACAATTTTATTTCTATGTGAACCCGATATTATCAGCTATATTTATCTAATTTAACTCATTCGTCAATAGAGCTAAACCGGACCATACCGATCATGTTGACGCACTATTTCACACAACACAACGGATTAAGGGGGTGACCTGCCTTTCTTCTCCTTTTCTCTCTTTCTCTGGCTTGTATCCATTCGGCCCCATTCAGCCTACTATTTTAAGATGTTTATCCCCATTCAGGTGTTGATTTATTACTAGCGAGCGATAGCGAGCCAGCGTTGTATGGAGAAATCCGGCTTCGCCGGAGAAATTTTTCTATCGAAAAATGTACAAATTTAGCCTGCTGACAATAACATAAAAACATATGCTGGCTCGCTACCGCTCGCCAGAAAAAAAAATCGACACCTGGATGGGGATAAACGTCTTAAAACAGTAGGCTGAATGGGGCCGAATGAATACAACCCAGAGAGAGAGGGAGAGAGAAGAAAAAAACGAGGTGGGCTCCCTTAAGCTAAATTGTGGCCCTGTTTTCACTGTGAAGTCGATCAAACACTGACGTATTTCTTCACTGCTGTTAGTGATCAATGGCTAAGCATTTAGAGATTCGAATCTCAACTATATGAAAATCAACGGATTCTCTATAGTTTGGTTCACATACACTTACCAGGAGATGCGAAACTTCCTATCTAATCTACTAATAGAATCGTGCCCCTGAAGGTTGCCAAATGCCTTTTTAACCCCTTCCGTACTGGGACGCCTTTCTAAGTTTATTATGGCTACTATTAATCGATTGTATTCAGTTTAAAAAGGGCCTCCAGCAATTAACAGGCATCGAACTATCTCACTTAACCCTTTCTACTACCACAGATCCTTCTTAAACAGCATAACATCGTCTAAATATATCTAAAATTAAATACAAAAAATACGTCACCGGTACAGAAGGGGTTAATCGAGTACACAATAACGCCATCTGTTGTTGCTTTCCAGAACTAATAGTGGTGAACATCTTCGGGATCCCACTTCTCTTTCATTCATCCACGTTTCTCTCCTTTTTTATCTTTCTCTCCTTTTCTCTCTTTCCCTGGCTTGTATCCATTCGGCCCCATTCAGCCAACTGTTTTAAGACGTTTAACCCCATCCAGGTGTCAATTTCTTCCTGGCGAGCGATAGCAGCATTGTATGGAGAAATCCGGCTTCGCCGGAGACATTTTTCTATCGAAAAATGTACACATTTAGCTTGCTGTCAAAACAAAGATATATATATATATATGCGGACTCGCTACCGCTCGCCAGGAAAATATTGACACCTGGATGGGGATAAACGTCTTAAAACAGTAAGCTGAATGGGGCCGAATGGATACAAGCCAAAGAGAGAGGGAGAGAAAGATAAATAAAGCCGGTGACCCCCCTCAATCACAAATGTTACGTGATAGACAAGACCTACATTATGTAGCCTGTTATTTATCCTGTCACCACATCTGTACTAAAAATAATGTTCTCTGGCATCAACGAACTATATTATGCTGCATACGAACATTTCACCATTGCTATAATTCACACAACATATAGTATAAGTACTGTACATGCTTTAATTGTTAATTTGAAGGAACAATTGGTTTGGCAATTAAATCTTACATGAAACACACGATAACCTTATGACCTTAGCTGTATTTATTCCAAGGACAATTAAGGGGGCACTCTCTCTTTGGCTTTTATCCATTCGGCCCCATTCAGCCAACTGTTTTAAAATGCTTACCCCCATCCAGGTGTCAATATTTTCCTGGCGAGCGGTAGCGAGCCAGCATATATATATTTTTTGTTTTGACAGCAAGCCAAATTTGTATATTTTTCGATAGAAAAATATCTCCGGCGAAGCCGGATTTCTCAATACAATCGACACCTGGATGGGGATAAACGTCTTAAAACAGTTGGCTGAATGGGGCCGAATGGATACAAGCCAGGGAAGGAGAGAAAAGGAGATAAAGATAAAAATAAAGCCGGTGATCCCCTTTAATAACATCCTCAACATGCTTTATTATTTCGTCACAACAATGTGGGGTCCCAGTTATCCAATGGCGACTATTTCTGGTGCGACTATTGGTTTGGTTATTTAGCGACTCGAATCGAACTCCTCATCTAAACTATATATAAATCTTGAAGCTTCATAACTGTTTTACGGATGCGCGTCCAATTCTGCAACGAACCTGAGTATATTTATATATTTTTAGCAAATCTTCGTTACAGTTTTAATTCACAATGATTATATTAGGGTGTATTAAAATAACGCTGACAAACTTTAAGTGCTAAGTACCGAATAAAAAAAACAAGTTCACTTTATTCTATAACAAAATAACAGATAATTAATAATTAATGATTTAAAGGATGTAAAGTAAAATATTCAGTGTCGTCCAAGCATGGGTTATAATCCGAACACTGGCATTGGTCTCCCCTTTCATACCCCCCCCCCCCCCCTTCATCTCCTAGTTTATACCCAGGAATATTGAATTATAAACATAATTAGTTTTCAGGGTGAAACAATGTAAGTAATATTCCCTTTATACACCGTTAACAACTCAAATAATTTTATAATTCATTTTTAATTATTTTTCAACATAGGAAAGACCAAAGGCATCTTGGATGAAACAAATTACGATCCTTAAGTGGTCTGCAGACATTACTGTCATATGTTAGTAAATACAAATGCTGAATGATAAAAATACCAAAACAATGTGGGCATTACAAAGTTATTGCCTAATGTTATTTAATTAATTGTACAGTAGTGAACATCAATTCAAATACAAACTTATTCGAAGCGGTATCTGGTTGAATTGAATCTCCTTACTAATTCTTACTGGGTATTTGCATTTCAGAGAATCGTTTAATAAGTTCGAGACTTCAAAATCGATCAGAATTAATTACCACTCCTGTACTGTACATGGTCATTATAGTGTAATAAGAGGAGATTCATTGAAATAATTTTAATTACCACCAACAAATATAATACAGAAATCAATCATACCCAATATTTTTAATTTTTGAATCTTTATACAGAGTCGTAAAACATTTTCGGAATTTCATTCAAGATAGGAACGATCAGCCCGCAATGAATCTATGAAGCAAGATCTATGCTTCATAAACGATTGAATTACCTTCAACTACGTTTGGATACTCGACTCAGACTTGGGCATCAGCATTTTACCCCGTGACCAGAGTTGCAAATGTTACATATTTGTTTACGCTAATCTGTTTCAAATAATTAGTATTTTTCTGCTAACTACCTAATATCATTATTATATTCTAAGATACTTTGGTTTCGTAATTTCTAATGTGTGAATAGGTAAACCTATACTTTCCCTTTAGTTAGGTCCATAGTAAACATGTTAATCATGTATCAATTATTTAGTGCTTTATTTGTAACCCTGTTTTGCTAGATTTCTAAATAAGCATATATCTCATTAATAAAACTTTTTGGGGGAAAATTTGATACGGCAATATATGTATATATATTTTCCATTTTACACTGTGTTCGTCATAGTCTGAAACAGTTATTTCAATACACCCTATATGTATCTACTATGGGTTTCAGAGGCCGTGTTACACAGTTTTTTGGGAATAACTTAACAAACAGTTGGATCAGTATGATATTTTGCCACAGCTTGTTTCACACCGTCCCCTAATGTTCGTTAATATTGTGCATTACCAATAGTGGAGAATTAACCCACTTGTCCCTGTGTCATGAGGTTAAAGTCGCACATTACTGACTATGAATTGGACAAGGCTACCGTGGCGTACCTGTGGAAACCACCAACCCATTATTGCTCCAGGCTCCATCAAACACGGTAGCTATCACCCAACATTCAACCCTAATATCGCCTATACATTCAAGTTATCTGTGTTACGACCGGGACTACGAATAAAACAAGGGCACTTAATGATTGGACTAGTAATAGGGCACTATGCAACAACGGTACGCTAGATCCAAACCCTCGAACTTATAATATAGCCGGCGAACAAAAACACCTATACCCTCCAGGGTTAATCTGCGATAGCGGGGTATCCTTAACTGGGCATAAATGTACTCTACTTCAGGCTAACCTGTACTGGTATAGCCTGATAACAAACAAGATGCAAGTTACGTTAAAATGCATAAAAAGGAATCTATGGAAAGATCAATTAAATCACTGCAAGTTAATACAATAAAAATATGCTTCAATACAGTTACTCTAAACAACAATAAACTCTTCACTCCTATCTGAAAGAAAGTGAAGTATAGTCCTACAGCATAGACCTGGAAACTTCCGAAGAAAGTCTGATGCTCATAAGTGCTCGTATCTTAAACTATATAAAGGCAGGAGGCAGGACACCACACGTGTAAATCGAATACACTAAAAGATAGGACATATAATGTTAACTGACACGAGAATACTATAAATGCGCAACGGTAGCAATGCTCGACACTAAAAAAAGTACTTCCTCATCAACGAAACAGTCTGCTATGGTTGTGTGGCTCAGCAACAACCTAGACTAATAAATGCTGTGAATAATAATGCGCACATATCAAAGAGCTTATATTAAATACTAACAAGTGTCTACTCGATTAATAATGTCTAGCTGGGATACTCTAGGTAAGGAACTGGGGTTGAGCAAGACAGGCTCGTAGCCTAGCGATGTCCTTAAGACTGCATCCTTTAAGTTACGTTAATTTACTAGGGTGTTCTCTTGATAGATCCAGATCACAAGTATCTGGTTCTATCCTGGCGACCCTCTAAAGACAAGCAAAGAGGCAGCAAAGTGTGGAACTGGTACAGGCCAAAACCCTCAGTCAACACAATGCTGCACTCGCAAAGGACGCAACCGAAAAGACAACCCAGGCTACCACAGGACCGGTTGAAGTCGTGTAGGTATAAGCAAACCGTACACACATCGGAGACAACGACTACAGTTACCTTATCCCAGTCTAGCATTAAATAAAAGAGCAGAAACACTAAATCAATAATGGAGACACACAAAGTTCTTAACCTATACTAACTAAGAACCCTCAAAACCTATTCTAAGTACATGTAAATATCTCTGAGGACAGCGCATGCAATACAATGGGCTGGCTATGGAAACCGTATGCAGAACCCAAGGGGAGTGTTGTGCAGTTAATAAAGGTTAGAGTATGGAAAGAGAGAATCGAGTGAGAGAAACAGTGGTAAAGGGGGTGATCGGGAGAGAGTATGCAAGGGGATGTTAGAAGCACGCGCGCCAAGCCTGTCCTGACGAGGATAGCTCCTGGGGACCCTCATGGAGGAGGTTTGTTACACAGGAGCCCGCAAAGGCGCGATGGTCGGCCAATCACGGGACGAGACGTCACAAGACAGCAGGCGCCACAGGACACAGCCAGACACTACTTTCTCGCTCTGAAAGTCTTTCTAATTCCTACACTGGTACTATTATCACTACTGTTGATATAAAATATAACCCGTTGTCACAGACGAAAACAAAGACCACCACTGGACTGTCTGTGACAATGCGATTACTAGGAAAGAAAGAACAACATTCTCTGATAACTGTAGCCCATTTCGATGTCCCTGGCGAGCGCTAGTGGCTAAAGAGAGGCGATTCTGCCAACGCTGGTAGACGTCACATCTGTCACTATCATATATAAATAATATACACAAATACATATTGAATTGAAAATATATATAAGAAAAAATCAATAATAATGAAAATGCTGTCATATTCAACCTTACTTGTATATATATATATACATATACATATATACAGTATATATATACCTGTATATATATATATATATATATATATATATATATATATATATATTGAGAATATATCACAAATACACCCACTAAATGTTTCTAGTCTCTCAGTGGGGATCGAACCATCGACCATCAGAACGATAGCCGACGCTTAATCAATTACACCACGGCAGAGACGGGGATCGAACCATCGACCATCAGAACGATAGCCGACGCTTAATCAATTACACCACGGCAGTCTAGACTGCCGTGGTGTAATTGATTAAGCGTCGGCTATCGTTCTGATGGTCGATGGTTCGATCCCCACTGAGAGACTAGAAACATATATATATATATTAAGTCGTGCGTTTTGTCAGAACTAAGATGAAATTTCAAAAAATTTCAAACATATGTATTATTTTCTCTCTATATATATAACAAAAACATACCTGCATGTCGGTAATTTGGAAAACACACGTTATCTTGAAATTGAAGTAATCGATTATTGACAAAAGGGATAAAATGCCCCAGAACGAGAAGCCCACCACAGAAGCCATGAACGAACACCACACAGAAACACCAAAGGAAAGGTCCACAGAACGAAAGGACCAGCCGACCGAGCCAGCCATTTCAGCCAGGCCCAAGCCCGCAGGGCTAAACAGCTCCAGGACACACCCATTTACCTTTTCTAAAACTGACCATTTTCCACACCTTACGTACACTAACCCCCTCGTGTCCTACACTCCTAACTACAAAGATGATGAACAGGAATATACATTCATATTAAAAACACTCATGCCTGTCCCGACGTTGAGCCAATGCCAACACATCAGACAGCCATAATTATATCTATGTATGTTCTTGCATCCGAGAAGTAGATGTTATATATCTTAGAAGTTAAAGCACCCACGCTGTCCCTAGATCTCTTATATCATTTTCCATGACGAGTATAGATATATGTAACCCGTGCTCAGTCGCCCCTTGCATTGCTCCTCTAGTAACTAAGTATTAATATTAACATTCCCTACATCTTGTCTTGCCAGACTAAGCTTCTGAAGACCCATCGCCCCATAAATCTATGTATGCAACCCTTAGGTTAAGTATTTTTATCCGCCATTGTGTTCACCTTTTTCCATTTACTTTCCACAATTGTCATACGTCTTCCTCTTGCCTCCTTCGTATCCACAGTCCACACTACGCCAATTTACTTTGTGTCTTACACCTCTTACCCCAACCAGAGATTATATAAGATAACCTGGTTATCAGTATCTGTCATAAGTACCCCGAAACAATAACTAAGTACCCCTACGAACTGCCACTGTGGTTGGTATTTTATATTTAATAGAAAACGCAGTTCCCAGGGCCAACTAATAGTATCCATAACCCTCTGACTGATCACATAACTCTATCTTTTCCAGACTCATATACCACCCCATAGTTGCATTCCCCGGTAGCATTTGGCTAACGTATTCTACTGCCTTTTCAAACTTCCATATAAATTGTAGCCTAATGCCACCCCCACGCCCAGGGACCTTAGGGGCAAAATTTCCCTGTAGCCCTTGAACTCTCCCCCCCCTCTCATTAAGACACCCGCGCTTCTCGACTCTTGTCCGACCTAGCCTCTCTCTCATACCTCTTGAAGATCCTTGAATTGTCCGTTACTAACGCTCTCCAACCTTTATATATATACTCCTATCCAGCCTACCTTCACTTAGTAGGCCAGAACAACATTAGAACTTTACTAGCCCCTTGCATGCCATCTATTCTCTTACAACACATTCACAACCCTGCACCCAATGGTCGTCGGTGCGAGGCTAGCCGCCCCGCCAGTAACTAACTTCTATTGTCATACTTCCAGATAAATGTGGCAGAGTTAGCAACCCAGTCTCCACCATATCCAGCAAACCCTACAATTAACAACCAGCCGAGTAAAACCAGCTAGCTAAGGCACCTTCGGTTTTGGTATTAAAGACACTCACATCTGTCTCATACACAGAGGGTTATTACAAACACTGGTGATATGGCAAGCCCCTAGCCACAGCCACCGGACGACTATATCAGAGAGGGCGCCCAGCTCCCCCTTTTTGCCCACCCGAGGAGGGAGACCCCCACCCCCGCGGAGGTATACCTGGCCCCTGTTTTGACTTTCGAGTCATTGCCAGGTAGCACAGGAATTCTTCCTATCGATGAACTAACCATAAATGACTAACACCTTTACTAACCTCTATTAACTCACAATAAACCATTTACCTTTCTTGCATGCTCTGATCACTAAATTAGCACCTCAGCTATACCATAGAATGAAGATTGAACAATCTAGAGAGACGCTCCTATCACAGCTGTCCCCATCCTCCTCGCAAAGTAGATCCAGTCTCTCTCCCCTAAATACGTCCAGTATAGCCAAAATAGTACCTCTTACTAAGGCTCAGTTATATGAAAATATAAAGGCTTCCTATCGCCCTGTGCCACAACTGTAAATATCATCTTACCTAGTCCCCATATCTATTGAGAGCTCAATTAAGTCCATAAGACTCGAGATCCCTACTGTCTACAGGGTCCAGAACCGAGCCTATAAATCTAACTCCCGCCCCCAGTCAAATCAGTTGAAAGCTAGACACCAACCAGGGGTCACTACCCTGCAGTTAATTTCTAGCTCTGCCCTTGTGTTGTTCCGGAGTGAGATCCCAGAACCGGCAGACTCCGTGGCAGATTTGGATAGAAGGACCTGCCCACGTATTGAAGAACTTCACACATATGGCCCCCCTGGACGGCCGCGGAACCAGTCGTTAGCCCCCAACATCATGGACGCAAGATAACCAGGACCAGACCCATCAGATACTACCCAAGATTCCCTTGAGCAGTACTACATATTACTGTGCTGTTTTAGATTCACTAATTAATATTTCTACGAAGTGGCTAAGACCTGGCCCAGTGTAATTCATACTTAACCATTCCATTTGGGACGTACTAAGCGATCAGTGCTCTTTAATTAACAGGCGACCTTGACTCTCGTAATTACCTTATTCAGATATTAAAACTAGTGATATCTAACGTTCGCCCACTGATTTGCGTTCTATGTATTTCTGAAACAAGGATATAAAACTTAGATCAGTACCCCCTGAGGTAACTAGAATTCCCGTGCTCTAAAAATACGTGTGTCTAATCTAGTCTGTGAACTACTTGTGCACCAGAGCTACCAGTAATAAATCTAACAGTGAATATGAATCTATAAGTAACATTGATGGTCTTCGGTATATAAACCTGTGAAATCAAAGCCAGTGATCAGAAGATTAATACCTGAACGTTGGAAGTGGGAGACTAGGCTCCATCCAGATCCACTTATGCTAGTGTTGTTCAATTCTATTATATTGTCTTACACAAGTATTCTGCAGTGGTATAACAATAAACGTGATCATGTAACTTGCTACCATGTGTTTCTTTGTGTTCTCTATTCCTCATATCTTGTATTGTGCATGCAGCCTTATATACCCAGTCAATTTAGAACTCACATTACCCAAGTTAAACCTGTAGAAAAACAGGGCATAACATTGGCGGCAGCGGTGGTTCTTGATTCGGATAAAAGGTTGCATTACACTGCAAGTTTGGAACAGTAGAAGCATGGCAACATCGCGAAATCTTCAGCCACTCGCACACATTCCCAAGTATGATGTAAACACATATGATATCACCAGTTACTTAGACATAATAAAGCCAGTGTACGATGTGGTACTTCATAATGACCGCGAAAAAATCGCCATGGCAATTTTGCATGTTGTACAGTTGGGAGAAGCCGTTTCCCAACTTGTTGATAAGCCTACTTTTAAAGAATTTATTCACCAAATGGTGAAACAGAATACGCCAGAGAGTACCTGGAACCAGTTTCGATCCTTCGTGATCCGGACTTTAGATCCACTTTTGGGTTCCCCCGTCGCCCCCAAAATAATAAAAGTCGACGAGATCAAGTATGAAGGGGATATAAATGTGACCCTCATACAACTCTACAGATACGTGAGGACCACGTATAGCTATGAAGATTACGACCAACAAAATGAACTCTTATTCACCGCATTGTTAAACATCCTCCCACCCCACATCACCGCCCATCTCGACCCGTATGGCTTATTCGAAGAACATATGCTCGCCATCAGAGAAGAATGCCTACGCAGTTCGATGAATCCCCTATCCAACCTTTTAGCCCCTATCCAAGACTCCGTGCACCCTTCCAAAATGACTTCCGGTGAAAGTCCAACCCCAGTGAACTCTTCCCCCACCAACCCTCCGCAGCCCCCCCAACAAGCCCCGTATTCTAGCTATGCCTACCTATGTAGGCCTACCACAACATATTTTCCCCATGACCCCAGAAATGTTCAGCTATCCCCCCACCAACAAAATTTCCCTTGTGACAGTTTTCCGTCGGTAGCTTGTGACAGTTTTCAGTCAGTAGCTCCCTTCCACCCCCACACAAATCTCCCCACAACCCTCCGCAGGCCCCCCAACAAGCTCCGTATTCTAGCTATGCCTACCTATGTAGGCCTACCACAACATATTTTCCCCATGACCCCAGAAATGTTCAGCTATCCCCCCACCAACAAAATTTCCCTTGTGACAGTTTTCCGTCGGTAGCTTGTGACCGTTTTCAGTCAGTAGCCCCCTTCCACCCCCACACAATTCACACCCCTAGAAAACTTCGAAACCCCACACTTGACTCGCCCTCTCATGTCAAACAAACTCACCAGTCCCAGATAACCTCTAACCAGACCGAGACTGCCACCAAGAAAATTCCCCAAACTCGTCCTGTTAATGTCAAACAAACCCACCAACCCCAGATAACCGCTAACCAGACCGTGACTGCCACCAAGAAGATTCCTAAAATTCGTCCTGTTAACAACCCCAAATCAATAGATCATTCCTCTACCAATAACCCCTGTTCTACACCTAACTCTTCCCCCACCAACCCGCCGCAGTCCCCCCAACAAATCCTGTTTCCTAACTCGCTCACCTCTCACCACCCTGACCCTCCCACACGCGCCGTTAATCCTCCCCTCACGCGTGACGACCTAAGGACCCAACTATGTTCCCCCCCTTCCCCCAGAAATACTCAGCTATTCCCCCACCAACAAAATCTCCCTTGTGACAGTTTTCCGTCAGTAGCTCCCTTCCACCCCCCCACAATTCACACCCCTAATAAACTTCAAAACCCCACACTTGACTCACCCCCTTATGACAGACAAACCCACCAACCCCAGATAACCTCTAAGCAAACCGTCACTGCCACCGACACACCCCACCACTCTGATCCTCCCACACGCGCCGTTAATCCCCCCCTCACGCGTGACCCCCACCAAAGTGATTCCCCCCCCCTCATGCGTACCGAACACCTGCTCACCAGTCGGTCCCCCACCATAATGAGCCCAGCTAAACTTTCAACCTCTCCCTCTTCACCGTTACCCCACCCGCCCCAAATTCCCCCCCCAAAGATCCCGCTCGACGAAATACCACTCCCATCCCAATCCAACCACAAAACTTTTTCCACCTTGGCTAAACCCCAAAATACTCTCTCTCTCTCGCCCCAAACAACATAATCAACCTCTCAACTTCAACCACTCCTCGAAATCCCATCCATGTCTCTCCCGGAAATAAAATCAGTCTAAATTCAACCCCTCTCAAACCACAACCCTGCCTGCCCCCACCACCCACCATCTCCCTATCAAATCCCCACACCCCAAACCTCCAAACCACCCGATCATAGTAAACTCTCAACCTTCAGCCTTACTCACCCTTCCCCAAACCCCACTCACGACCACAACTCTCTACACAATTCAACCCCTCCCCAGCACCAACCTCTTCCGCAACAACAACCCCGACTCGACCTGCCCATTTCATCTTTAAAACCCCCCTATCACTACCCCCGACCGAAACCACTTAGACCCCCCCTCCAAAACTGGCCCCGGGCCAGCTCGCCCCCCGACCCACATTCCTAACGACAAGAACTGACGGTATATTCTACCCCGCCCTTCCAAAGTGAAAGTGAACCACCACCCCCTATTACCAGACCGTCACCCAGACTAACGGCGACCCTAAATACCCTCCCCCCCCCTGATGATGATGAGGATATTATTGTACTAAATTGTTTCGAATGTTTTCAATTCCTAAGCGATTGGGCATGATTCTATAAATTTACATGTTTTCCATATACTGTATATATTATTTTTTTTCCTTAGTCATACTACTTTTCTTGTTACCTACACTTTTCTGACTATCTTTTAAATTTGCTTTATACATTGTTAAACACTTTACCTCTTCTTAATTTCCTGTGTTCTTAATTATCTGTCCTTTCTTAAATTTACATGTTTTCCATATACTGTATATAGTATTTTTTTTCCCTTAGTCATAATACTTTTCTTGTTAATCTACACTTTTCTGACTATCTTTTAAATTTGCTTTATACATTGTTAAACACTTTACCTCTTCTTAATTTCCTGTGTTCTTAATTATCTGCCCTTTCTTAAATTTACATGTTTTCCATATACTGTATATACTATATTTGTTTTCCTTAGTCATACTACTTTTCTTGTTACCTACACTTTTCTGACTATCTTTTAAATTTGCTTTATACATTGTTAAACACTTTACCTCTTCTTAATTTCCTGTGTTCTTAAGTATCTGTCCTTTCTTAAATTTACATGTTTTCCATATACTGTATATATTATTTTTTTTCCCTTAGTCATACTACTTTTCTTGTTAACCTACACTTTTCTGACTATGCTTCTTTTTACTTCACCCTTGAGGCTCGAGGACGAGCCTATAATGAAGGAGAGGGAAGTAAAATGCCCCAGAACGAGAAGCCCACCACAGAAGCCATGAACGAACACCACACAGAAACACCAAAGGAAAGGTCCACAGAACGAAAGGACCAGCCGACCGAGCCAGCCATTTCAGCCAGGCCCAAGCCCGCAGGGCTAAACAGCTCCAGGACACACCCATTTACCTTTTCTAAAACTGACCATTTTCCACACCTTACGTACACTAACCCCCTCGTGTCCTACACTCCTAACTACAAAGATGATGAACAGGAATATACATTCATATTAAAAACACCCATGCCTGTCCCGACGTTGAGCCAATGCCAACACATCAGACAGCCATAATTATATCTATGTATGTTCTTGCATCCGAGAAGTAGATGTTATATATCTTAGAAGTTAAAGCACCCACGCTGTCCCTAGATCTCTTATATCATTTTCCATGACGAGTATAGATATATGTAACCCGTGCTCAGTCGCCCCTTGCATTGCTCCTCTAGTAACTAAGTATTAATATTAACATTCCCTACATCTTGTCTTGCCAGACTAAGCTTCTGAAGACCCATCGCCCCATAAATCTATGTATGCAACCCTTAGGTTAAGTATTTTTATCCGCCATTGTGTTCACCTTTTTCCATTTACTTTCCACAATTGTCATACGTCTTCCTCTTGCCTCCTTCGTATCCACAGTCCACACTACGCCAATTTACTTCGTGTCTTACACCTCTTACCCCAACCAGAGATTATAAGATAACCTGGTTATCAGTATCTGTCATAAGTACCCCGAAACAATAACTAAGTACCCCTACGAACTGCCACTGTGGTTGGTATTTTATATTTAATAGAAAACGCAGTTCCCAGGGCCAACTAATAGTATCCATAACCCTCTGACTGATCACATAACTCTATCTTTTCCAGACTCATATACCACCCCATAGTTGCATTCCCCGGTAGCATTTGGCTAACGTATTCTACTGCCTTTTCAAACTTCCATATAAATTGTAGCCTAATGCCACCCCCACGCCCAGGGACCTTAGGGGCAAAATTTCCCTGTAGCCCTTGAACTCTCCCCCCCTCTCACTAAGACACCCCCCCTTCTCGACTCTTGTCCGACCTAGCCTCTCTCTCATACCTCTTGAAGATCCTTGAATTGTCCGTTACTAACGCTCTCCAACCTTTTATATATATACTCCTATCCAGCCTACCTTCACTTAGTAGGCCAGAACAACATTAGAACTTTACTAGCCCCTTGCATGCCATCTATTCTCTTACAACACATTCACAACCCTGCACCCAATGGTCGTCGGTGCGAGGCTAGCCGCCCCGCCAGTAACTAACTTCTATTGTCATACTTCCAGATAAATGTGGCAGAGTTAGCAACCCAGTCTCCACCATATCCAGCAAACCCTACAATTAACAACCAGCCGAGTAAAACCAGCTAGCTAAGGCACCTTCGGTTTTGGTATTAAAGACACTCACATCTGTCTCATACACAGAGGGTTATTACAAACACTGGTGATATGGCAAGCCCCTAGCCACAGCCGCCGGACGACTATATCAGAGAGGGCGCCCAGCTCCCCCTTTTTGCCCACCCGAGGAGGGAGACCCCCACCCCCGCGGAGGTATACCTGGCCCCTGTTTTGACTTTCGAGTCATTGCCAGGTAGCACAGGAATTCTTCCTATCGATGAACTAACCATAAATGACTAACACCTTTACTAACCTCTATTAACTCACAATAAACCATTTACCTTTCTTGCATGCTCTGATCACTAAATTAGCACCTCAGCTATACCATAGAATGAAGATTGAACAATCTAGAGAGACGCTCCTATCACAGCTGTCCCCATCCTCCTCGCAAAGTAGATCCAGTCTCTCTCCCCTAAATACGTCCAGTATAGCCAAAATAGTACCTCTTACTAAGGCTCAGTTATATGAAAATATAAAGGCTTCCTATCGCCCTGTGCCACAACTGTAAATATCATCTTACCTAGTCCCCATATCTATTGAGAGCTCAATTAAGTCCATAAGACTCGAGATCCCTACTGTCTACAGGGTCCAGAACCGAGCCTATAAATCTAACTCCCGCCCCCAGTCAAATCAGTTGAAAGCTAGACACCAACCAGGGGTCACTACCCTGCAGTTAATTTCTAGCTCTGCCCTTGTGTTGTTCCGGAGTGAGATCCCAGAACCGGCAGACTCCGTGGCAGATTTGGATAGAAGGACCTGCCCACGTATTGAAGAACTTCACACATATGGCCCCCCTGGACGGCCGCGGAACCAGTCGTTAGCCCCCAACATCATGGACGCAAGATAACCAGGACCAGACCCATCAGATACTACCCAAGATTCCCTTGAGCAGTACTACATATTACTGTGCTGTTTTAGATTCACTAATTAATATTTCTACGAAGTGGCTAAGACCTGGCCCAGTGTAATTCATACTTAACCATTCCATTTGGGACGTACTAAGCGATCAGTGCTCTTTAATTAACAGGCGACCTTGACTCTCGTAATTACCTTATTCAGATATTAAAACTAGTGATATCTAACGTTCGCCCACTGATTTGCGTTCTATGTATTTCTGAAACAAGGATATAAAACTTAGATCAGTACCCCCTGAGGTAACTAGAATTCCCGTGCTCTAAAAATACGTGTCGCTAAACTAGTCTGTGAACTACTTGTGCACCAGAGCTACCAGTAATAAATCTAACAGTGAATATGAATCTATAAGTAACATTGATGGTCTTCGGTATATAAACCTGTGAAATCAAAGCCAGTGATCAGAAGATTAATACCTGAACGTTGGAAGTGGGAGACTAGGCTCCATCCAGATCCACTTATGCTAGTGTTGTTCAATTCTATTATATTGTCTTACACAAGTATTCTGCAGTGGTATAACAATAAACGTGATCATGTAACTTGCTACCATGTGTTTCTTTGTGTTCTCTATTCCTCATATCTTGTATTGTGCATGCAGCCTTATATACCCAGTCAATTTAGAACTCACATTACCCAAGTTAAACCTGTAGAAAAACGGCATAACAAGGGAAGTCACTAAGATTATTACTTGACCTTGTTTGTATGCCATAAATCAATAAAGAATTGTTTCATTTGAGGACGAGCACTTTATTGACAACGTTTCGCATATAGCTTCATCAGGCCAAATAATGAAGCTATATCTGCGAAACGTCAATAAAGTGCTCCTCCTCAGATGGTGTTTATTTTCATTCTCTCTATTTTTCCGAGTATATTTTTATCAATTGTTTCATTGTGGTATCCTCTCTCTCTCTCTCTCTCTCTCTCTCTCTCTCTCTCTCTCTCTCTCTCTCTCTCTCTCTCTCTCTCTCTCTCTCTCTCTCTCTCTCTCTCTCTCTATCCATCTATATATCTATCTATCTATTTCTCAATATATAAATCAACCAACATTGAATTACAGCTACAAGACACCACCAGGAAAAAGTCAAAATGAGATAAAAAAAAAAAATGATAGAAACATAAGCTAAAATAAAGCTAAATCTTCCACCGCCAGTATAAAAGAAAGAAAATGAGTTGAGCAAGACATGGTATGATAAAAAAAAAGAGAGAAAGTGAGCGAGAAAGCGAGGGGATAAAAAAAAGAGAATATGAGAGAGAGAGAAAGTGAGAGAGAGAGAGAAAGCGAGAGGATATAAGTCGAGAGAAATTCCTGTTCGGCCGACCTGACTCCCTGAGGTAGAATATTAGAGAGAGAGAGAGAGAGAGAGAGAGAGAGAGAGGTTACAAAATAAGGTGAATACAGGAAGTTAAATAATTCAATGACATACTTACTCTCTCTCTCTCTCTCACTTACCCTGTCTCTCTCTCTCTGATAATTAGGCCACGTAAGGATCCCACCCCTGGTTTGAAAATAGAGAGAGAGTGAGGGGGGGGGGAGGGTAAAAGGGGGGAGAGAGAGAGAGGTTACAAAATAAGGTGAATACAGGGAGTTAAATAATTCAATGACATACTTACTCTCTCTCTCTTTCACTTACCCTGTCTCTCTCTCTCTCTCTCTCACTTACCCTGTCTCTCTCTCTCTGATAATTAGGCCACGTAAGGATCCCACCCCTGGTTTGAAAATAGAGAGAGAGTGAGAGGGGGGGGTAAAAGGGGGGAGAGAGAGAGAGAGAGAGATGGAGTGATTATCCCCTTGAGGATTACGACGCGTTTTATCCGTTTATTTTGGCTACCATCAGACGTTTTTATGAAGCTTAGGAAGGATCTGTGGCAGTGAGACGCATAATTGACCTCTTGCGAGTTTCAGGCTATAAGGAAGTTGGAGCCGTGAACATCGATATTAGACAGAAACGCAATAATAATGTAAGTTTCTGATGGATAAATGGTATGTTGAATTAAGTTTTATGTTTATAAATGCAATACGACCGTATTTTACCTGTAATTTCAGTTAAATATCGTTGTCTACAGCTCCAGCTTCCTTATAGAACGAAACTCGCAAGTCGGCAATTGAGTTGGTTTGGACCCCTTTCATTTCTAGAGGTCCATCCTAAGCTGCATAAAATCGTCTGATAATAGCCCAATTTTAACCCTCTCAGTACCGTCCCTTTCACTTCGTTCTGGCTACTGTTAGACGATTATTCAGTTGAAGAAGGGGCCCCCCAGCAATTATCAGTTGAAGAAGGGGCCCCCCAGCAATTATCAGTTGAAGAAGGCCCCCCAGCAATTATCAGTTGAAGAAGGGGCTCCCCAGCAATTATCAGTTGAAAAAGGGCCCCCCAGCAATTATCAGTTGAAGAAGGGGCCCCCCAGCAATTATCAGGCTTCGAACAATCTTACTTAAGAGGGGATGGCCTGATTTTTTGGTCCCCCTTCTTCCTCATGTTTAGCCCCATTAGTTTTCAGATTATAAAACATACGGCCCATTAGTTTGGTGATATTAAGGCCTTTCGCCCCATTTCTTTGTCAATATTAAGATCTCTCATGCTATTTAAGTGTCGGTTTTTTCCCTGGCGAACGATAGTGAGCCTGTAATTTTTGGAAGAACCGGCCTTCGGCTGGAACATTTATCTACCGAAAAATGTACCAATTAATCTAGAAGGGGGATTTAATGGACTTTCTTTTTAAGTTTGATGGAGGTCTAGAGAGGAAACTAAAACAAAATAATAAATACCGGTATATGATGTGTGTGAATGTGTATTTTGTTTGTGTGTGCATTGTTTTCTGTTGTGTTTTGTGTTGTCCCTATTTTGGCTCTGTCTTGAGTCCCCCCCCCAAAAAAAAAAAAAAAAAAAAAACAGGAAAAGTGGGGATTGGGCCTGAGTATATAGATAGCTAGATAGATAGATAGATAGATAGCTAGATAGATATGACATAATCAACCACGAAATTAACCCTTCCCCCTTAAACCTCTATACTACAACATAGATCCTTCTTAAACTGCACACATTGTTCTAAATATAGCTATAATAAAATAAAAAAGGTACATGGTAGTCCGATGGTTAAGGGGAGGCAGAGGGTTTTTCTCGACCCCCTTCTCCCTCATGTTTAGCCCCATTGGTTTTGAGATTTCAAGGCGTTTCGACCATGAGTTTGGCTATTTTACCACTTTCGTCCCATTTCCTTGTCAATTTTAAGAACTTTCGTGCCATTTAAGTGTCGATTTTTTCCTGGCGAGCGAAAGCGAGCCTGTATTTTTAAGAAGACCCGGCCTATCGAAAAATGTAAAAATATATCGGTATAGGGAGTGTTGTTTTTTTTAAAGCTTGATGGAGGGCTAGCGAGGACACACTAAATATATATGAATGAATACAAAAATATACTAAAAACTAACCACTGCCCCCCCCCGCCCGCCCCTTAACTGAGATAGTCTTTACCCAATTTTTCCCCCACAGATCCCACCCAAAGCTGTATAAAATCGTCTAAAGCCGGTATCACACGAGAGCTTTTATAGTCAACATTCGATGGTCAAAAAATTTCTGGCAACATTTAGGGAGTATTTTGCACTGGTATCGGGAACTAGACTGCTGGTAAATTAATTTAGGTAACCGAAATATTTTATATGTTTACCTCATAAGCTGCCAGACCAGTGTTGAGGACAAATGTTGAGGGAAAAAGCGCTCGTGTGATAGCCTTTGAGTACCAGCGACGTTTGTTATACTTTATGCTAGCTATATTTAGACGATATTATGCAGCTTAGGAAGGATCTGTGGTAGTTGTTGTTGTTGTTGTTGTTGTTCCCCAAGCTGCCTGGCTGAACAGCCCCAAAGCCCCGAGCATTTCCAAGGCCATAACCGAGTGCCCCCACAGAACCCTCCCCGCCGACCACAATAAAGCCTGGGTGACCGAAGCCACCCCATGGCGGAGAGCTGAGGAGGGTGCGGAAACGCCCGGGAAACCAAAGCCCCACCCAGGGCCCTGTGCCCCTCAGCAATTATGAAGAGAAAGTTGAGGGGCAAGGGAAAAATGTGACGCTTTGGCTTCCAATCTTGGTAGATTGGGAGGTCAATCCACGGAAGAGACGCCGTCATTTGAGATCTAGAAAATATATAAGTTAAAGGAATAGTCAGAGTAAGCTATGGGTATGGCAGAGATTGCTCAGATCTCACTCTGATAGACCAGCCCATCACCACATGACTAGAACCCAATCCTCTCAGCATCAGCTAGGAAAGGCCCTAGAAAGCCGCCTCTGGCGGGGGGATAGCTCCCCTATTTCAACCCCTTTCGGGGTTGGGCACCCGCCGTCTCGGGGTTGGGCACCTGCCGTGGTAGCTAAAAGGGTTGCTTGAGAAAGTTTGAAGCCTTATTATGGCTAGAGGTCCTTCCTAAGCTGAATACAATCGTCTAATAGTTGCCAGAATAGGATGAAAAAGACGTCACTGGTACTGTACGGGTTAAACTCATCCAGTGAAGACATATTTGTAGCCTTGAAGGGAAGTTTGTTCCATGTAGAGCTAAATTGTCTTATATGTGAGAAAGTTTCCACCTATATAAATGGAGAGATTACAAACAACAACTGCTGTCAAGAGAGAGAGAGAGAGAGAGAGAGAGAGAGAGAGAGAGAGAGAGAGAGAGAGAGAGAGAGTAGGTAGGTAATCCCACAATGTCTTAATGAACCAAGTTGAGGTGGTCCGCAGCAAATTGTGTATGTATGTCCGTCTGTGTACGTGTTTATGTATGTATGTCAGCCTGTGTACGTTTGTGTATGTCCGCCTGTGTACGTTTGTGTATGTCCGCCTGTGTACGTTTGTGTATGTCCGTGTGTGTACGTTTATGTGTGTCCGTATATGTAGGCTACTGTATGTTCGGGTGTGTACATATTTATGTATGTACGTTTATGTGTGTCTCCGTGTATGTATATGTATGTTCGGGTGTGTACGTGTTTGTGTGTACATCAACTCACTTCCTCTTACTATAGCTCCCTACAATCTCTTTCTCCACGCCGCAATGTTGCATCTCTTACACTCTTGTATTGCTATTGTAATAACCAGTGTTCTTTAGAGCCCTCTCAGTGCATATCCTCGCCCTTACGGCGAGTGGGAGACACCCATCTTTTAACACAATCCCACTCCTATTCTGTCCAGCTCTCCAACTCAAGAATTAACCAATTTTCTCAGTCTTTCTTGTACGCAACACGTGAACTCTAGAAATGTCTCCTTCAGCCAATATTAGCTTCATTCTTTATGCCTTAGACTGCTTTAAACTGCGTGTGTCCAGGCATTTTGACCTTAAGGGGGGTCACCGTTTTTGTTTTATCTTTCTCTCCTTTTCTCTTTTTCCCTTGGCTTGTATCCATTCGGCCACATTCAGCCAACTGTTTTAAGACGTTTATCCCCATCCAGGTGTCGATTTCTTCCTGGCGATCGATAGCGAGCCAGCATTGTAAGGAGAAATCCGGCTTCGCCGGAGAAATTTTTCTATCGAAAAATTTACAAATTTAGCTTGCTTTCAAAACAAAATATATAAATACAATATTGACACCTGGATGGGGGTAAACGTCTTAAAACAGTAGGCTGAATGGGGCCAAATGGATACAAGCCAAAGAGAGAGAAAGAGAAAGAGAAAAAAAGCGAGTTGGGCTCCCTTAAGCATATGTGGTTAGGTGTTTATATAGATATGTACAATGTATATATATATAGTATCAGTCTTATGTAAGTTTGAGCGTGTAAAGCCGCTATCACACGAGAGTTTTAATAGTCAACATTCGATAATCAAAACAATTCTGGCAATATTTCAGGAATAATTTGCTCTGGTATCGGAAACTAGACTGGTGATAGATGAACTTACAGTAGGTTACATATATATAGTAACTGTTTAATAATAATAATAATAATAATAATAATAATAATAATAATAATAATAATAATAATAATATTTATTCAGTTAGCAATTTACAGAGTTGGTACCACATAGTATGTTACAAATATGACATGTACCAGCCTTGCATAATTCCAACTAAGGATAGCCCAATAAGGCCGTTAAGCGTATTTCCATTGGGGTCCTTGTGGGATTAGGTTAGCTGGGGAAATGGGGAGGATAAAGAAATAGATACTTTAGAGAAAGTATTTCTAGGGGGTTATTTTAAGATACCTTACATCCTATAGTAAATATCAGTAATCCGTAATCAGTAATAATTTCAGTTTGGTTTGTCTATCTCTTATGTCGTATTTAGTTGTAGACATAAGCTTGGTGCTCCCTTCTCGCAGCTGTCCGGTTCAGGTGTTCCTTCAGGCTACGTCTGAAGGAATACAGTGTTCTCTTTTCACGGACTGACTGGGGTAGGTCGTTCCAGTCTTTGATGGCAGTGAAGAAGAATGTTTGCTTACCCTGTCCTTGGATTCTCGGGACCTTAAAATTAAACATCCTGTTTCTTGTATTATGTCCACTCCTCTCATTTGCGCTAACAAAATCATTCTTTAGATACTCTGGAGCTCTGTCATAGAAAATGTTGAAGGCATTAGTGAGCCTGATTTGTTTGGCCCTGTCAGAGACATTGAGCATACCTAGTTTACCATAGTTTACCATAGTTATGGTATTACCATATCATAGTTTACCTCATAAGCTGCCAGACCAGTGTTCAGCAAATAAATATGTCGAGGGAAAAAGCGCTCGTGCGATACCGGCTTAATAAGGGGACATTTCCACTTGAGGGATATTTTTCTGGATCCCTTTCTCCCTCATGTTTAGCCCCATTGCTTTTGAGATTTCAAGACGTTCGCCCCATTAGTTTGGCGATTTTAAGATCATTCGCCCCATTTATGTCAATTTTAAGACTTTTCGTGCCATTTAGGTGTCGATTTTTACCTGGCGAGCGATAGCGAGCCTGTAATTTATGAGGTACCGGGCCTTCGGCCAGGAAATTTTTCTACCGAAAAATGTACAGATTTATCTTGGAAGGGGGCTTAGGGGGTGACATTTTAAGCTTGATGGAGGTCTAGGGAACACACTAAAAACCTCCCCTTAAGTATGTGTGTATTCTTAAGGGGAGGTTTTTAGTGTGTTTCCTAGACCTCCATTAAGCTTGAAATTACACGCCCTTGACCCCCTTTCAAGAAAAATTTGTACATTTTTCGGTAGAAAAATGTCCCGGCCAGAGGCCGATTCCTCTTAAAGTACAGGCTCGCTATCGCTCGCCAGGAAAAATTCGACACCTAAATGGCACGAAAGGTCTTAAAAGTTACATAAATGGGGCGAAAGTTCTTAACATCGCCAAACTAATGGGGCGAACGTCTTAAAGTCTCAAAAGCAATGCGGCTAAACATGAGGGAGAAAGGGGTAAATAAAAAAATCCCTCAAGTGGAAATCTCCCCTTAAGTGAGTAGATATTACTAAGGTGTGTGTGTGTGTGTGTGTGTGTGTGGTTGAGGTATAAGTAATTTGTATTTGTATCCGTGTGTGTGTGTGTGTGTGTCTATGTGCGAGTGGTTGAGGTATATGTAATTGTGTGTGTGTGTGTGTGTGTGTGTGTGGTTGAGATATATATGTAATTGTGTTTATGTGTGTGTGTGTGTGTGTGTGTGTGGTTGAGGTATATGTACTTTTGTGTGTGTGTGTGTGTGTGTGTGTGTGTGTGTGTGTGTGTGTGTGTGTGTGTGTGTGTCTGTCTGTGTGTGTGTGTGTGGCTTTAGCAATATTAGCTGGACCAAGAGATTAGCCCACAAACTAACTCTAACTCTCTCTCTCTCTCTCTCTCTCTCTCTCTCTCTCTCTCTCTCTCTCTCTCTCTCTCTAAATCAGTATCTTCCATGGACTAATTTGCTTTCTTTTTTGTTTTCCTTCGGTGGGTGTTCCTTTGCAGTTTTCCCCCCTTAACCCTCTCTGTACCGGCGACGTATTTTGCACTGTATCTTGCCAACTGTTGTTAAGGGGAGATGGTTCACTTTTTGGGCGATGTTTGCATGTATTCATTATTTTTCTAGTTTCCTCCCTCGACCTCCATCAAATTAAAAAAAAACATCCATTAGATCCCCCTTCTAGATAAATTTGTACATTTTTCGGTAGAAAATATCCCGGCCGAAGGCCGGTTCTTCCAACATTACAGGCTCACTATCGTTCGCCAGGGAAAAAATCAACACCTAAATAGCACGAAAGATCTAAATATTGACGAAGAAATGGGGCGAAAGGTCTTATAATCGCCAAACTAATGGGCCGAACGTCTTATAATCTCAAAACAAATGGGGCTTACCACGAGGGAGAAAGGGGACCAGAAAACCGGCCCATCCCCCCTTAAACATTATAATTAAGTTGTTAAAGGGCCTCCAGCAATTAACAGGCTTCGAACTATCTCACTTAACCCATTTTACTATCCGTACAGATCCTTTTTAAACTGCATATAATCGTCTAAATATAGCTATACTAAAACTAAAAAGACGTCGCCGGTACAGGAGGGGTTAATTTTTTTTTTTTTTTTTTTTTTTTTTGTCTATATATATATTTATAAATACACATTTTGAGTGTCCTCGCTAGGCCTCCATCAAGCTAAACAAAACACACGCCCTAGACCCCTTTCAAGATAAATGTGTACATTTCTCGGTAGAATAACATCCCCCCTTCTAAAATTACAGGCTCGCTATAGCCAGGAAACAAATTGACACCTAAATGACACGAAAGATCCTAATATTGACAAAGAAATGAGGCGAAAGGTCTGAAAATCGCCAAACTAACGGAACGAAAGTCTTAAAATACCAAAACTAATATGCTAAGTACGAGGGAGAAGGGGGTCCAGAAAAACCGACTACCTCCCTCTTTAAACTTCTTGCTAACAATAACAAAATTCACACAGCTTAGGAAGGACGTTTAGCAATTCAAAGGAGTAAATTCGATCTCAACTAATTTAATATACCCTCCGACTAATACAGATCCTTCCTAATCTTAATAAAATCGTCTATTAATAGCCCGAATTTGCTGAAGGAATGCATCTTTGTATACTGAAAAGCTGAAGGGGGATGAGCGTATTTATTTGCTCATTTATGTATCATTTTATTGTCTTTTTAGTTATATCCCTAGACCTCCATCAAGCTTAAAAATAAACAACACAGCAAGACCCTCCTTAAAGATAAATTTGTACATTTTTCGATAGAAAAATGTCTCGGCCGAAGGCCGGTTCCTCTTGGAAAAGATCGACAAACGAAAAGTCTAAATATTGACAAAGAATTGGGGCGTAAGGTCTTAAAATCGCCCAACTAATGGGCCGGACGTCTTTATATCTGAATTCTGATAGGGTTATACACTCATAGATGGATATATGTAAGTACTACACTGATGAAAGCATATGGTCCTCCCGGGATTCGAACTCGGGACACCACACCCAGAACATAAGCACCTAACTATAAGAAGATTAAGAGAATAGATTAATATATGCAAAGACACACAGAAACACTCAAAGACAAAAACAAAATCTTGAGTGTACAGATGAACACACACACACACACACACACACACACACACACACATACTACACCTCGGACACTCCTAAGCACACACACACACACACACATACTACACCTCGGACACTCCTAAGCACACACACACACACATACTACACCTCGGACACTTCTAAGCACACACACACACACATACTACACCTCGGACACTCCTAAGCACACACACACATACTACACCTCGGACACTCCTAAGCACACACACACACACATACTACACCTCGGACACTTCTAAGCATACACACATACTACACCTCGGACACTCCTAAGCACACACACACACAAATACACATACTACACCTCGGACACTCCTAAGCACACACACATACACATACTACACCTCGGACACTCCTAAGCACACACACACACACACATACTGTACACATACTACACCTCGGACACTCCTAAGCACACACACACACACACACATACTACACCTCGGACACTCCTAAGCACACACACACACACACATACACATACACAGCCCGTAGCCTAGTAGGTAGAGCTCTCGTCTCACACACGAGGGGTCGGGGGTTCAATCCCCGGCCGGGCGGAGACAAATTGGGCTTGTCTCCTTTCATGTGTTAGCCTCAGTTCACCTAGCTGTAAATAGGTACCTGGAATAAGTGGACGACGTTGTGACGTCCCATCTGGGGTTGGCAAAAATGGTACAAGGCGAGATGGGTATCATATGGTTCACCTAAGCTGATGGCTACCTAAGCCTTCGGGCGAGACGGTACCGTCTATAGTGAGAATGGTACCATACAGATCCACCCTAAGCCTTCGTTTCCGATGTCGCCAATTGGCTAAAATACAGACTACACACACATCCACAGCCATTCCAACAGTACATAAAACACTTAACATGCATTTCACGCAAGACATTCCCAGTTAAGGAGGCGCAATAATAATGAGCTTAGCTCGCATTGCGTGGATTCCCCTTGACGAACAAGTAACTGAGTAACTACACCTCGGACACTCCTAAGCACACACGCACACACACATACTACACCTCGGACACTCCTAAGCACACACACACACACACATACTACACCTCGGACACTCCTAAGCACACACACACACACATACACATACTACACCTCGGACACTCCTAAGCACACACACACATACACATACTACACCTCGGACACTCCTAAGCACACACACATACACATACTACACCTCGGACACTCCTAAGCACACACACACACACACATACTGTACACATACTACACCTCGGACACTCCTAAGCACACACACACACACACACACACACACACACACACATACTACACCTCGGACACTCCTAAGCACACACACACACACACATACTACACCTCGGACACTCCTAAGCACACACACACACACATACACATACTACACATCGGACACTCCTAAGCACACACACACACACATACACATACTACACCTCGGAAACTACTAAGCGCACACACACACACACACACACACACACACACACACACACACACACACACATACACATACTACACCTCGGACACTCCTAAGCACACACACACATACATACACATATTACACCTCGGACACTTCTAAGCACACACACACACACACATACACATATTACACCTCGGACACTTCTAAGCACACACACATACACATACTACACCTCGGACACTCCTAAGCACACACACACACACACATATACTACACCTCGGACACTCCTAAGCACACACACACACACATACTACACCTCGGACACTCCTAAGCACACACACATACACACACACACAGACACACACACACATACATAAGTAAGTACATACACTCTCACACTCGTACACACAACTCTCAATTAACCCTGGCTACCGAAATGAACCCGAGATCCGAAGCCTCCAACCCAACAACAACAAACCAATATCAAGCCGAAACCGAAGCGGATGGATATATTTTTATTGGGAGCCAATTGGTTGTTACTTGGGCCGGCCGAGACAGTGGTTTGGGTTATTGGACAACTATATATATGTGTGTGTGTGTGTGTGTGTGTGTGTGTGTGTGTGTGTGTGTGTGTGTGTGTAGTAGTAGTAGTAGTAGTAGTAGTAGTAGTAGTAGTAGTAGTAGTAGTGTCTTTGTGTGTGTATGTGATTAGAAGTGTATCAGTGTGTGTGTGTGTGTGTGTGTGTTTGTGTGTGTGTGTGTGCGCGTGCATGTGTGATTGTTTGTGTGTGTGTGTGTGTGTGTGTGTGTATGTGTGTGTGTAAGGGTTACTGTATAGTTCAACCAGAGGACCAATTCAACCAGTGGACCATTTCGACCCCCCGATCTCAACCAGTCGACGATTTTAACCAGTAGTCGCAATTGACTACTTGCGAGTTTCGTTCTATAAGGAAGTTGGAGTTCTAGACATCGATATTTAGCAGAATAACCAGCTATAGAACGGTTTTAGTTCATTTATAAATACATAACACCCAATTCAACATACTATTTATCCATCAGAAACCTACATAATTACTGTATGTGAATTTATTATCGATGTTTACAGGCCCAACTTCCTTATAGCCTGAAACTTGCAAGTGGTCAATTTAACCAGAGGGCCATTTTGACTGGTATAATTAAACCAGTGGACCATTTCAGCTAGAGAAACTCAACTAGTGCACTGTTTCAACAAGTGGACAATTTTAACTATTAGAACTTGTTATGCTAGATAAAACAGGTAATTGTGGATTATTCTAACGAGGAGAAACTAGGAGTTCGAGATATATACAATATATATATATATATATATATATATATATATATATATATATATATATATATCGAGTGCCTCCCCCAGAGTTAAAAAAGTGACAGGGACAAAATCAAGGAACGTTCGAGCAAAAATGTCTGGACACAGAGTTGGAAACAATTTAAGTCATAGGATGAGGGAAATTAAGACGGATTCAGGGAGAGAGTTCCAGAGCTCATCTGTTGAATAGAAGAATGATTGGGAGTAACATTTCACTCTTTAGTTGGAGAGTTGTACAGAGTAGGGGTGGGCGTGTGTTGCAAGACGGGTACTACGTACCCATGTAGAGGAGGTGGTATGCACTGATAGAGCTCTGAGGAACACTGATTATTGTAGTAGCGACAGAATAGCAAGAGAGATGCAACATTGCAGCGAAGAGAGAGAGATTGCAGAGAGTCGGTGAGTGGATGGGAGTTAATGATATGAAAGGCCTTCCTTTCTACTTTGTCTAGAAGTGCTGCGTGAGAGGATCCTCCCCACACATGTGAACAATACTCAATACAAGGATGCACTGTGCCCCTGTACAGAGCAAGAAGCTGAGCAGGGGTAAAGAACCCCTTGAGGCGGTTGAGCACACCCAGCTTCTGGGAGGACGCCTTAACAAGACTGGTAATATGGTCCTTCCAAGAGAGAGCAGAAGAAAAAGAGACACCAAGAATACTGAGAGAAGATGAAGAATTGATTTTTGTATTGTTGAATAATAAGGAAAAGTCCGTTGGGAGTTCACGGCGGGTAGATAGATGGAGAAATTGGGTTTTAGGAAGCATTGAAGGTAACAAGGTTTTATATATATATATATATATATAAATATATATATATATATATAACAAAATACAAGGTGAGTTATGCAATAGGTATAAAGCAACACTATATTAATACACAAATATCGTCTCACACGAGATGCTATTCTATAATCAAAATCAGAATTATGTAAACAGAATATAATCACATAAAAGAATATAAAGTTTACTTGAGTTAGGGCTCTGGTTAGGTACGCACTTGAATGTGAGCTAAATAAAAGCGCAGACTATAGCATGATGATAGTAATGGAAGAATGCTAGATTACTCGGCCCACGGGACAGCTCGGCCAGGACACCTCGGCCCACGGCGAGACAGCTCGGCCCAGTAAAAACGAGACAGCTCGGCCCCGTGTTAATTACGAGACAACTCTTAATTAACCTAACCTAACCTACACACTATGAATCGAGAGAACTAGCCTATGACATAATTATACAATAAACGAACATTTTGCCCACATTAAACACACGCCATAAACGGGAGGCCATGTATGCAGCACCAAATCCTGCAAATCCTGTCCTCTGCGCATGCGTGAGAATCTTTGGCCCCTTGGCACGATTTTGTTTTCCTTTATACTATTATATTATATTATATTATCTTAACCTAACCTAAGCTAACCTAACCTAACTTCAATTAACCTAACAGTTGAGCCTAAATAACCTAATAAAAATATTAGGGAAAAGGCGGCACATACGCAAAGGACAGGAATTGGTGCTGCATACATAGCCTCACCCATAAACCCTCCACTTAGCTCTCCCCATCCTAATCCTGACTGGTCTCGTCAAATTGCCCCATAGCAAAACATGGGGCCGAGCTGTCTCGAATAATGGGCCGAGTTGTCTCGCCGTCGTGGCTGAGTTGTCCAAAAGTGGGCCGAGCTGTCCGAGCCGAGTTGTCCCATGGGCCGAGTCGTCCAGTCACCTAATGGAATCAAATATTTTCGTAGGTTCTATACTGAAGCATGTTTTCCTTTTAGCTCGACTCTTCAATAATATGATCACGGGGAACAATAATTGTTTTATAGTAAAGTCACTATATTGCAATACGTTCACGACGGGTGTTGTTACTCTCAGTAAACTCCTGCTATTAAGGGACCCCACCTCGCTTTTTTTTTCTCTTTCTCTCCCTCTCTCTTTGGCTTTTATCCATTCGGCCCCATTCAGCCTACAGTTTTAAGACGTTTATCCCCATCCAGGTATCAATATATTCCTGGCGAGCGGTAGCGAGCCAGCATATATATATTTTTGTTTTGACAGCAAGCTAAATTTGTACATTTTTCGATAGAAAAATTTCTCCGGCAAAGCCGGATTCCTCCATACAATGTTGGCTCGCTATCGCTCGCCAGGAAGAAATAGACACCTGGATGGGGATAAACATCTTAAAACAGTTGGCTGAATGGGGCCAAATGGATACAAGCCAGGGAAAGAGAGAAAAGGAGAGAAAGAAAAAAAAAAAAAACGGTGACCCCCTTTAAATATATTTTAGTTACGTTGGTGCTAGAGTGTCCAATCGTAAGCGAATGATGTTAGTCACTATGGCATTACAGAACTCAATCAATAGACCATTACAATCAGTGGACCATTTCATCAGTGGACTATTTCCAACAGTGGACTATTTTAACTATTAGAACTCAATCAATGGACCATTTCAACCAGAAGAACTGCAACCAGTTGGTTGTTGTTGTTGTTGCTGTTCCTCAGGCTTCCTGGCCGAGCAGCCCCAAGGGCCCGAGCAAGGCCAAGGCCACAACCGAGCGCCCCCACAGAACCCTCCCTGCTTACCACTAATAAACCCCAGGTGACCAAAGCCACTCCAAGGCGGGGAGCTGAGGAGGGTGCGGAAACGCCCGAGAAACAAAAGCCCCACCCAAGACCCTAAGTAAAAGGAAGTCAGAGTAAGCTATGGGTATGGCAGAGATTGCTCAGCTCTCCCTCTGATAGACCAGCCCATCACCACATGACTAGAACCCAATCCTCTCAGCATCAGCTAGGAACGGCCCTAGAAAGCCGCCTTTGGCGGGGGGGTCTCCGTATTTCAACTCCTTTCGGGGTTGGGCACCCGCCCAGTTGGTAATTTCAACCAGTGGCTCATTTCAACCAGTGAACCATTTCAAACTAGTAGAACTCAACTGATGGCCCATCTCAACTAGCAGAACTCAATTGATGATTCATTTCAAACAGTTAACTATTTCAACTATATAGTAAATGTAAACTGATAGACCATTTCAACTATAGTAAATCTCAACTAATAGACCACTTCAACCAGTGAACCATTTCAACTAGTAGAACTCAACTTTTGGACCATTTCAACTATCGGGTCATTTCAACTAGTATGTCTCAAGTGATGCACTATTTCAACCAGTGGCCTATATCAACTGGCAGAACTCAACTGATGGAACATTTTCAATCAGTGGACCACTTCAATCAGATAAAACGGCCTATTTCAACTAGCAGAACTCAATTGATGGATCATTTTCAACCAGGGGACCATTTCAACCAGTTGACCATTTCAATTAGTCACCATTCCAGTCAGTGGACCATTTCAACCAGTGATCGAACCACTTCAACAAAACCATAACAGTAAACTTTGGGTGGTAATGTCTAAGCTAATAAAAGTTAATTGCATGTATACCTGTAAAGTCAGTGAAAATAGGTTATCCTAAACAGAATCGGATGCGGAAATACCTTGAGCCGACCAGGCCACGTGGGATATCTCTATTGGTCTAACTGGTAAAGTGTTTGCCTCACAACCCAATTACTTAAGGGTCCCGAGTTCAAGCCCCAGCCAGGGCTTGATATTTTCGGGAGGCTATTCCCGCATCTAATGAAGTTTAGGTGTGTTGGTAAAATTGTTAAGATGGTTGAGAGTAAGATCAGAGCTCCATAAATCCTCTTTCGGGTATGGTGTAAAATCCAATTCCTACATACCCCACATCCGGGAGGCTGCGAGTTCAATCCTTGATGCTTGAATGTCCTTGGCTTTGTCCCATGGCCTACCAACCTCTCTCTGCAATGGTACGTACAACCGTGAGGTTCAGAAGACCAGTGTCACATTTGCAATGTAAATGCTAGCACCTGATCAGCATGATTGAGCTGATTACAGTGGTTTCAAACAACATTGGCAACTCAACCACATCCACTCCAACAGCACAGTAACATTAAACATACACTTGATACACTATAAACACTTACAATATACACACAACAAGTGTTTACTTTTTGGGAATTTTTTGCATGTATTCATTATTTCTCTAGTTTCCTCCCTAGACCTCCATCAAATTAGAAAAAAAATACATCCATTAGATTCCCCTTCAAGATTAATTTGTAAATTTTTCGGTAGAAATATTTCCCGGCCGAAGGCCGGTTCTTCAAACATTACAGGCTCACTATCATTCGCCAGGGAAAAAATCGACACCTAAATAGCACGAAAGGTCTAAATATTGAGGAAGAAATGGGTCGAAAGGTAATAAAATCGACTAAGTAATGGGGAAAACATCTTAACATCTGAAAACTAATGGGGCTAAACATGAGGGAGAAAGTGGTCCAGAAAACCGGCCCGTCACTTACAGGTTGAAGAATTAAGCCTTTTCCATGAAACTTCGGCAAGGATCTCATGAAAGTCAGTTTAGGATTCGAACAAAAGACTGAGTAGGCCTATGTCTATAAAACTGACCTCGAGGTTAATCATACTGCTATGTTTCGTAATATATATAATTACCTCCGGCTCCAATCTTCTTTACTGATAATGATAAAAAAAACTCACCAGAAAATTATAGGGGTGCCTATTTTTTAAGAAGTGCATTACGATATTTTAGCATTAGTAGAAAGAAAACACAAAATAATATTACTATGCCTGATGTCGAACAGAAGAATGGCTATGTATATATGTATAATTGTCTATAAAACTGACCTTGGAAGTTCATAGCACTACTTTTTCGTGTTATTATAAATGTCTCCCCTACAGAATTCTTACTGATAGAGAAAACGCAGAAGCAAATTTAAGGGATGCCTATTTTGTAAAGAGTGCATTACAATACTAACTTAAGCATTACTTGAAACAAAGCACAACATATTCGAGTCGTTTGTTCTGTCATTCTTTTTGTTTTAGAAGCATGCTTAACCCTTCTATATTATTATATATAGTATAATCCTTTGTGTTTTGCTGTTGGAGTTCAGGGGATTTGCATGGTCGTTGTGTTTTTTAACTGTTCACAATATTATACCATCAGTGTCCTTACCATTAACCATACGCAATATGTTTAATGACTATGATTTGTTTATATTATTTTATCAAACTTTAATTACCTTATTCTGAAAGGTAACAATATACGTAAGCACATACAACACAGAGGCAAGCACATGCAATTAAGACGAGAAGTCTTTTCTTCTTCTTCCCCCACTAACTGTTACTATATATATATATATATATATATATATATATATATATATATATATATATATATATATTGTAGGTAGTAGGGGTAGGCAGCCCCGCCCAGGGAAGTACTACCGCCAAGGTTTCGGGAGACTCAGGGAATAGCCTGAATTCCATTTTCTCTCCCAGGCCTTGGTAGCTGGATACATATCTTTCTGCCTCACACATCAGGGGTATCAGGAAAACCCTCTTTATATAACATACACATCCAACTTCACGACATTGCCCTACATCGCTATCCTCTATCCATAAAATACTACTCTTCCCACTACATATCATACATGTAACACCATACACTTACCTTATAAATATGGCAGTACAATTGTTAAGAGCAAACCTGGTGGTCCCTCGGATATCCACCCCCGGCAGGGTTGGGTTATTGACACAGGGCCCTCCCGGTCGTCATCATGCGACTGTGTCAAGAGCATTGCAACGTCCCAAAGCTGCTTGTCAGTACAGCTATTTCTTTAGTTATATAAGGGGACTTCACTCTAACATCAATTCTGTACACCAATTTCTTCAAGCAGAATCCCCTACTCTCCTTTTTTTGACAGAGACTCAAGTAACATCCACATCTGACACATCTAGATTTAATTTTCCAGGTTATCAACTGCTCCAAAATTTCAGACCTAAAGGTGGTGTATGTTGCTTCGCAAAATCTGAAATTGCCCTGGAGGAGGTTACTAGTTTCAATTGTCCCTATTTTGATTATTCTATATACAAATTAATTTCTGCTGGTAAATTTAAATACATATGTTGCATCTACCGTTCCCCAAATACTCCTCCAGAGCAAAGTCTTTTTGATTCTCTGTCCTCACAACTCAGTGTCCTCAACTTAAATGCTTCTTCTGAAATCACTGTGTTGGGTGATTTTAATGTCCATAATGTTGAATGGCTCACTCATTCAGCCAGGACTGATGATGCTGGTCTTGAATGTGAGCTATTTGCAGACTCATTTAATCTCATTCAACTAGTCAACCAACCCACCCGTGTACCAGATAATCCTAATCATAATTCCCACCTACTGGACTTATTTTTAACAACCAATTCAGAAAATTATGATGTTACAGTGAGGTCCCCACTTGGATCTTCTGATCACTGTCTGATACAGGCCACCTGTCTATCACCTACCACACCTTCCCACTCTGAACCTGTTTTGGTGACTAAATGGCATTACGATAGGGCAGACTGGGAGGGTCTTCAAGGTTTCTTTATTGATATTCCCTGGACCTCTTTCTTTTCTAATGATGCACACTCCACCTTGAGCCACATACAAGATTTTGTAAAAATTGGAATGGAAACTTTTATTCCTCATCAAAAGTACAGTAAAAGATCTAATTCACCTAAATGGTTTGACCATAATTGTGCTAGAGTAACTGAACAAAAAGCAATAGCCTACAATGCATACACAAGATCAAAAACACATGAAGCCTTTAATTACTTTAGAAACATCAGAAATCATGCCAAAACTGTATTAAACCTAACTAAATCAAACTTTCTCCATAAGCAGGCAAATAAACTTCTAAATAATCCAAATGATAACAAAATATTTTGGTCTACTCTTAACTCATTCAAATCCAACTTCACTACTGCTTCATCCATTCCACCATTAAAATCTCCGACTGGCAATCTTGTAAGTGACCCACGAGGTAAAGCTAACCTTCTTGCAGATATTTTCTCCACCAACTCAACCTTAGATGAAATAAATCAAGATGTCCCTGTACTTAATTTTAATTCACCTGAAATTCCCTCACTTAAGATCCACACCAGACATGTCAAAACTATTTTGCAGAATCTCTCAGTAGATAAGGCTCCTGGTCCAGATGAAATTCCTCCAATAGTACTTAAGAATTGCTCCTTGGTGCTCGCTCCTGTATTGGCAAAATTTTTCCGTCTGTGTACTCATACCTCATGCTTCCCAGTACCCTGGAAAGAAGCAAACATCCATCCAGTTCCTAAAAAAGGTGCCTCTTCAGATCCATCAAACTACAGACCAATAGCTATAACTTCCACTCTTGGCAAAGTTTTTGAAATTATATTAAATAATCACATAATTAAGCATCTTGAGAATAATAAATTAATCAGTGATAGGCAATATGGTTTTAGACGATGTCGATCAACTGCAGACATTCTTTGCCTTCTTACGCATCAAATCAACCAAGCTACAGACCAACATGGTGAAACACATACAATAGCACTGGATATATCAAAGGCATTTGATAGAGTCTGGCATCAATCCTTATTGTCGAAGATGTCACACTACGGCCTTGCATCATTAGTTCCACTAATTTCTTCTTATCTTCATAACAGAAAAATATGTGTAATGGTAGATGGCCTTTATTCTCAATTTCACTCAATAAATGCTGGTGTTCCCCAGGGATCAGTTTTGGCCCCAACTCTGTTCCTCATTCATATCAATGATCTCATATCTACCACTCATAATCCAATACATTCCTACACAGATGACTCAACACTCCACAGTTCCTTCACATTTACCAATTCTTTCACCCAACCCGATCTTATAAATTCAAAAATAAACACTGCAATTTCTCTGAACCAGGACCTTTCTAGAATTAATGAATGGGGACAAGAGAATCTAGTTTCCTTTAATGCACAGAAAACCAAGTACATTCAATTTTCTAACCGACAGAATCTCACTGACTCCCATATATTTTTTAATTATGTAAATATTCCCACTTCCCCTAGTATTGACATTCTCGGTGTAACATTAACTACTAACTTGAGCTGGACACATTATGTTAGAAGCATTGCTAAGAATGCCTCTAAAAAACTGGGACTCCTGTACAGAGTTCGAGAATTCTTCACTGACGAGCAGTTGGCCGTAATATATAAAAGTCATGTGCGCTCTCAGATGGATTACTGTTCACCTCTGTGGGGTGGAAGTGGAGTGGTTGCATTGAGGCAGTTGGACAAAATTCAAAATAAAGCTATTAGATCAATAACCCTGCAATAACACAGGACCTTCCTACATTAGCCATACGAAGAAACGTTGCATCCCTTGCATTATTCTACAGATATTTTCACAGCAATTGTTCCGAGGAACTTGCTTCAATTGTGCCGCCTCTCCACATCTTTCCCCGTAGAACTAGGGCAGCTGAGAGCGCCCATGAATTTACACTTTCTCCTCCACAATGCAGAACTTCTGCTTATCAGAATTCATTTATCCCCAGAGCTACTACTCTTTGGAATTCACTTCCCTCGAATTGCTTTCCACAAACTTACAATCAACAAATGTTTAAATCCAGTTGTTACAAACATTTTATGAATGGAGGATGCCTTTAGGCACATGGACCTTTTTGTTTTATCTGTGTTTTTCCTTCCTCCGTTCATTGTCTCTTAAAAAAAAAAAAAAAAATATATATATATATATATATATATATATATATTAATATATATATACATATGTGTGTGTGTGGTTTGTTTCTATGTGAGTGAGGGAGGCAAAAGGCAAAAAAGGCAGAACTGCCTCCCCCATAGTTGAAAGAGTGACAGGGCCAAAATCAAGGGACTTTCGAGCCAAAATGTCTCGACACACGGAGTTTGAAGCAATTTAAGTCATAGGAAGAGGGAAAGACTGATTCTGGGAGAGAGTTCCAGAGCTCAGCTGTTGAACAGAAGAAATGTTTGAGTAACATTTCACTCTTGGATTGGAGAGTTGCACAAAGTAGGGGTGGGATTGTGTTGCAAGATGGGTACCACATCCCCTACGTAGAGGAGGTGGTATACACTGGGAAAGCTCTGAGGAACACTGATTTTTATAGTAGCGATAGAGAGATGCAACATTGCGGCGGAGAGAGAGAGATTGCAGAGTGTTGGTGAGTGGACGGGAGTTAATGATACGAAAGGCCTTCCTTTCAACTTTGTCTAGGAGAGCGGTGTGAGAGGAACCTCCCCACACATGTGAACAATACTCAATACAAGGACGCACCGTACGGCTCCTGTACAGAGCAAGAAGCTGTGCAGGGGTAAAGAACCACTTGAGGTGGTTGAGCACACCCAGCTTCTGGAATGATGCCTTAGCAAGTCTGGTAATATGGTCCTTCCAAGTGAGAGCAGAAGAAACAGAGACACCAAGAATATTGAGAGAAAATGAAGGATTGATTTTTGTATTGTTGAAGAATAAGGGATAGTCCGCTGGGAGTTCCGGACGGGTAGATAGATGGAGAAATTGGGTTTTGGAAGCATTAAAGGTAACTAGGTTTCTCTGCCCCAATTAGAAATAGTAGTTAGAGCAGAAGATAAGTGTTCTATGGTTTCATTACATTTGTCTTTGAGGGATTGCTGGCTGGGGCGTTCTGGAAAACTAATTGAGTAGTGTAAGGTTGAGTCGTCTGCGTATGAATGGATGGGACTTGAGGTACAGTTGAGAAGATCTTTTATGAAAATTAGAAAGAGAATAGGACATAGGACAGAACCCTGAGGAACACCGGAGTTGATAGTGTGAGGAAGTAAGTGATGGCCGTCCACAACAGCAGCTATGGAACGGCCGGAAAGGAAATTAGAGACAAAGGCACAGATGGAGGGATAGAAACCGAAGGAGGGTAGTTTAGAAATAAAAGATTTGTGCCAGACTCTATCGAAGGCCTTCGATATGTCTAGTGCAATAGAAAAAGTCTCACCAAAGTCCCGAAAGGAGGATGACCAAGAGTTAGTAATATGTGAAAGAAGATCACCAGTAGAGCGACCCTTTAGGAAGCCATACTGGCGATCTGAGAGTAGATTATGAGAAGAGAAATGCTTAAGAAATTTAGAAGCAAGAATAGTTTAAAAAACTTTAGAAATACAAGAGATGAGAGCAATTGGATGATAGTTAGAGGGTTGAGAGCGGTCACCCTTCTTTGGGACAGGTTGAATGAGAGCAAACTTCCAGCACGAAGGGAATATGTTAGAGGAGAGACAGACGCGAAAGAGTTTGCCTAGGCAGGGAGCCAGAATGGAAGCACAGTTTTTGAGTACAACAGGAGGAACACCGTTCGGACCGTACACCTTCTTAATATTAAGCCCAGAGAGGGTAGAAAGTACATCTTTAGAAACAATTAGGATATTAGGCATAAGTAGGAGAGAGGAGGGTGGAGAGGGAGGAATAGCACCGGAATCATCTAAGGTGGAGTTTCTAGCAAAAGTTTGAGCGAAGAGTTCAGCTTTGTCAGAGGAAGAAGTGATGGTTGTGAACTTGTGCCATCAGAGTGGGAAAGGGGAGGGAAAGATAAAATAACCAGATTAACGAAGACCACCATACCACACAAAAGGAAGCAAGTCGACGAAGGGGAGACCAAGGTAACCAACATCCACAGCCAACAATGACAAGGAAAACAGAACAGGAGGGAAGAAGGAACAACTCAACCAGAATTATCAAAAGCAAAGGAAAGAAGTAATAAGAGCAAAACAACAAAGATGCCCGGAATACCCAAACTTCCCCACATCACCAACAAAGAACACCGCAACAGAAACCCGAAGCAGAACATCCACACCGAGAAGGAAAACTCACCTCGATCATAAAAGACCAACGCGCCAGTAAAACCACATATGGGAAATAAAACAAAAACAAACCCCACCACATCTAGCCGCCCAAACAACACCTGAGCATCACTACCTTGCATCAAACGAGACGCCAGAATTGCCACGATAAAACCTGATAGGCCTATATCAACCACACCAGGCAAAACCATTGCAACTTCACACCAACACCACGAAGCCACTAAGAAGAAAATAGTGTTCAGTCAGGGACAAAAGAACCAACATAGACGCACTAGCTAAGGACACTTACGCCTCTCTTTTGCCAAGAGGTCTACTCACCTGCCCGCAAACTTCTGAGGGGTCCTCCTAATCCCCCCGGAATATGCCCCCCTGGACTTATGGCCTTCTGAACCCCGCACACCTGACCTGGGACATCTCAGCCAAAGTCGTCACTACCCCGACGAAGACCTGGATAAGGCAAGCAATTCTAGGGCTTGGTTCAATGTACATGTACACAATCTAGCCCTAAAATTACCCTCCCATTCAAGGAAAGCACTGAAACCATGGTGAATGTCTTTCGAGGTCTGAGGAGTTATCTTACTTATTGAGGAATTAATATTATCACATGCCATGGTATAGTGCTTAATAATAAGATCCCTAATAGGCTGCACCTTTGGTATTAGAAGCATAACAGTCGGACTCGACATATAAAAGTCCTTAGTGTATCTGTCCGACGCCATGGTCGAGGACACTTACAATTAAAAGGTTTAAACACCGCCCTTGAGTCCTATGAACCTCTTATAACAGTCAGTGACAGATCGAGCGAAATCAGTAAGTTCAAATGTAGCCTACACAGTGTTATATGTTACCCTTTGTTTCTTCTGTGCATGTGTTGTGTGATTTTGACTTCTCCAGTTAAGTAGAACCTACCAAATCCAATCTAAACCTGGTAAAAACCCTGGTAAAGTATAACAAAAGACGAGGAAGAGAAATTGTTGGAGAGGTTTTTGGCTAGATGCCAGAAAGCTTGGGAAGATCTAGAGTTGGATAGTTCAGTGCATTTATTATTGATGAATGAGTGTTTGACAAGTCGAAGAACAGATTTGGCTTGATTCCGGGCAGAAACATAGGAAGAATGAGACTCTTGAGTTTTAACCCGTAAACGGCGGCAAAGCTCTTAACCCGGGAACGGCAAGGGGGGTGGGGGGGGGGGTAATGAACTAGCTCCCCATGGGCGAGCATATGGGCTCCATTCTGGCCTATAATTGTCATTTTACGATAAATATCGTTATTACCTATTCATATGAGCCTATTTTAGCTTCACTATGAAGATAGTAACCTGTAACAACAATAAAACAAGTGAAAATATAATTTTTCTGGTCAAAATCGCGAATATAGATGAACCAGCCCATTCATGAATTATGGAGAAAATTGAGGCAACCCCTCCCTCCACAAGGCCTCAAGCCACACTGAGCTTACTCATACACACACTCGCTTGTGTAACACACCTGCTAGGCACGTAAGCACATCCTCCACACAGTTTGCTAATGTTAGCACAAAAATATACCAACAAATTAGGGAACAACAGGGAAAATAGGTGATAATTGAAGGGGGAGGGGAAAGGGAGGAAGGAGGGGATGTGGAGGAGTGATATGAGGTATAGGGAAAACAAAAATAAAAATAAATAAAAATGTTTAGTGCTGTTTAAATGGTATTTTTAGGCCTCCCTCTTAAGAGCTTTGCCGCCGTCGCCCAGTAAAACCTCTTAAGAGCTTTGTCCCCGTTTACGGGTTAAGAGGTTTTACTGGGCGACGGCAGCAAAGCTCTTAACCCGGGAGCTGCGGGGAGACTCTTAAGAGTTCCCCCGGCGCACTGCGGGGAGACTCTTAAGAGTCAGAGAAAATAAAAATCAACTTTTGACATCGAAAAAAAAAAAAAAAAATTATATTTTTTTTTTTTATTTATTTATTTTTTTTTGGCCCCTGGGCCATGCAAAATCTCAGTCCTCTACCTCCCCTCCTTCCCCACTTTCCTCCTCTCCTTCAGTTATCACCTATTTTCCCTGTTATTCCCTTATTCTGAGGTATATTTTCGTGCTAACATTAGAAATCCGATTGGAGGGTGTGGTCATCACTGATAGCAAGCGAGTGCAAGAGAGAGAGAGAGAGTATCGATCGACTGTGTCTCAGTGGCCTTGGGGGAAATTGGCGGGAAAGCAGATTGCCTCACCCATACATTATACAACTCGCGGGCTATATCTCCGATTTTGACCATCCAAACGCTGTTTTCACTCGTTTTATTGTTGTTTCAGGTTAATACCTTTATAATCAACCCATAATAGGCGCATATGGATAAGTATTAATGCTATTAATGGCACAATGAATATTTTAGTGGCGGAAACACCTCAAATACGTCAGCACAGGGGGACGTTTCCAATTACCCCCATGCGCACTTCAGAGGTTAAGAGGGAGGCCTAAAAATACCATTTAAACAGCAATTAAAAAAAAAAAAAAAAATTCCCTATACCTCATATCACTCCTCCACATCCCCTCCTTCCTCCCTTTCCCCTCCCCTTCAATTATCACCTATTTTCCCTGTTATTCCCTAATTTGTTGGTATATTTTTGTGCTAACATTAGCAAACTGTGTGGGGGATGTGCTTACGTGCCTAGCGGATGTGTTACACAAGCAAGTGTGTGTACGAGTAGGCTCAGTGTGGCTTGAGGCCTCGTGGAGGGAGGGGTTGCCTCAATTTTCTCCATAATTCATGAATGGACTGGTCAATCTATATTCTGGATTTTGACCAGAAAAATTATATTTTCACTTGTTTTATTGTTGTTACAGGTTATTATCTTCATAGTGAAGGTAAAATAGGCTCATATGAATAGGTAATAACGATATTTATCGTAAAATGACGATTATAGGCCTGAATGGAGCCCATATGCTCGCCCATGGGGAGCTAGTTCATTACCCCCCCCCCCTCGCCGTTCCCGGGTTAAGGCGTCGGTACCGTTTGGATGCTTCCTCCTTATTGTGGACAGCAGTAGAACAGGCGTGAGTAAACCAAGATTTGTTTGCATTAGTCCGAGAGAAAGAGAATGGAATGTATGCCTCCATGCCCGATAGGATTACCTCGGTAATACGTTCAGCACTCTCCAAAGGTCCCCGGCCATGGAAGCAGAAATCATTCCATGGGAAATTAAAGAAGTACTCCCAGTCGGAAGCGCCAAAGTGCAACAAGCGCCGCCGGCTAGGAGGATCGGGTGGCCGTACTGGAGAGATAGGACAGGTGACAGAGATAAGTTTATGGTCGGAGGAGCCCAAAGGAGAGAAAAGATCGACAGTATATGAAGAAGGGTTAGAAGTTAGAAAAAAGTCAAAAATGTTGGGCCGATCTCCAAGGCGATCTGGGACACGGGTGGGTTGCTGAACTAACTGTTCTAGGTTATTTAGGATAGAAAAGACATAGGCTTGTTCACCAGGTTGGTCAGTAGTGTGAGAGGAGAGCCATTGGCGGTGGTGAACGTTGATATCTCCTAAGATAAGAGATTTCTGAGAAAGGAGTCCACTGTAGAGTTTAGATAGTCAAAGAATTTGGAAAGTTGGTAGAGTTAGGGGAGTGATAGACAGCACAAAAATATTTAGTAAGAGAATGACAGGAAAGTTTGAGCCACAAAATTGAGAATTAAGAGAAGTCGAAATCGGGAACACGAAAGCAAGTGAGTTTGTTGTGCACGTATGCACAACATCCGCATTTGGCTTTAAAACTATGATAGAGAAAGTAGGAGGATACAGAGAAGGGGCTGCTGGCAATTGTTTCAGACACCTGAGTTTATATTGCTAAAGGTGCTAAATCACCTCATATTACCAGTCACAAACAATGTAGTAGCCCAGTGATCTTCATTGCGCGGATCGCAATGAACTGATTGGCAGCTCGCAAGAGAGAGAGAGAATTCATCAGTAATCAGAGAAAAGTCCAAAGTATTAGATATAAATTGCATCATTATGCCGCATCAGATATATCACTTAACCCTTAACTGGCGGCGCACAACATAAGTCGAGTGAAATAAATTTGGACTATGTGGCGGCGCGCAACATAGGTCGTGTGGCAATTTCAGCACGTAATGTTGCTGAGAGAGAGAGACAAGTGGTGGCAGGAGAGTAGCGAGCGTATGACTGCTCCAGACCACCGCGGCGGACCAACTGACATGAATCCCACCCTCCTCCACCCTCTCAAACTCGCTACATAGTGAAATGTATGGGGAAAGTACCGAATTACATGATTTTTGCACTCGTGTTGCGCGGTTGTTGCAAGAAAACTAGCGGTCATACAAGGATCGTTGTGGTGTCATTGGAAAGCTCTGTTTATGCCCTTTCAGGGATAGATACTTGTTTTATGCTCTGGGTCTTATTTAGGCATGAAAATGATCACGTAAACAGCCCTATTTTGGGTAAAAACACCCCGCTGGTGGCTACATATTATTTACCGCCTAGGCCGCTCTTTAGGTGTTAATAATACTGTATTGCTAATGGGAATAGACCTAGTGGCCCTGGCAATTCTGTACATTTCATAATTATTCAACACAAAGAGAAAAGGAGAAAAGAGAGAGCACCCATTATACAGGAATGATGAGAGAAAGAGACAAAGAGAGAGAGGAGAACGAGCCTTCTGTACAGGAACTGTACGTGTGGGTTACGTAAGTCCAGCGCTCGGAGGTCCATACTCAGCCAGTCTTGTCCATTCACTAATTTTATTAACACCATAACAGAAAAGTGGGTAATGGTGCCTCGTAAATTAGTTATTTTATGAGAAAAAGACTATTTCGGAGAATGCATGAAATGTATAGACCTAAACTCACATTCTTACAAATTCAAACACTGTATTTTCCACATTTGGTTATTTTTTCACCAATTTGTCGTATTCCAGGCAGTGAATTATCCAGGCTATAATGATTATGCGGCTCTCACTCTGAATGTGTCCTGAACTTTTGCCTCTCTTGAAAAAGTAAGTGAATAACACCGATATATATCCCCCATAGAAAAAAACGTTATATGAACCTTAGAGTCCCCGTCAAACCGGCTAAACCGTTGATCTTGGTTCTCGGTGAACGTTAAAATGTTCAGTGTAATTTCGGTTATCTAACATTAGTCTAACTAATCTTCCCAGAACTAAAAGCAAAGTTTGATCAAAGTTCCTACCAAACCTATTTGGTTTGCTGAAGACGTCAAGTAACCAAATACTAACCCATAGTAGTATGGCCCAAACCTCGGCTAACCGATTATTAACCAATAGTAGGTCTATCTATCTATCTATTGCCTGACGCCGTGATCCCCGAAGGGGTCGCCACGAACTAACCGCCCCCATGCACCCCTGTCCCCGGTCAGTCGACGCCCCTCCCCCAAACCAGCACCGCCTTCGTTCATATACTTCCTCACTCCATCCTTCCACCTCTCTTTCGGTCAACTTCTCCCTCTCTGTCCCTCCACGGTTCCACCTCGCTCTCGTAAACCCTCTTAGTCATTCTCTCGCTTTCCATATGTTCTATATGGCCGAACCATCTCAAGTTGTTCCTTTTCACACTTACCAGCACATCTACCTCCACACCAAACCTTCTTACTTCCTCATTAGTCTGTCTATCCCTCCATGTAACTCTGCACGCACTTCTTAGATAATTCATTTTAACTGCTCTCACTCTTGGTCTGAGTCTCTCAACCAACGTCCATGCTTCGCTGCCGTAAGTCAGTGTCGGGATTACCACACTGTCATGCAAGGACTTCTTCACTTCCATACTGACCACCCTATTTCTTGTTACTGCTTTCAACGTTCCTACAACCCTCTTCCCCTGTTGTTCCCTCTCCCGCACTTCTTCATCCATAGTCCCATCTTTACTCAACACACTGCCCAGATACTTAAAAGAGTTGACGATCTCCATAGCCTGACCGTTAAGTTTCACCTCACACTCTGTGACTTTACCCCTTTCGAAGACCATACCCTTGCTCTTCCCCGCATTTACCTTCAAATTCCGTTTTTCGCACACTGTTCCAAACTCATTTACCAGACCCTGCAACTCCCATTCATTATCACTTATCAGAACTGTATCATCCGCAAACAGCAGTATAGGTAGCTTCCACTCAATTCCCTCCATTTTCAGCGATACACCAACATCCACTGCTCTTGATAGTATTTCTTTCATGACTCCATCCATATATACAGTAAACAACCACGGGGACATCACACACGGTGCACACATGGTCCGAATTTCACAACTAAAAGCCAAGTTCGATCAAACTTCCTAGTGAACCTATGTGGTTTGCCAAAAATCTCAGTTAACCAGTTGCTAACTCTCTGGTTTCGCCCAAACCTCGGCTTACCAATTACTAACCTATAAGAGAACTAAATGCCAAGTTTGATTAAAACTCCTATTGAACCTACAGTATTTGGTTTGCCAAAAACCTCAATTAACCAGTCATTAACCAATACTTGTATGGCCCAAACCTCTCCTAACCACCTATTAACCCAGCGAGACAAATTTTGTTCTACTTACTTTCTGCCTATTTCATTCAGATTAATTTAAGACAGAATCAGAGGGAAGGTAATTACAAGTGTGGGAACTATACAATAAATAGAAATAATAAATATCACCTATAATAGATGTACCGGTATACTACTTTCTTTATTTTTAGGTTTTTTTAATCGTAGTTGTTGTTGTTGTTGTTGTTCCCCAAGCTGCCTGGCCGAACAGCCCCAAGGCCCCGAGCAATTCCAAGGCCATAACCGAGTGCCCCCACAGAACCCTCCCCGCCGACCACAATAAAGCCTGGGTGACCGAAGCCACTCCATGGCAGGGAGCTAAGGAGGGTGCGAAAACACCCGGGAAACCAAAGCCCCACCCAGGGCCCTGTGCCCCTCAGCAATTATGAAGAGAAAGTTGAGGGGCAAGGGAAAAATGTGACGCTTTGGCTTCCAATCTTGGTAGATTGGGAGGTCAATCCACGGAAGAGACGCCGTCACTTGAGATCTAGAAAATATATAAGTTAAAGGAACAGTCAGAGTAAGCTATGGGTATGGCAGAGATTGCTCAGCTCTCACTCTCATAGACCAGCCCATCACCACATGACTAGAACCCAATCCTCTCAGCATCAGCTAGGAAAGGCCCTAGAAAGCCGCCTTTGGCGGGGGGGATAGCTCCCCTATTTCAACCCCTTTCAGGGTTGGGCACCCGCCATTTAATCGTAGTTTAAGCAGACCACTGAGCTACAAAACGCAACTCTTATAGGGCTGGCCTCAGCCAAAGCCAAAGATTCGACAATAATAGGGGAGAAATCACAAGTTCTTAAGGAACGTTAGAAGTTGTACGGGATGAGACATAAAAAAAAATCAGATCCTTATTAAGGAGTGAACAGGATGCTAAGAAACGAACAACATGATAGATGGAGAAGGATGGTGAGTCCATCAAAATGTCAGAGTAAGTCTTCCTGCTAAAATATAGAGTACGGGACTGAGCGTAAAGTGGGCATTCAATAAGAATATGGCGAACTGTGAGAGGGACACTACAAGAATGACAGTCCGGATGAGGGTCATGGGGCGACGACATTAAGTAACCATGTGTTAATCTAGTACTGTATGACCAAATTGCGTAGTCGAGTCAGGAAAACTTCTAGAGCACGGGAAGGTTGTAGGGAAGAGGGCCATAAATAAGGTGGGTCTTTAATAGAACGTAATTTGTTATCAGGAGATTGAACTGCCTAAAGCAATCGCCATCTACGCCGAATAACACAACGTAAGGATCCCAACCAGACCTCGACCGGAAGAGGAGTCCGAGAGATTGGCAAAGCAACAGCAGCTTTCGAAGAGCGGTCAGCCTCTTCATTACCGTCGACCCCTACATGGGCAGGTATCCAATATACAGTGGTCCCTCGCGTTTGGCGGGTTACAGCTTGGCGAAACACAGTATTGGCGATAGGTTGGATATGGTACCAGAATCCGAATTTGGCACTTCAAATACACTTTTGGCGAGAATGCCGACGTCACGGAATGGCGTCGGCCCAGAATGCACCGCCCGCAAGCTCGTCTCACCAGGCCTAACTCTAAATAATTCATGGTAAATAATATCGTTTATTTTTTTATTTTTTTTGTAATGTGATAGAGGGAGGCAAAAGGCAGAACTGCCTATAGCGAGTGCCTCCCCCATAGTTGAAAGAGTGACAGGGCCAATATCAAGGGATGTTCGAGTCAAAATGCCTGGACACACAGAGTTTGAAGCAATTTAAGTCATAGGAAGAGGGAAAGACTGATTCTGGGAGAGAGTTCCAGAGCTCAGCTGTTGAGTAGAAGAAAGTTTGAGAGTAACGTTTCACTCTTGGGTTGGAGAGTTGCACAGAGTAGGGGTGGGATTGAGTTGCAAGACGGGTACCACGTGCCCTACGTAAAGGAGGTGGTATACACTGGGAAAGCTCTGAGGAACACTGATTATTATAGTAGCGATAGAATAGCGAGAGATGCAACATTGCGGCGGACAGAGAGAGATTGCAGAGAGTTAGTGAGTGGACGGGAGTTAACCTAACAAGTGCGCATGGGGGTAATTAGAAACGTCCCCCTGTGCTGACGTATTTGAGCTGTTTCCATCACTAAAATATTCATTTTACCATAAATAGCATTAATACTTATCCATACGCGCCTATTATGGGTTGATTATAAAGGTATTAACCTGAAACAACAATAAAACGAGTGAAAACAGCGTTTGGATGGTCAAAATCGGAGATATAGGCCGCGAGTTATATAATGTATGGGTGAGGCAACCTGCTTTCCCGCCAATTTCCCCCAAGGCCACTGAGACACAATCGATCGATATTCTCTCTCTCTCTCTTGCACTCGCTTGCTAATACTGATGACAATGCCCTGCTTGCAACTCGCTAATGTTAGCACGAAAATATACCTCAGAATAAGGGAATAACAGGGAAAATAGGTGATAACTGAAGGAGGGAAGGAAAGTGAGGAAGGAGGGGAGGTAGAGGAGTGATATTTTGCATGGCCCAGGGGCCCAACAAAAAAAAAAAAAAAAAAAATGATGTTTAAAGTTGATTTTTTTTTCTCTGACTCTTAAGAGTCTTCCCGCAGTCCGCCGGGGGAACTCTTAAGAGTCTCCCCGCAGTTCCCGGGTTAATGACACGAAAGGCCTTCCTTTCAACTTTGTCTAGGAGAGCGGTGTGAGAGGACCCTCCCCACACATGTGAACAATACTCAATACAAGGATGCACTATGCCCCTGTACAGAGCAAGAAGCTGTGCAGGGGAAAAGAACTCCCTAAGGCGGTTGAGCACACCCAGCTTCTGGGAGGCTGCCTTAGCAAGACTGGTAATATGGTCCTTCCAACTGAGAGCAGAAGAAAAAGAGACACCAAGAATATTGAAAGAAGATGAAGGATTAATTTTTGTATTGTTGAAGAATAAGGGATAGTCCGCTGGGAGATCCTGACGGGTAGATAGATGGAGAAATTGGGTTTTGGAAGCATTAAAGGTAACAAGGTTTTCTCTGCCCCAATTGGAGATAGTATTTAGATCAGAATTTAAGAGTTCTATGGCTTCATTACGTTTGTCATTGAGAGATTGCTGGCTGGGGCATTCTGAAAAACTAATGGAGTAGTGTAAGGTTGAGTCATCTGCATATGAATGGATGGGAATTGAGGTAGCCAACAGTTGAGGAGATCATTTATAAAAATTAGAAAGAGAATAGGAGATAGGACAGAGCCCTGAGGAACACCGGAGTTTATAGGGTGAGGAAGTGAACAATGGCCGTCCACAACCGCGGCTATGGAACGGCCTGAAAGGAAATTAGAGACAAAGGCACCGATGGAGGGATAGAAACCGAAGGAGGGTAGTTTAGAAATTAAAAAGATTTGTGCCAGACTCTATCGAAGGCTTTCGATATGTCTAGTGCAATATCTATTATCTATTGTCTTTTTTATTGCTGTTAATGTTTCATGTAGGCTACAGTAGAGCGCCGTATTGAGAGTTATTCCTAGGCCGAGGCTAGGCTATAGATAGGCTTAGGCCTACTCACAAAACCCTAACTGAGCTGCTTGGATAGCGAGAATATCCCAGGTATATTTCATAAACGTATATTAACAGAGTAATCTTGACCAAACCGATTAGTGAACCTCGTATCTCTTGTGTTTTGCTTTGTTTATTGTGCCGAACAGTCCGCGACACACAAACACACACGCGCGCATCAGCTGACTCATGGGCCCAATCGATAATTAATCAAAGAAGTGACCACAGATCCAAATCCAATTTAATTATTTTGCTCAATCGAAAAGCAGTTGGTATAAAAAATTCTAGTCTTCACCATTCACAAGGTAAAAGTGATTTATGCCTCCTGATATATATCTATGCTAGGTTAGGCCATTTCTTGGTCTGGCTAGCTAGTGACTTAGCAACTTGTTGCTAAGGTTATGTGGTTATTCCTTATCAATAAGACTTTTCACAAGATAACAATGAGTTCTGCTGCCTGATATACATCTAACCTAGGTTAGGTCATTTCTTTGTGGAGATATATAGGCTAGGCCTATGTCTTCTAGCAAAAACAGAGTAGGCCTAAGCAGACGGCGACGAGTGTGTCGGCAATCGACGATGCGCATGCCGGGCGGTTTGAAAAGGGTGAACTCGGGCCTCGTCAAAGACTAATGCATAATTTTCCCATTTAAAGTACTATCTACGTTTGGCGAAATACACTTTTGGCGATGGTTTGGCTAGACTAATTAAATCGCCAAATGCAAGGGACCACTGTAGTTGAACCCAGTGGCCAGTAACATGGAGGTCATGAAGGGAACGTTGAATGCGAGTAACAAGCGTGTGCCGAGGGTTATAGAACCCAAGAGCTTCAACAGCACTATGGGAATCGCTATACTGTATATAACATAATGACCGGGTGGAGAACGAAGGACCAGATCGACAGCAGCTTGAAGGGCATATAACTCATCAGTGTAAACGGAAGCTTGCGGTGGAAGAAAGACCTTGATACGTCCGGAGGAGACTGCAGCACACCCAACTCCAAAATCAGATTTTGAGCCATCAGTGTATATAGCGGTATGAGCATCTTTACGTCGTATGTGTTCCAAAGTGTGTTGGCGTAAAACTGCAGCAGAAGGGAATGATCGTTTTGTTAAGTAGGATAAATATGTACAAATTTGGGGGAAACGTAAAATCCACGGGGGATGAGATGGGACAGGACGAGGAAAGCAGGGATCAAGACCAGTAGCATCAAGGAGCCGGATTGCACGGGCAGGAAAGCTTGGGACAGTATCACCGGGAGAAATGGTAGGCAAGTCAAAGAGCTGTCAGGTGGGCGAGTCGTTGTCGATGAAACGTAGGGCTCTGCGCATAGTGACCAAATCGCGGTGAAGAAATAAAGGGGGCTCACCACTATCCGCTAAGATGGAGATGGTAGGCGACGAGCGGAAAGCCCCAGTACAGAGACGAAGACCCTGATGGTGAAGTGGGTCCAATGACCGTAATATTGCCTCCGAAGCAGCGCCATAGATAGGGCTGCCATAACCAACAATAGATAAGACAACATCCTTATACAGCATCAACATAGTGGGCCGTCGCGCACCCTAGGTAGTATGGGATAGTCTCTTGAGCACACTGACCCTTTGATTTGACATATGAGAACATGTGCTCTCCAGTTGAGACACAAGTCAAAGATTAACCCAAGGAACTTAAATTCGGGACAAACCTCGATACGAGTGGCCGACATCCGTAAGTCAAGCGGTTGATCCCGCAGCCACCGCTTATCATGATAAAAGATCATAGCTTTCGTTTTATTAGGGGAAAACTGGAAGCCAACAGAGGAGGCCCAGGAATTCACTCTACAAATTGCAAGGTTGAGGACTCGTTGAGCATGGCATAAGATTTTGGAGGTGTAATAAATGGCAAAGTCATCCACATATAAACTATGCTTAACATCAGGGGGCAAGTGCTCAGTCACACCATTGATCGCTAGTGGAAAGAGGGACCCAACCCTGGGATAAACCACATTGAAGCGGGAACACATCAGAGACGACACTCTAAACACGTACACTAAATGTACGCTCCGACAGGAAGTTGGAGATAAAAATCGGGAGACAGCCCCGGATAGCTGCAGAGTGGAGGGTACGGAGGACTAAGTAACGCCAAGTCGTATCATAGGCTTTTTTTATATCAAAGAAAACGGCAACAGTAAGTGATTTCCGAGAGAAACCGTCCCAGATGTAGGATTCCATTAGAGCAAGAGAATCGAGGGTGGAACGATTCGGCTGGGACCCGAACTGGAAGGGAGTTAAGATGTTACGGTCACGGAGAACCCACAACAACCGGGAGTTTACCATCTTCTCCATCAACTTACAGATGCAACTTGTCAGGGAGATGGGGCGGTAGTTTGTTGGCACGCTAGGATCTTTACCTGGCTTCGCAATCGGGATACCTACTGCTTGACACCAGGAGTCAGGGAAGACGCCAAAGGTCCACAAATAATTGTAATATTGTAGTAAATACGATTTGGCCAGCGGGGCAAGATGCTTCAGCAATTCAAAATTGACATTATCATGGCCAGGTGCAGATGTTGTGCAGGAGGCAAGAGCAGCATCCAATTCCTTCAGCGAGAAAGGGAGGTTATAGTCATAAGTGCCATCAGAGTGAAAATTAAGGGGTCGGCTATCAGCAGCATCTTTCCTCACACGAAAGGCTGCGGACAGAGAATCGAAGCCACTGACAGAGGCCAGATGACTATCGAGGATGTGAGCAATCTCTTGAGTAGAGTGAAACCGCTGCCCATTCACTGTCAATGCATGTCTAGGAGAACCGAAGTGGGATCCGTTAATGTGCCCAAATTTCTTCCAAACAGAGCCGACGGAAGTAGAGGAAGATACGGACGAGACGTAGTCTTGCCCAAGACTCCGACTTAGCTCGTTTGACCTCCTTCCAGAATTTTGCTGTCAGCCAGTTGTAATGAGTCTTAAGAGCAAGGATGTCAAGGAGGACAGCATCCAAAGGGGCAATTGTACCCGGGGTGGAAGGACGAATTGCTGACGAGCGCCGATATCGTGAATTGAGGGAATGGAGTTTACGACCAATGTTAAGTTTCCGTCTAACCAAATCTTGGAGGGAATCACTCCACCAAGGGACTCTCTTCTTCATAGGGCAGGAGGAGGAAACAGGAATTGACTTATCAGCCGCCGCTTTAACAAAGGCAACACAATGGTCATTCAAAACATTATGGTTAAGAGGTATAAATGGGGGCACATTTCGTGTGTGGAGGTGAAACGACTCTCAGTCAGCATTCCGGAAGTTGTATCGAGAGGGTGTCGGAGGTGATTGATATTCTAAAGCAGTTATAATTACTGGAAAATTGTCACTTGAGTACGAGTCACCTAACACATGCCAACTAAGTTTATCGATGACAGTGGAAGAGCACAGAGAGGTGTCCACTGATGAGAAAGTACCGTGTGTCCAAGAGAAGTAGGTGGAAGTGTCTTCAACATTAAGAAAACACAACGAACCATCCAACAGCTGAGCTATGTGTGACCCAGGAACATCTGCAACAGAGCAGGTAGAATCCCAATCAGAGCTATGAGCGTTGACATTGCCAACAAAAAGAAGTGGAGTAGGAAAGTTATGGAAGGAAGGAGTGGAGACGGGACAAGTCATACTGGAAGGAAAGCCGATTATATACATTGCAAATCTTCAGTAGGCCATGACCAGAACCAAAAATCTGAGCAGCAGAATACTGGAGGTAGGTGGAGCGAAGTGGAATAACATTATAAGTAAGTTAATTGTGAATATATAAGGCGGAACCGTACTAATCACCTGAGGACAAAGAGCGGCTTGCCAAAATGTAATTTAGGATGGAGGGAGGACATTGTCCCACATGCTGGAGGCAAAGGCACATAGGGGAACACACTTTAAGAAGACGTTGGACCTCCCCAAGGCGCAGCCGAGTGGAAAGGCCATTAGTATTCCAGTGGATGACATGGGGATTGAAGAGTTAAGTGAGAGGCGTCAGATTATGCAAATTAACTGTACTATTTGACTGCTGAGAAGCACAGGACGTAGAAGGAAGAGACAGAGGTAATAAGTCCCTCACATGAGACGGTAAGGAATGACGTCGAGCACGCGGACTAGACGACACACACGATGACAATTCACTTAATATGATAGCCGCATTGGAGTGCAATTTGTCCACTCAAGATCGTAAATGAAACTTGCATAAACAGGATGGACCATGCACAGTAGCGTCAACGGGGGTAGGTAACTCCCGATCACGCATAAAGGTATGGAGTAAATCAGAGACAGAGGTCTTAGTCAAGGTTGGGAGATTTTGACATTCTTGAATAAAGCAATCGTGACAGCCACATGTGGGTCCATGACGATCGGCAGTGGCAGTCGATACGGCCTTGCGAACACAAGACATGCATTCACAATGCTCATCATGGGTCACACAAGCAGACTAAGCAAGGTCAGGGAAAGTGGTCCGAGTCTTCGGAATGGGGGCCGCCGCCAAACCAGATGAACCCGTGGACGGGAGGGGGGAGGCGGTAAGAGCGGGGGCAGGGGGCTCACTGGGGCGACGAGAATGGGAGAGAACACGTTGGGGCTGCGGAGGCAGCATGGCTTTAAGAGTCTTGCGTTTCACAGGAGGAGAAGGGGTGGGAGAGGTGATAACATTAGAGCGGCGTTTGCTGGAGATGGGTCGAGGCCTGTGTCAGGGACAGGAGCAGAGGCAGCTAACACTTGAAATTTGTTTGAGAGGGGGGTTATAGGAGAAGCCTATTCCCTCACTTAAGATCCACACCAGACATGTCAAAACTATTTTGCAGAATCTCTCGGTAGATAAGGCTCCTGGTCCAGATGAAATTCCTCCAATAGTACTTAAGAATTGCTCCTTGGTGCTCGCTCCTGTATTGGCAAAAAAATTCCGTCTGTGTACTCATACCTCATGCTTCCCAGTACCCTGGAAAGAAGCAAACATCCATCCAGTTCCTAAAAAAGGTGCCTCTTCAGATCCATCAACTACAGACCAATAGCTATAACTTCCACTCTTGGTAAAGTTTTTGAAATTATATTAAATAATCACATAATTAAGCATCTTGAGAATAATAAATTAATCAGTGATAGGCAATATGGTTTTAGACGATGTCGATCAACTGCAGACATGCTTTGCCTTCTTACGCATAAAATCAACCAAGCTACAGACCAACATGGTGAAACACATACAATAGCACTGGATATATCAAAGGCATTTGATAGAGTCTGGCATCAATCCTTATTGTCGAAGATGTCACACTACGGCCTTGCATCATTAGTTCCACTAATTTCTTCTTATCTTCATAACAGAAAAATATGTGTAATGGTAGATGGCCTTTATTCTCAATTTCACTCAATAAATGCTGGTGTTCCCCAGGGATCAGTTTTGGCCCCAATTCTGTTCCTCATTCATATCAATGATCTCATATCTACCACTCATAATCCAATACATTCCTACGCAGATGACTCAACACTCCACAGTGCCTTCACATTTACCAATTCTTTCACCCAACCCGATCTTATAAATTCAAAAATAAACACTGCAATTTCTCTGAACCAGGACCTTTCTAGAATTGATGGATGGGGACAAAAGAATCTAGTTTCCTTTAATGCACAGAAAACCAAGTACATTCAATTTTCTAACCGACAAAATGTCACTGACTCCCATATATTTTTTAATGATGTAAATATTCCCACTTCCCCTAGTATTGACATTCTCGGTGTAACATTAACTACTAACTTGAGCTGGACACATTATGTTAGAAACATTGCTAAGAATGCCTCTAAAAAACTGGGACTCCTGTACAGAGTTCGAGAATTCTTCACTGACGAGCAGTTGGCCGTGATATATAAAAGTCATGTGCGTTCTCAGATGGATTACTGTTCACCTCTGTGGGGTGGAAGTGGAGTGGTTGCATTGAGGCAGTTGGACAAAATTCAAAATAAAGCTATTAGATTAATCAATAACCCTGCAATCACACAGGACCTTCCTATATTATCCATACGAAGAAACGTTGCATCCCTTGCATTATTCTACAGATATTTTCACAGCAATTGTTCCGAGGAACTTGCTTCAATTGTGCCGCCTCTCCACATCTTTCCCCGTAGAACTAGGGCAGCTGAGAGCGCCCATGAATTTACACTTTCTCCTCCACAATGCAGAACTTCTGCTTATCAGAATTCATTTATCCCCAGAGCTACTACTCTTTGGAATTCACTTCCCTCGAATTGCTTTCCACAAACTTACAATCTACAAATGTTTAAATCCAGTTGTTACAAACATTTTATGAATGGAGGATGCCTTTAGGCACATGGACCTTTTTGTTTTATCTGTGTTTTTCCTTCCTCCGTTCATTGTCTCTTAAAAAAAAAAAAAAAAAAAAAGCCAACACACTCCATGCCACACTAGTAACCACTGATCGGTCATTGTCAGAAAATGGAGGGGCAGGACGACATTCGTCAGGGTCATTTTGAGAGGTTGGATGGACACGAGCACGAGCATTATACGTGGAGTCACGGGCAGGGTCCTTATACCCCTGACTCTGAGTTCCTGTTTAGCTTCTAACACCAACATACTTGACTGGCTGATGAGAAGCTTAAGTTCAGCATTACTTATAGAAGACACATTCCTTTGTGCGAGCATGATGATCAAGGCCACAGTTGATGCATCTGGGAGGGCCACAATTCCAGCGGGTGGGATGAGCATCGGGGCCACAGTAAGCACAGGTTTCGTCCTTCCTGCATCTGGACGCAGAATGGCCGAAGGTGGAGCAACGCGAGCACTGGAGAGGCTTGGGTACATGAGGTCTCACCTCTCGTCTCTGACCTTCAATCCTTATAGTTGCAGGAAGTGTGGATCCCTCAAACTTGATCCGGGCTACGCGCAGACCCTGAGAAGGGTTTTTCCTGTTCGAGATTGCATAAACATCTACATCAACAACATTAGAGAGAGGACAGCAGAAGGGGTTTGTCAGGGAGTCCTTCTCCATCAAATGAAGGGGGTAAAATCACAGTACCCTGGATGAAATTCAGCTTGTTATGCTTGGTGACACAGACTCCCACACTACCCAGGGAGAAAAAGGACAGATAGGCCTCAGACTGAGCTCTGGAGGTGGACTCCACAACCCAGCGACATAAACCAGTGGAGCGGAAGGATAAATCTGTGGATGCAAAGTGGTCGAGGAGGGCATTCTCCAGCTTTGCACCCGTAATATGGGAGTCTGATTCAAATACCAAGAAGCGAGCCCAATTATCGGCTCCAAAAAGGGTGTCAAAGTGCACTAAGGTGGAATGTGGCACACATTTTTTGCTGGGTAGAGTTAGCAGTGGTAGCAGGTTGCGAGTGAGCACGGAGATTCGTGATGCGAGGCTCGAGGGTCTGAACCAACGATGACGCAGGAGTGGGGGGCACTAGAGCAGCAGGAGCACCACCAGATGTAGGTAGTGGAGCAGGTGCTGACAATGTGGCAGATGTGGTAGTCGTCAAGACCGGTAGAACATGTGGTGGAACGGTATATGGCAGCAAAGGAGAGTCAAGAGTAGAGGTCACTGACGTGGAAGGCTCAGTGGTCGGTGAGGGGACACCATGGTCAAGCATCTCGGCCGGGAGGACATTGTGAGAAGCAGAGTCAGAAACATTGGTCAAAGTCATGCAAGGGTCGTCGACAGGGTCCGGCAGAACGTCCATAGAACCGGCAGCAGCCTGTAGGGAACACTCATTACCTGGGGGAGGGGAGGGGGAAGGGGGAGGGTCAGCAGGTAACAGAGAGTCGTCAATCGGAGTTGTCGTCATATAAGAAAAGAACAAGTGCCCAAGTTACAACACAGAAGTGAGGCCAGGGCCTAATCCACACGTCCAACAGAGGCCATGTTGCCAGGAATAAAGTGAGTGGGCCCAAATAGGTAGTTGGTTTTACTCCCGATATCACTGGGCACATGCACCCTAAACCCAAAGTGCATGTGCATGTGCACAGACTAGATCAATATGGCACTGCCCAGATGCAAAGCTGGGCAGGGGTTATGCGGACTCCCCGTCAAAAGGGCGATAAGGAACCACCTATCCACCATAGTACCCTCAAGTCATCCACAACCTCCTTGAATCGCGTTTCGCGCGCCACGTGAGAGGACCGGCGGTTCTTCCTTGTCGGTCATAGGACAGCGGTTCCACCTGGGCGACCTTGCGATCTCCCGCACTGTCACTACGACCTCCCGTAAATGGCCTCTGATATAACGCCGGTTACTTTGCGCAGAGGTCACAGAATCCTATCAGGCCTGAGGACGCTCAAAGTTTAATGAGTATTTATCCTCGGGGGGAGAAGCAGACGCACACTGCTGGGGTGTTCATATTAATTTAATCGTGGCTCACTGAGAACCACTAGCCAGGCAAGAATGGAAGCTTCACGTGGGAAGTAAACAGGACTAGTTATATGGTGGATTAGTAGAGGGATACCAGAAGGAAACAAGGACAATGTATACTCCTGGTACTAGCCTCCTCAGGGGGGGGCCTGGGAGAAATAATAGGTACACTCCCGGAGTCTCACCACGACATAGCATAGATCTGCCTAAAAAGATGAAGAGTAGCGAAACATTCCCACCCGCCAAGGAGACACAGAACGGTCCATAATTCTCAATCAAAATTAAGGGCCGCCCCAGTCCCACCCTCAAAAGGGAGCATCGAGAGGAACTCCTAACTCTGGGGAGATATACGACTACATTCCCCCCCACCGGCATACTACTATACTGTATTGATAATCAATACTAAATTTTATAAATTTGTTTTATTTCACACATTTGGCATATTACAAAAATATAAGTACATATGTTAGCCTAAACAACACTAAGTGCAAAGGCAATCATATTAAAACAATAATAATGGGCATAGATTTAAATACAGTAGCTTAGTCTATAATACATATAAAACAGTGACTACTGATTTTGAGAGAATTTCATTAAAATGTATTATTAGAAAATAACCTAACAAGGAACTGTATGCAACACCTGAGGTAATATAAGGTATTAAATAACACGATGAAAATTAATGTACATAACAATTGAAGTAGTAATAGGTAAACATTAATAGCACCCAAAGTATTTAACAAAATATAATACAGTATTAATAAGTGTACAGTACTCGGAGAGTGCTGAACGCATTACCGAGGTAATCCTATCGGGCATGGAAGCATACATTCCATTCTCTTTCTCTCAGACTAATGCTAAAAAAATCTTGGTTCACTCACGCCTGTTCTACTGCTGTCCGCAATAAGGAGGAAGCATTCAAACGGTACGGACGCCTTAAAACTCAAGACTCTCATTCTTCCTATGTTTCTGCCCGAAATCAAGCCAAATCTGTTCTTCGACTTGCCAAACACTCTTTCATCATAATAAATGAACCGAACTATCCAACTCTAGCTCTTCCCAAGCTTTCTGGCATCTAGCCAAAAACCTCTCCAACAATTTCTTTTCCTCGTCTTTCCCATTCTGATGGCACAACCATCACTTCTTCCTCTGACAAAGCTAAACTCTTCGCTCAAACTTTTGCTAGAAACTCCACCATGGATGATTCCGGTGCTATTCCTCCCTCTCCACCCTCCTCTCTCTTACTTATGCCTAATATCCTAATCTCTTCTAATAATAATAATAATAATAATAATAATAATAATTCTTTATTCCAGACACATAAGATAGATACAGTATAAATACAGTACGACCTAATGGTCCATATCACATACACTTCTCGTCAGAGCACAGATAATAATTATACACAAAGATATATTAATAAAGAAACAATAAAATAAAATATACAGTAGGCCTATTTACAGAATAGAGCACATATCACATTTTGTCACAATATAACACAGATAGGCTAACTAAGGCTATTGCTCAATGTTGGTTAACACCTATTGCACAGATAATTGCTCATAGTTCAATTAGACCTATATATTACATTACATACTATGTGTGCAGCAGCTTCTGCCAGTGAGATATAATACGGGATTCATAGATATGATCACTAGACCAAACAGCTACAATCAGCGTGTTACTGGAGGATTGCAGTCGCTGCGAAAATCTGTACACCAGTCTCCTGATGACAGCCCGACAGCACTGCACATCCAACAGTGTGCACACCATACTAGTGCTTTCATATTTAGAGAGACCAATGAACATCTTATGTATATTATGATAGGATGTACACAGACCATTTATGGTGGCTCTCTTATACTTCCACCACAAATGGGCCGTGTACATAGAGGAACAATATGTCCGGAACAAAGTGACTTTAGTTTCCCAATTACACATGTGGAATTTTCTCAAGATGGTGTTACCACGTAAATATAGCTGTCTGCGCTGACGGCCGATATCTGCATCATCTGAGCAATCGTTTGAGATAATGTGTCCCAGGTATTTTATTTTGTTTACTTCTTGAATAATTTGATTATTGAGTGAGAAATTTGGCAGTTTACTTTTATACAGTAATTTAGATCTAAATATAAGAACAGCACTTTTCAGTGGGTTGAATTTAACACAATGTTTACTACCAAAATATTCACATATATCAAGAAGTTTGCTCAGACCCGCAGAAGACGGTGCAATAATGACCAGATCATCAGCATACATGAGATGGTTGATGATTTTATTCCCACCATAACATCCAATCTGCTCTTTATTCAATTTATCACTTAATTCATCCATATATACATTGAATAAGTAAGGTGAGAGAATACTACCCTGTCTCACTCCATTGGTTACTGTAAAGGAATCCGAAATAATGTTACCCCATCTTACATTAAATGTTTGATTGGCGTACCAGTACTTCAAGATTCTCAGTACAGTATATAGGATGGCACTCCCCTTGTTGCTAATTTATCAAACAGGATATTGTGGCAGACTCTGTCAAATGCCTTACTAGCATCAAGAAAGCATGCAAAAATAGAGCTGTTCATTTTGATGTACTTTCTACCCTCTCTGGGCTTAATACTAATAAGGCGTACGGTCCAGACGGTGTTCCTCCTGTTGTTCTCAAAAACTGTGCTTCCGTGCAGACTCCCTGCCTAGGCACTCTTTCGTCTCTTGTCTATCCTCTAACGTCTTCCCTTCAAGCTGGAAGTTTGCTCACATTCAACCTGTCCCAAAGAAGGGTGACCGCTCTCTACCCTCCAACTATCGTCCAATTGCTCTTATCTCATGTTTTTCTAAAGTTTTTGAAACTATTCTTGCTTCCAAATTTCTTAAGCATTTCTCTTCTCATAATCTGCTCTCAGATCGTCAGTATGGCTTCCTTAAGGTTCGCTCTACTGGTGATCTTCTTGCATATCTTACTAACTCTTGGTCATCCTCCTTTCGGGACTTCGGTGAGACTTTTTCTATTGCACTAGACATATCGAAAGCCTTCGATAGAGTCTGGCACAAATCTTTAATTTCTAAACTATCCTCCTTCGGTTTCTATCCCTCCATCTGTGCCTTTGTCTCTAATTTCCTTTCAGGTCGTTCCATAGCCGCGGTTGTGGACGGCCATTGTTCACTTCCTCACCCTATAAACTCCGGTGTTCCTCAGGGCTCTGTCCTATCTCCTATTCTCTTTCTAATTTTTTATAAATGATCTCCTCAACTGTACCTCAATTCCCATCCATTCATACGCAGACGACTCAACCTTACACTACTCCATTACTTTTTCAGAACGCCCCAGCCAGCAATCCCTCAACGACAAACGTAATGAATCCATAGAATTCTTTAATTCTGATCTAAATACTATCTCCAATTGGGGCAGAGAAAACCTAGTTACCTTTAATGCTTCCAAAACCCAATTTCTCCATCTATCTACCCGTAAGGAACTCCCAGCGGACTATCCCTTATTCTTCAACAATACAAAAATCAATCCTTCATCTTCTCTCAATATTCTTGGTGTCTCTTTTTCTTCTGCTCTCAGTTGGAAGGACCATATTACCAGTCTTGCTAAGGCAGCCTCCCAGAAGCTGGGTGTGCTCAACCGCCTTAGGGGGTTCTTTTCCCCTGCACAGGGGCATAGTGCGTCCTTGTATTGAGTATTGTTCACATGTGTGGGAAGGTTCCTCTCACACCGCTGTCCTAGACAAAGTTGAAAGGAAGGCCTTTCGTATCATTAACTCCCGTCCACTCACCAACTCTCTGCAATCTCTCTCTCTCCGCCGCAATGTTGCATCTCTCTCGCTATTCTATCGCTACTATAATATATCAGTGTTCCTCAGAGCTTTCCCAGTGTATACCACCTCCTTTACGTAGGGCACGTGGTACCCGTCTTGCAACACAATCCCACCCCTACTCTGTGCAACTCTCCAACCCGAGAGTGAAACTTTACTCGGTCTTTCTTCTACTCAACAGCTGAGCTCTGGAACACTCTCCCAGAATCAGTCTTTCCCTCTTCCTATGACTTAAATTGCTTCAAACTCTGTGTGCCCAGGCATTTTGGCTCGAACGTCCCTTGATTTTGGCCCTGTCACTCTTTCAACTATGGGGGAGGCACTCGCTATAGGCAGTTCTGCCTTTTGCCTCCCTCAATCACATAGAAAAAAAAAAAAAAAAAAAAAAAAAAAAAAAAATGCACAGCCATATGTTAACCTCTGAACTGCGCATGGGGGGTATGAGACACCACACTCCTGTGCTGACGTATTTGAGCTGTTCCCATCACTAGAATATTTATTTTACCATAAATAGCATTAATACTTATCCATATGCACCTATTATAGGTTGATTATAAAGGTATTAACCTGTTACAACAATAAAACAAGTGGAAACAGCGTTTGGATGGTCAAAATCGGCGATACAGGCCGGGAGTTACACAATATATGGCTGAGGCAACCTCCCAGCCCACCACTTTCCTCCACCTCTGGAAAGAGACTGTCGATCGATACTCTCTCTCTCTCTCTTGCACTCGCTTGCTAACAGTGATGACAACGCCCTGCTACCAACTCGCTAATGTTAGCACGAAAATAGACCACAGGAAAAGGGAATAACAGGGAAAATAGGTGATAACTGAAGGAGGGGAGGAAACTGGGGAAGGAGGGGAGGTGGAGGAGTGATATTTGGCATGGCCCAGGGGCAAAAAAATAAATAAATAAAAAACAAATTTTTTTTTTTTTTTTTCGGTTTTAAATTGATTTTTTTTTCCCTGACTCTTAACCCTTCAACCCCGGGTGGTACACGTGTGTACCATTATGTTTTGACCCGAGGAACCCGGGTGGTACAACATTGTACCATTGCTTGCGTATGTGCTTTCGAATGGCGCGCGTAAAAATTTCGTTCCGTGGTCGCTAGGTGACGCCACCAGACACCATGTACGCCACCAAAACAGTCTCTACCCTGCCGCCAACATGGATACTAGCCCAAAAAGTGATTCCCCTGTGTCCGATTCCCTGCTCCCTTTGACGCCTGCCCATGTTCGTCGCGCCCTAACGCAAAGGCACGTACAAGATGCGTTGACTCCCGGAGGTATTGAAATAGCTTTGAGGAGTTATGAACGTGGTGAAGGACAAAATAGTGTTGATGACTTGGGCAGTGATAGCTCCGAGTCTTATCAGTCTCACTATAGTGAAAATTTAGACGATCTAGACGAAATTCATGAAAGAGACGCGCAATTTGTTGGATTTGACGATGACGATGAAAGTGATGATAGTACTGAACGTGATATAGTTGTGCAAGGTGATGAGAGTGTAGTGAGAGTGAGCGAATGGGACAGCACTAGGTCGACTGCCAAGTTTAGGTTGAGTGACACGACACCTAGCCCTTCGCCAGCTAAATCCCCATTCAAGATACGCTTTTATAAGAAGCAAGTTCTTGAAAAGGCGGCCGCGGCAGCCAGGAAAGAGGCCCTAAAACTTGGTGAGGGAGCAGTGCGTGAGGGTGCCAGTGAGGCTGAGCGTGAGGGTGAGGTTGACCCGCCATTGTCTTCCTTATCTACCCACGCCACCCAAGTTGCCCCAGGCGCCCGCCATTCTTCCCCACCACCACCAGCACTGCCTAGGGTTGAGGACCCCCCACTTTCGGCCTATTTACCCCCTATTTCCCCCGAGAGGAGACATACTACTACAGAAAAGGGAAAAGGGAGAAAATATGTGAAAAAAGGAGCTACAAGTAGGCGCTCTTTGTTCGAGGCTCCCGCGGCTTCCACCCCTGCCGGTCCCAGCCATACGCCCCCGCAAGTTTCCCCAGGGTCCACCCCACCTCTCCAGCCTACAACAGAGGTTCCTGACGATGTTTTTGACCTCGCATCCATACCTGCACCTACAGACACTGAACCAGTGCTGTCTACGAATCGTCGTAGGCCAAGGAGCCCCGAACCTCTGCATGAAGATGACAGAGCCTCACCTGCCACTCCTTCCCCACCTCGCCGACCTACACGCCGCCCACGCATCATTCGTTCCCTGCGAGATTATGAGGGGGGGTCTGAAGATGAAGGGCACCTCACAGATGACTCTGGCCATGATTACCTGGGTCCACCGTCAGGGCAAGATGACGGCTCTGACGACAACGACGATGACTTTATGGACATCGACGACCCTCAACCCAGACGCTTTGCCCAGGGCCGTCGTGCTCCTGGCCGCCCTGGCCGCCGGGCTGGGCCTGGGCGCCGTCGCGCTCCTGGCCGCCCTAGGGTGCGCGCCGCCAAAGTTCGTGGGCGTGCTGCCCCAGCTGCAGCTCCTCGTAAGCGTCGCCAGCAGGACCCATTTTATATTTTCAACTGGCAGGATGTGGCTGCTGATGAAGTGAATGACCCTGATGTTACCCCTTTTGATGAGGTACAGGAGGGTTCAGGAGTTACCCCAAGTTTTCCCGCAGGCCCCAATGCTCCACCACATGAGCTTTTTGAGGCATTTTTTGATAAGGAGGTTACTGAGTTTGTCATAGAAGAGACAAACAAGCACCACCAAATCCAGGTGAACTTTTTTGGCAAGGTGACCAAGGGCCACATGAAGCGGTGGACCCCAGTGACTCATCCCGAGTTCATGGTGTTCCTGGCAATCACCATGCTAATGCCTCATGTAAAGAAGCACAGGTTGGCTGACTATTGGATCACCAAAGATCTGATATCCACCCCTGCCTTCGGGAAATACATCTCTCGGGACCGGTACCTCGACATCCTCGGAGCGCTCCATCTTGTCACCAACACCGACATGCATCTCTCTGACAAGCTGTGGAAGATTAGGACGTTGTACGAGATGATGCGAGAACGTTTCACGTCATACTTCACGCCCTTCTGCAACGTCTGTATTGACGAGTCTCTTGTGCTGTTCCGGGGAAAGCTGAGCTTCAGGCAGTACATCCCCTCAAAGAGACATCGCTTTGGTATAAAGTTCTTTGTGCTGTGCGATTGCCAAACTGGTTATGTCCTGGACTTCCTGGTCTACAGCGGGAAGGAAGGGGACGTGGAAATAGACCCCCTCATTGGCTTTGGCGGAGCAGTGGTTCAAGCCATGATGAACCGGTACTTCCAGAAGAATCACGTCCTCTACACGGACAACTACTACACGTCCCCCACTCTCTCAAAGTACCTCCATCAGCGCAAGACGGGGACTGTAGGCACAGTTAGAGCGAAAAGGAAGGGCATGCCAACTTTCCCTCCTAAAACCAAGAAAGGCGATGTCTTCAAAAAGAAGTCGGGATCCATTCTGGCTATTCACTGGCACGACCAGCGGAAGGTCAACCTCCTGAGCACCGTCCACAAGGGGGAAATGGTTGAGACTGGCAAGGTGGATCGCCGCACCCAAGTCAGGGTGACCAAGCCCGATGCTGTAATGGACTACAACATAAATATGAGGCTGGTGGACAAGTCCGACATGCAGATAGGCTTCATCGACTGTCTGCGTACCTCGTGCAGATGGTACAAAAAGTTCTTTCTGCACATGGTGGACATGTCAATGCTGAATGCCTACAATATCTACAGGCTTCGGAATCCGCGCACACCCAGGAAGTTCAGTAGCCTGCGGAGGTTCCAAAAACAGGTGTTGGTGGAGCTCCTGGACAGGTATGCTACGCCACAGAGGGCAGTGGCACAACCTGGGCGCCCCGTTCAGGACCGTATGCAGTGTGCACAGTATCTAAATGTGCACAAGCTCGGTTACCTGCCTCTGGAACGAGATGGAGTCACCATTAGCAGAAGGCGATGCCATGTCTGCTGGAACAGCCAGGTGAGGCCGAGGAAGCAGAAAAAGACCACCATGCAGTGTGTGGAGTGCCAGCTGTCACTATGTGCTATACTGTGCTTTGCTGAATACCACACCAAGCAGGAGTACTAACTAATAATCATAGTGAAAGTACCAAAGACTGACAATATGTATGTATATAGGCAACAAGTGGAAATAAAACAATGTATTGTGATAAAAAAGTCATGTATTATGAAAACATATATAAATAAGTGAAAAAAGACACAATAAATTGTATATAAAACGTTTACAAAGCATATAACTAAGTGAAAGTGACACATGACATAATATTAGATGGCCAAAGTATAATAAACACCTGTGATAACGAATAATCAGTGCCTAATATAACAATAACCTACCTCAATTACTAATAAAATGTACCGTATCAAGTGAAAATGAGCATTATCAGTGACAGTGACACTCTCTCAAGCATATTTACCAAAGTGAAAGTGACACACGAAGTAATATTAGATGGCCAAAGTATAATAAACACCTGTGATAACGAATAATCACTGCCTAATATAACAATAACCTACCTCAATTACTAATAAAATGTACCGTATCAAGTGAAAATGAGCATTATCAGTGACAGTGACACTCTCTCAAGCATATTTACCAAAGTGAAAGTGACACACGAACTAATATTAGATGGCCAAAGTATAATAAACACCTGTGATAACGAATAATCACTGCCTAATATAACAATAACCAGCCTCAATTACTCATAAAAACTACGGTATCGAGTGAAAATGTGAAATATTATTGACAATGATAGCCTAATACACATATTTTATATAATTGGACTCCAAATAACTATAATAACATCACTATCAATAAATAAAATCGCCTCCGGGAGGTAAAAACTCTGGCGCGACGAGTGGCTAAGTGCGCAGTAGGTTAGCCAAGCCGGGGCCTGGGCGACGCATCCGAACGCGGGAAGATTTTCCCGCATAAAAATCACTCCACTTCCCGCGCTCGCCATTATGCAATCACTTGGGCTAGAGACCTCTACTCAACGGCATTCTACACATGAAGGTTTGTGCAACATTTTTTTTTTTTTTTTATAACTTTGTGTCATGTATTTCAGGAGTAACAGGTGAATCAACATGGACCAAAATTCCTCAAAACCCCCGGACACATAGTACAGTCACGATCTACCCTAGCCGGGGTTGGAGGGTTAAGAGTCTTCCCGCAGTCCGCCGGGGGAACTCTTAAGAGTCTTCCCACAGTTCCCGGGTTAAGGGAAGGCAGACCGTTTGTTTGGTCTATTAATTCATTTATTCATATATATTTTTTTTTTAGTTTCCTCCCTAGACCTCCATCAAGCTTAGAAAACACCCCCTAGATCCCCCTTCAAGATAATTTTTTCCATTTTTCGGTAGAAAAATGTCCCGGCCATAGGCCGATTCTTCTTAAAATTGCAGGCTTGCTATCGCTCGCCAGGAAATAATCGACACCTAGATGGCACGAAAGTTCTTAAAATTGACAACGAAATGGGGCGAAAGGTGTTAAAATCGCCAAACTAATGGGCCGAACGTCTTATAATCTCAAAACTAGTGGGGCCAGTGGCAGATCCAGGGGGGGGGGCCCCCTCCTCCCCCCTTAGTGACCAAAATTGCGCCCTTACATCTGATATATGCTGCATTTTATCTGAAATACAATACATATACAGTTATGGCACCCCTCACGTATATATATCAGCCCCCCACCCTTAAGCCTGAGCTGGATCCGCTCCTGAGTGGGGCTAAACATTAGGGAGAAGTGGGTCCACAAAAACGGTCTGCCTCCCCTCAAGAATATACTGTACTCCATTACTGTACAGTACTATCATATAGTAAAACTATCGAGATATTGCAACTTTAAAAGAATATCAAGTTGCTTTCAATTTACTGTACTTGAGGCAAATATTGGCAATACATTTACTATGTGTAAAGGTATATAATTGCACAATTATTTTGTTAGAAAAGAAATTAATAAATTTGATTGAATGCTGTACAATATTAAGTTCAGAGAACCTTCTACAGTATCAATAAATACATCCAAAAAATAGAAGTATTTCTTTAATCTCGGTTGACTCGAATCGGCTGCTTTAGAAAAATGGTGGCAAGTTATTGTTTGTGCATACTACGAACCTCATAATGGTTTAATTTGGTTTTATTTGGGGGAAAAAAAAAGTTTACCGGTATGTTACAAGCCTAACAGCTCACTGGCCAAAGAATTATTTTAAACTTTAATGGTCCAGGCCAGTCTTTTACAAATGTCTATCACTTTATTTCTTCCCAAGGCTATCACTTAAAATAATAATAATAGACTTAATTTTAACATTTAATCTGCACCATCTATAATTTGATACAAAAATATTCTTTGCATGTCATGGAGTCCTACTCAGGGGAGACTGTTGTCAACTTGGTCACCGAGTTGATAAACACCATTATTAAAGACGAGAAATTCCCAGAGGATTGGCACGAAAGTGTAATACTGTAGTAAATATATACATGTACAATGGAAAAGGGGATGCACTAGATAGAGGTAATCATAGGGGCCTGAAAATGCTTGACCAAATCATGAAGGTCTGTGAGAGAGTCTTTGAGGGTTTGATCAGACAAAAGCATCTCCATTGATGATATGCAGTTTGGTTTTGCCAGAAAGTGGTACAACCGATGCTATCTTCATAGTCAGGCAGATACAGGAAAGATACTTACTAAAAGGCAGGGATCTTTACTTTGTGTTTGTAGACCTGGAGAAGGCCTTTGACAGGGTGCCTAGAGATGTTGTGCAGTGGGCTATGAGGAAACTTGGTGTGGAAGAGTGGCTGGTGCGTGTGATAATGAAGAAATATAAGGATTTGCGAAGTGCGGTGAGGGTGAAGGGTGTACCGAGTGATGAGTTCGCAGTCCGTGTTGGAGTTCATCAGGGTTCAGTGTTAAGCCCCCTCCTCTTTATTATAGTCCTGGAGGCACTGTCTAGAGGTTTTAGAGGTGGACTCCCGTTGGAATTGTTTTATGCAGACGATTTAGTCCTAATAGGTGACAATATGCAAGATGCTGAGGCCAAATTCAGAAGATGGAGAGAGGGCATGGCGAGCAAGAGCTTAAGAGTCAATATTAACAAAACCAAAGTTATGCATTGTAGATTGAGACGAGGCAATGTGGAAAAGAGCGGTGCATACCCATGTGCAGTGTGTGGAAAGGGTGTGGGCGCTAAGCTAGCTCTTCTCTGCACTTTCTCCACTGCTTCTATATCCTTTACCTAACGCGATTCAATGTAGCATCTGTCGACGCTGGGTGCACCATGGGAGTAAGCGCTGTAGTAGAATAAAGGGACCCCTGCCGAAGGATAAGCCACAAATAGAGAAATTTGAGTGTGTAGTGTGCAAAGGCGAGATTGTGTTAAGTGATGATCCTGTGGCTGTGAATTTTGGAAATGAGTCATTGGAGCTGGTGGACAAGATTTGTTACCTAGGAGATACCATCTCTGCTGCTGGTAGGGCCGAGGCTGCCACTGTCGCTAGAATTAGATGTGGCTGGGGGAAATTCAGAGAACTGCTGCCAATTCTGACCATGAAAAGAATGCCTCTCCCCCTGAAGGGAAAGGTGTACAGTATGCCTAATGTGCTAGAAGTGCAATGACGTATGCCTCAGAAACAGGGGCCGTTAAAGTAGAGGATGTCAACAGAATGGAACATAATGAGATGAGAATGGTGAGATGGATGTGTGGGGCCAGGCTGCAGGATAGAGTAATAAATGTTGAGCTGAGGAGACGTTTAGGTATAAAGAGTATTAGCGAGGTGATGTGTACAAGTAGACTGGGATGGTATGGACATGTGGAGAGAATAGATGAACAAAATTGGGTGAAAAAATGCAGGTCTGTGATTGTGGAGGGAGCTGCACCAAGGGGTGGACTGAGGATGACCTGGGATCGGACTATACGTGCCGATCTCAAATTCAAAAACTTCACAAGCGAAGCAGCCCTTAACAGAGTTGCCTGGAATGCCGCCATTAGGACAAGAGACTGAAACTGCACGTATGTGTGAAGCACTCAGTCTTAAAATTGTATGTACAGTATTTATGTATGTATGTATGTATTCATATACAGTATTTGTGTGTAGGCATATTATAGGATAAAAATATGATCACTTTGTTATTGAGGTACACAAAGAAGACATTGGCCTAGAAAATACAAAAACAAGTAGGCTAAATAACAAACCATTGGAGAATTCAAGTACACTAATCTATCTATCTATCTATTGCCTGACGCCGTGATCCCCGAAGGGGTGGCCACGAACGAACCGCCCCCATGCACCTTTGTCCCCAGTCAGTCGACGCCATTCCTCCTAACCAGCTCCGCCTTCATCCAGATACTTCCTCACTCCATCCTTCCACCTCTCCTTCGGTTTACCCCTCCCTCTCTGTCCACACCCTCTTAGTCATTCTCTCGCTTCCCATATGTTCCATATGACTGAACTAATACTGTAAGCTTAAAACAATTATAGAATAATAGATTAACAGAAGGTTATAAGTTACTGGTAAACTTGCAGCCAAATTTTAAGTAATGTACTTAAATTTCCACATCAATTTTTGCTGTAGGTATGTAGGAATGTATGTATATACTCAGGTACATACCCCATAGCTAGGGGTGGCCAACACAAGACAGAGCCCAAACAGGAACAACATTTACAGTTCTGATTCTTGAGGTCCGAGACCACTTTTGCATTCCCTCGCCCCTTTCTCTGTCTCGTTGAGTTATAGAATTGTACTCGGGGAGGAGGATTCCTAGCTCCCTGACCCCAGAAGGAAAAGTAGGACAGTAAAAGAGACAGACAAAAACAGCTATCTATCTATTGCCCGACGCCGTGATCCCCGAAGGGGTGGCCATGAACGAACCGCCTCCATGCACCTCTGTCCCCAGTCAGTCGACGCCCCTCCCCCCAACCAGCACCGCGTTCGTTCATATACTTCCTCACTCCATCCTTCCACCTCTCCCTCTCTGTCCCTCCTCCTCGCTCTCGTACACCCTCTTAGTCATTCTCTCGCTTTCCATACGTTCCATATGGCCGAACCATCTCAAGTTGTTCCTTTTCACACTTTCCAGCACATCTACCTCCACACCACACCTCCTTCTTACTTCTTCATTAGTCTGTCTGTCCCTCCATGTAACTCCGCATGCACTTCTTAAGTAATTCATTTCCACTGCTCTCACTCTTGGTCTGAGTCTCTCAACCAACGTCCATGCTTCACTTCCGTAAGTCAGTGTCGGGATTACCACAGTGTCATGCAAGGACTTCTTCACTTCCATACTGACCACCCTATTTCTTGTTATTGCTTTCAGCGTTCCTACAACCCTCCTCCCCTGTTGTACCCTCTCCTGCACTTCTTCATCCATAGTCCCATCATTACTCAACACACTGCCCAGATACTTAAAAAGAGCTGACGATCTCCATAGCCTGACCGTTCAGCTAAGGTTGGGTAAAGGATGCTAAACATCACTCTGGATAGGACCAGTCCTCATCTAGGTAGAAAAGCAATGTAGGTACAAGAAACAATAAGTTCTTTTACCTTTATCGTGTATCGTCCCAGTTTTGGTTTGTTTAGTTTGCAAGTTTTACATTTTAATTTGAACAAAGTTTGAATACATAATGTCTGTTCAATGGTAGGGAGAAGTCATTGCTTTTCAATCCTAGATAGAAAACTGGAGTGAGAGTGAAAGTTGTGGAGCACCTCGCTCCACAACTTTTGACCCAGAATTGATATGGACTGACAAATCCAATGATATCACTACAGTATATCATATATAAAGAGAAAGGGAGCCTGCAAGATACTGATAATAGTATATGATTAATCAATGTTATACTAATAAACAAATATTACTATATGTGGACAGAGATCCATTACTTGCTCATATAGTAATGTACACCCTATGTGGTGGATTGTGTTCTTTTATTTCATAAATTTTATTTTAGTTGTTGTTGTTGTTGTTGTTGTTCCCTAAGCTGCCTGGCCGAACAGCTCCGAGTCCCTAAGGAAGGCCATGGCCACGGTCAGGCTTTCTCACAGAGCTCTCAGAGTGTAGATTATGTTGTTGTCGTTGTTCCCTAAGCTGCCTGGCCGAACAGCCCCGAGTCCCTGAGGAAGGCCATGGCCACGATCGGGCTTTCCCACAGAGCTCTCATTGAGTGAAGATTGTGTTGTTGTTGTTGTTGTTGTTCCCCAAGCTGCCTGGCCGAACAGCCCCAAGGCTCCGAGCACGGCCAAGGCCATATCCGAGCGCCCCCACATAAACCTTCCCTGCCGACCACAATAAAGCCTGGGTGACCGAAGCCACTCCACGGCGGGGAGCTGAGGAGGGTGCGGAAACGCCCGGGAAACCAAAGCCCCACCCAGGGCCCTGTGCCCCTCAGCAATTATGAAGAGAAAGTTGAGGGGCAAGGGAAAAATGTGACGCTTTGGCTTCCAATCTTGGTAGATTGGGAGGTCAATCCACGGAAGAGACGCCGTCACTCGAGATCTAGAAAATATATAAGTAAAAGGAACAGTCAGAGTAAGCTATGGGTATGGCAGACATCGCTCAGTTCTCACTCTGATAGACCAGCCCATCACCAGAGATTGTGTAAGTGGTTGTGTGAATTGCAGTCTTTTATGATGTGTTTGATGGTATGGGGTGCTGTGTTACATCCCGGGCAGGTGTCGACGACGGAGTCATCCAGTCTCTTCTGATAGCTCAGAAGAGCTGGATGATGTCCGCATCTCAGCCTGGCCAGGTGGACTCTGTCCTCGCGAGGAAGGGAGGATTCGGAAGGATGGATTTCGGGAGGTCGTGCTTGCAGCCGCGTGTTGTCTATGAGTGAGTGGATGGATTGGCAAGAGATATGAGTATGGATGTGCTTCTGGAAGTTGGTTCGGGGTGGGCAGGGAGGGAGAGAGGACAGTATTTGTGTGTGATACCGTGTGCTGGGTGTTGTTTTGCTATCTCTTGGTGTCTGTGGGTGTGTTGCCATGTAGTGTAGTGGGTGGTTTTGGTTCGTGGAGGCTGCTGCCAGGAATTGAGTGCCTCTCATGTCCAGATGGTCTTTGACTTTGAGGATTTTGGTTTCTTGATGTAGGTGATCTGTGGGTGTAGTAGCTGTGCAGCATGTAATGATTTTTAGGGATTTGTTTTGAATAGTCTGTAAGGTCTTATGATGTGTTTCAGCTAGGTTAGAAGCCCAGGCTGGGCATGCGTATTCCATCACTGATCTTATGTACGGTATTATTTATAAACTGTGGTGGTGGTTTCTTTGTTGTATCCAAATTTTGTGTGAGCAAGTGACCTGAGGGCGTTAAGTCTGGGTGTCAGTTTCTTTTTTGTGTTTGTGGTGTGCTGTTTGAATGTCATATGAGTATCATAATATGTTACTCCTAGGATTTTGGGTGAGTGTGTATGTGTTAGGGGTGTGTTGTTTATGGTGAGTTGAGGGATGTATTCGTGTTTTCCTGTCCAGCTTGTGAGCAGGGTTGCGGTGGATTTGGCTGGGGCTAGATTAAGTCTGTTTGTAGTGCACCAGCCATGTAGTGTGTTGAGATAGGGTTGAAAGAGATCTGTTGCTGTGTTTGGGTCATGGTGTTTGCATGTGAGTGTTATGTCATCTGCATAGGAGCCTAAGTTTATTTGGGGTGTATTGGGTATTGTTATGTAGTGCATGTACAGATTGAAGAGTGCGGGCGATAGGACGGATCCTTGTGGGACTCCGTTTGGAAAGTTTCTGATGCTAGATGACTGACCGGCAAAAGATACGTGTACACATCTGCCTGCTAGGAAGTTGGCCAGCCACCTTTTTGTGTTGTTGTGCATGTTTGTGTTGTAGATTTTGTTTGTTAGGTTGTGGCGGGGGACGGCATCGAAGGCTTTACTAATGTCGAGTGGCTAGTAGTGATCTGTGTGGTGGTCTAGCCGAGTTGATGCCGTCAAAAGCTCTTTGTGTAAGGTCTGTGAGAAGAGTGTTTGTAGAGTGCAGTGGCCTGAAGCCATGTTGTGGTGGAGCTAGGGGTAGGTCGGGTGCAATTAGTTGTAGTAAAAGGCATTCCCTGACTTTGGAGGGGGTGCAAAGGAGTGTGATGGGGCGGTGTGAGGAGGGTAGCGTGGGGTCTTTGTTGGGTTTGGGGAATGTAATGATGATACCATGCTTCCAGATGTCTGGTATTGTGTTGTGTGAATAACTGTAATTTGGTATGTTATGTTAGTGAGTGCTTGTATGCCTTGTGGTCCCAGGTGTCTGAGGTGTATGTTGCTTATGTTGTCTAGGCCACAGGCGGGTGAGTGCTTGAGATTGTTGATAATGTGCTTTGTCTGGTGAAGGGTGTATAGTCAGGGTCTCTGGGGAATTGTCTCTAACGTCGGATGACACGTCGGTCGTCTTTGTGGGGTTTTAGGTGGCTGACACGTGAGAAGTGATTGAGGAGAGTGTTTGCTTGTTGTTTCCATGAAGGAGTAGAGTCTGTTGTTGTGATTGCAGCATGTGATTGTGTTGTATTGCTGTTGGAAAGTGTGATGCTGTTTAGTGTTTTGTAGAGTTTTTGGGAGTTTGTTTTGTGATCATTATTTTAGTAAGCGTTGTTTCCACATAGCGATTTTGATCAGTTATTTTGCCTTTATATTGTCTTTGTCCAAGTTTTGGTTTGTTTAGTTTGCAAGTTTTACATTTTAATATCACTACAGTATATCAAAGCGAAATGTAGCCTACAAAGTTATGAAAATATATGTCATATTCGATGCCTTCTCCCCTCCTTCTCCTGCAAGGCATGGCTAGGGCAGAAATTCCCCCAGGTTGCCTGTGAGCATTGACCACTAATATTGACTAACAAATTATAATGTAAAACTTGCAAAATAAACAAACCAAAACATATACAAATGCAGTAAAAAGACAAAATAACTAATCAAAATCACTATGTAGAAACAACGCTTAAGTAAAATAATAATTTATAAATAAAAGACCACAATCCACCACATACAGTAGGTTGTACATTACTACATGAGAATGAGAATGAGCAGGGTCTCACCTAATATCATCCCGACAGTAAAAATTTAGATTTTTTTTTTTTTTTAAATGGCTATGGGAAGTAGAGGACACCAGCCTTCAAGTCACCCACAACCTCTATCCTATGCTCGTTTTTTTTTTCCAGCTGACTGTAAATTGTTACGTCTTCATCTTGATTACTTCGCTATTATGCAGGTTTTGTATCGAAAACTTTGGTTAATCATAATAATCATCATTATCTCCGACGCCTTGTTTCCCCCTGGGAAACCTCCGCTTCCATGACAGAAACGTCTCCAAGTTACTTTGTCAAGACATGCCTCCTTTGCCCGTGCCACAATGCCGCTTCTACTACGTGGAAGTTTTTCTTCAATATATTTGTCCACTTTCTTTTCCCATACCATAGGTGGTCTTCCACTACTAGCTGTTCCACTCACCTGACTCCCATACATCTTTCTTGGCATTCTGTCTTCATCCATTCTCTGAACATGACCATACCACCTCAAAGTACTTCTCTTTATCCACTCAACCACTCCACAATCAATGCCTAAAGCTTGCTCTTCCATTCCAAAGGACTCATACAATTACTTGGCCCATCTAGTCTATTCACACCAGCTGCCATTCTGAAAAAGCTCATCTCCACAGCTCTCAGTTTGGAGAGGTCATGATAACTAATATGAATCAGACAGTAGTTTCTTACTTTCCCGTTACTTATCAAGAAATCAGTTGCTAAGGTATTAAATTTACTGTCAGATGAAATGAAACCGAGTATAGTCGTGGAGGAATTTAAGAAATGCCTCACGTGTCTACTGCATATTGTAAGAGGTGACTAAAAGGGGATGGTTGATAAACTCTGTCAGTAGTGAGTAGGAGTAGTACCAGGGGGGGTGTAATCTTTTTAAGGTCAATTATTTTGACTATTCTTAAATTTTATATCAATAATTTTCATCAAGCATTTTTAACTTGAAGTTTCTCGTATAATTTATCTGCTTACTGTTTTTCTGTATTTATTTATTGTGTATCTACTTCTATTGTTATTATTGAATTATTATTAATTTACTGCAGCGAGTAGTCAAAGAGTTTGGTGTGGTTTGTGGGAAGAGGAAGCTAAGGGTGAACATCAATAAAGGTAAAGTGATGGTGTGCAATAGAGGTGCTCGTAGGGTGAATCTAGATGTGAGGCTGGATGGGGAAATACTGGAACAAATGGAGTGTTTTAAATATCTAGGAGGAATGATAAGCAGGAATGGAGGTAAAACAGAGAGTATGTGATGGAATGAAAGTTTTCGGAGCAATGGGAAGTAGGCTATGTGGAAGGTGAGAAATCTCTGAATGAAAGTTAAAAGTGCAATTTATTAAGGAATACTGTAGTTTTACCAACAGTGATGTATGGGGCTGAGACATGGGCTCTGAAGAAAAAGGAGAGAAGAAAGCATAATGTGATGGAGATGAACTGCTTGAGGAGTATGTGTAGAGTGACTCGTAAAGACAGATTGAGGAATAAAAAGATACGTAGGAGAGTGGGGCAGCAGGAACATTTATCGGCCAGAGTGGACAGAAGGGTGGAGTGCTGGTATGGATATGTTGAGCGAATGGAAGATGAAAGGCTTACAAAGAGAATATGTGAGTCAGATACAAGGGGAGGTAGACGGGTAGGGAACCTACATTGAGATGGAAAAACTGTGTAGGGCAAGACAAGTGTTGGAAGAGAGAGGAATGACTATAGATCAGGTAAGAGAAGTGGTAATAAATAGGAATGTGTTAGAAGTGCAATGACGTATGCCTCGGAAACATGGGCCGTTGAACTAGAGGATGTCAACAGAATGGAACGTAATGAGATGAGAATGGTGAGATGGATGTGTGGGGCCAGGCTGCAGGATAGAATAACAAATGATGAGTTGAGGAGACGTTTAGGTATAAAGAGTATTAGCGAGGTGATGCATACAAGTAGACTGGGATGGTATGGACATGTGGAGAGAATGGATGAACAAAATTGGGAGAAAAAATGCAAGTCTGTGATTGTGGACGGAGCTGCACCAAGGGGTGGACCGAGGAAGACCTGGGATCGGACTATACTGTACATGCCGATCTCAAATCCAAAAACTTGACAAGTGAAGCAGCCCTTAACAGGGTTGCCTGGAACGCCGCCATTAGGACAAGAGACTGAAACTGCACGTACAGTATGTGTGGAGCACTCAGTCTTAAAATTTTATGTATTTTTTGTATGGTGAATGCTAGTGAATAGATGAGTGAAAATACGGTCGTTTGGGAGAGAAGATCAGGCACCAGTTGGACTAGATAGACCGTCAGGCGCCTGGCCCGGGGAGCCGGTATATATGAAGGGTGCACCTAAATGCGTGGTGGGCGGGCTTGTGATGGCGCGGGTTCGCTGCGTTTTTTGCTGAGATCGGAAATTTTGCGGGACGTCTGGGACCTGGGAATCTTTTGCTGGAAGACCTCAAATGGACCTAGGTCTCCGTGTCTTCTCCTGGGCGACCTAGATGTGTGTGAATTTGTATTTATAAATGTACTGTATTTATATACTTTTATATTTTACTTATTTTTTTTATTTCTTTGTGTTGTCCCTGTTCGGGCTCTGTCTCGAGTCGGCCACCCGCAGAAAAAAAGGGGGTATGTGCCTGAGTAAATAGATAGATAGATAGACATTTTAATGTGTCTATTCACTTGTCATAGTATCAATTGCTTGCCTTTGTGATATCCTTAATATATTTGTACTATAAATGTTAACAGAAATTTATAGTTTCTTTATCCATGCAGAATTTAAAAGAATCTATCAGAACGTCCTGAACTTCCCAAATTGACTAATTCCTTGAACATGACGAGAGTGCGTTGTTATATGTACGATTGATTTGCGTGGAATTATAATGTAAAACTTGCAAACCAAACAAACCAAAAGAGGAACGACACAATACAGGTCTACCTCGTTTTATCATTAGGTTACGTTACTGAAAACCTGATCCTAAATAGAAAATTGTATAGCAAACCCTAAAATTAATACCAGACCTATGAGAGTTCCGTATGGAGCTCAGTGCTCTGGTTAATCTGCTCTACATAACTAACTTAAAATTAATGGGGTAAATGCGGATGCGTTCTCAAACCAGTCAAAACCCAAATACCTAAAAACCTATAATAATATCTTAAATCGGGGCATCGGATAGTGAGGGAGACCTGTATAAAGACAAAAGAACTTATCAAAATCGCAATATTGAAAGAACACTTTAGTCAATAACATTTTAAAATATAAGAACACAAAACCACCACATAGGATGTATATCACTACATGAGCAAGTTAATCTGTCTCCCAAGCAAATTAATCGCACATATTCAAGGAATTAGTCAATTTGGAAAGTTTAGGACATTCAGGTAAATTCTGCATGAATACAGAAACTACAAATTTATATCAAAATTTATAGTACAAATAAATTCAAGATATCATAAAGGCAAACAATTGATACTATCAACAGTAATTAGATACAATATATTATAGTACTGTATAATCATTGCAAAATATGAAGAAGCAATAACAGATTTTAAAAAGATTAGTCTTTTAACAATAACATTAGATTTAATATTCAATAATAATAATAATAATAATAGAAGTAGATAAACAATAAATAAATACAGACAAACAGTAAGCAGAGATTATACAAGAAATTTTAAGTTAAAAATGCTTGATTAAAGTTATTGATATAAAATTTAAGAATAGTCATAATAATTGACTTTAAAAAGACTAAATTTATGCAACAATTTACTTTTCATCCCTTGCAGAGAGAAGGCATCAACTATGGTACCGGAATGATATGGCACTAAGTACAGTCAGGCCCCCAAGGACACGTACTCCAAGGCCGTGTTTTCAAAAAGGCGCGGGAGGTGCTAGAGTGGCACGATTTAACTTCAGAGGCTCTAGGCTATCTACTAACCCGTCTTTATCTACCCGGTTCTACCGGTGACAGACCTAGACATTCCATGACTGACCCAGATGAAACTGACAACCCTACAGAAGCCCTACAGGGCGGGTGCCCGACCCCGAAGGGGTTGAAATAGGGGAGCTATCCCCCCGCCAAAGGCGGCTTTCTAGGGCCTTTCCTAGCTGATGCTGAGAGGATTGGGTTCTAGTCATGTGGTGATGGGCTGGTCTATCAGAGTGAGAACTGAGCGATCTCTGCCATACCCATAGCTTACTCTGACTATTCCTTTAACTTATATATTTTCTAGATCTCAAGTGACGGCGTCTTTTCCGTGGATTGACCTCCCAATCTACCAAGATTGGAAGCCAAAGCATCACATTTTTCCCTTGCCCCTCAACTTTCTCTTCATAATTGCTGAGGGGCACAGGGTCCTGGGTGGGGCTTTGGTTTCCCGGGCATTTCCGCACCCTCCTCAGCTCCCCGCCATGCAGGGTGTCAAACGACGCTGTTTTTTTGAGTGATAACGCAAATGAACTTTTTGTATAATGATAACAGAAACTCCCCCAACCCTTTTTTTTTTTAAGAAACAAAAAAGGTAAATTGACATAATTTTGGTCTCCATATTTTCCATCTGGATTGCTTTTAGATTGCAGGAAATGCTGTTTTAGACACCTAAATTCTCAAAAAAATCACGGGGGGGCATGCCCCCGGACCCCCCTAGAGCTCGTGCCTTCGCCGCTCCGTCGCGCTATAATGATAAAATAATAAACCATAATGATAACACAATTCATATTTTGTGGATTGACACCCTGTAAAATTTAAACGGTAGGCTACGGGGCAAAAAACAAATTTTCCCCAAAGCTTCTTCTTCTCCTTCTTCTTCGCGGCGGATGTAAACAAAGCCACCCGCCTCTTGCGACGTAGGCGATATAGGGGATATTTTGTTTTTTACAGGATGAGTAATAAGTTTGTACGCGCATTTAGACACATATAGGAATGAAATACATGGTATAAGAAACTTGTAGGCCACGATAAAATCGATGTAGGCTAGGTCCCTATGAATTTAATTACATCATCTTTATATTGTCCGACAACACTAGGCTACAGCTGAGGGCAGATTATTCATTCCAGACTAATCAGTAATCATTCTGACTTCGCAGCTCTCTGGACATGGGGTTGAAATATTTTGAGTAGGCTAGGCCTAGGTGACCACAGGTCCTACAGGTCTGTGGTGCGACTCCGTACATTGGCCTAGTCCCTATATCTGACCCAAATGTACCCCAATTAGTAGTGAAGATAGTGATCTACACATGACTCATGAGGAACTTAGGCCTATAATCAGAATTAGGCTAGGCCTAGTTAACATAAAATATGAAATGATCCCCCACTCATGTTTTGAGTGCCATAGTTACGTGGCTTCCTTATACCTTTTACAACCATTGTATAACTGCCACTACCTACCTGTACCACTAGGTCATGTAGCCCACACGGTGTTACGGTTGAATCCTTCCCTTCATCTACATAGCTCCAACAAATAACACATAATACAAGCTCACACACCAACACACCGACTGTAAACACACACCGGGGTCAGCTCTGTCCTTTATAGGGAGAATTGTAATACCTTGGTCATTAGTACGCGCCATGTTGCCTACCTCTTACTCAGTCATAGTGTTTATTTTCAGTGTTTTACAAGTAAATCCTGGGTATTAGTCACGTAAGTGAACTAAAACATCAGATGGTCTATAGAATATAGAATACAGGTATATTATAGGCAACGTAAAACATATTTATGCATCTCATTGTAAGGTCTACAATATGGTTCCCAAGATTATAAGTTTGATAATAAATCTCATTAACGACTCAGCTACCTCGTTGTCGATTTCATACAACACATAGGCTAACACATACCCAATTGTCGTACACCTGTGAATGTAATCGGGCGCATTAAGATACAGCAATATAATGATTAAATGCTTCATGGCCTTTCTGTCACAACTAAATGTGCTTGTAATCGAGAAATAAAAGCCCTCCAGTGCCCACCCTTCAGTTTTGCCAGTACTGTAGGCCTATATATCTTTAATTTCTACAATAATAATCTATTCTACCTCATATAAATTATATTTTCGTGCGTGTATTGCCTATAGGCCTAAACTAGCTTAACAAAAAATCCTCCAGTCTCCCCTGTCTAATCACACATTTTCTCCGTTTTCCAGTGTTGGCAATGGATACAATTTTGAGGAGATAGTGCAGCAAATACAACACTGGCGATCATGGCAGCTCCACAAGAACACCAACAGGGAAATCAGCAGATGGTAAACTGACTTTGTAACAGTAATTGTAAAGTTTAATGTCAATATACCAACCTAAAAAATTAAAGGTGATTGGAATCAGTAGTTAGGCTAGCTTGGTGATTCAGGATACCGGTACTGTAGGCTAGGTCTTAACTTTATCAAAGTATAGAAAGAGGTCACCACCCTTTAAAAGTTAGGATAGGGTGGGTTATTTAGGATAGGTTAAGTGGCCGCTGCTGAGGTCCACCTTAGCTGTGCCATCAGAGGGCGGAATTCTACAAAGTAAAGTAAAGTTAGGATGGTTAAGTAAGGGGAAGTTGATTAGCCTAAACCCTAAATCAACCTTTCCTATCCTATAATAACAACTTCGGTAAATCTACAGTTATACTACCCCTCCCCCACCACCTCCCCCCTTCAAAACACGCCTTTTACCATGTTTTTGGATGGTTCAGAAGACGTGGAAACTAGAAAAAAACATATTTTGATAAAAATTTATCACCAACCAGATACTGTACAAGTTTTTCAGGTAGGCTAGGCCTAATTTGTTTTTGTTTTTATTTTTTATTTTATATAGGCTACAGTGTTGTTTAATACCGAGGACCGTCGCATTTTAGTATTTTTAACATTAGCCTAACCGAAAACTAACCTGTCTCGCTGAAGGTCTAATCCCAGCTCACGTTCCCTGTTTATGGGTGCGCGACGGTCTACGCCCAGCTCACGTTCCCTGTTTATGGGTTCGCGAAGGTTTGTAATACTTCAATGTATCTATTTCAAGTCAAATATACATTTCCGTGAATCAAACCATACTAAGTCTACTAGGCCTACTGTACTAATAATATTAACCCATTAGTACCAACAGAATAGCGACAAAATAGGGGTAGTATAACTGTAGATTTATCACAACTTCCTTAGGTTAGGCTAAGGGTTACACTTTACACTTAGTTACACTTAGTTGTATTCCGTCCGTTAGTGACACAGTTGAGCTGGGGCTCCACTGCGACCAGGCAGCTCCCTTTCTTCCACTCTCCATTCCTCTTTACATAAGGTTTGCTCTGGGTCAGAACCAATGGACCATTACGTTTGCGGCGCCATGGAGTGGCTTCGGTCACCCAGGCTTTATTGTGGTCGGCAGGGAGGGTTCTGTGGGGGCGCTCGGTTATGGCCTTGGAATTGCTCGGGGCCTTGGGGCTGTTTGGCCAGGCAGCTTGGGGAACAACAACAACAACAACCCTACAGAAGATGATGAATGGCAAGACAGCGCCTTTCATTCACGAACGAACCACAAAAGTTCAAAATCACGTAGGCAGTTTGGACAACAACTAAGCACCCAAGCCGCCCAGCAATGCATGTACCGGTAGGCCCTAACCCAAACAACTCGAGTAGGGCCAAGCAGGTGGCATCCACCCGAAGGCCCTTTAATAACAACAAGACTGAAGCGTCGTCTCTAGCCGCCGCCATCTTCAACATCTTGGCGTTCGATCAAGGATAAATTCAAATCCTACCATTTCTTCTTCTTCTTCTTCTTATTGTTTAAATGTGCAGTTTGCTTGGAGGGTTGTGGTGTCTCCAGATTACTGCACAGGCGTTTTAAGAGGGGTGAAAAGAACAAGTTTAGCACTGTTATTCTTCTTCTTATTGTTTAAATGTGCAGTTTGCTTGGAGGGTTGTCTCCAGATTACTGCACAGGCATTTAGATGGGACAGAATGAGAATAGAAGGGGAAAATCATAGAATGAGGAATGAAAAACTACTCAAAATTAGTCACTGAAGCCCCCCAACCGTGTCAAGGAGAGTAGTATCAGGGGGGAGGGGGGGGGGGCACTGTTATTCTTCTTATTGTTTAAATGTGCAGTTTGCTTGGAGGGTTGTCTCCAGATTACTGCACAGGCGTTTAGATGGGACAGAATAAGAATAGAAGGGGAAAATCATAGAATGAGGAATGAAAAACTACTCAAAATTAGTCACTGAAGCCCCCCAACCGCGTCAAGGAGAGATGTATCTTCTTCTTCTTCTTATTGTTTAAATGTGCAGTTTGCTTGGAGGGTTGTGGTGTCTCCAGATTACTGCACAGGCGTTTTAGGAGGGGTGAAAAGAACAATTGTTAGTATAATAGGGGTTAGGAGAGATAGTAAAGGTGGATTTTATACTACTGTACTGTATATGAGGGGTAAGTTTGTCGTTGTCTTTTGAGGTCAGGGTGATTTAAGTCTAGGTGAGGGTGAGGTCAGAGATGATGATGATGATCAGTTGCAGTACAGTACAGTACTGTACTGCTCTATGTGTACTGTGTGATTCAAGTCAAGGTGAGGGTGAGGTCAGAGATGATGATGATGATCAGTGGTGGTATAGTACAGGTTCAGTTGGATGGTAATTTTATATGCTTGTGATTTTGTTTGTTGTTCTGATGTAGGTTCCTAGGGCTGATGCGATGACATGTTTACTGTGCTGTGGTAGGTCTCCTCCACCTAGGATATGCTTGATGTTGAATGTTCCTCCTTGTTGGGTTACTACACTTCTGAGGTGGGTGCGGGCACCGTAATGTCTGTGGCAGTGGAGTAGATAATGCTCCACTGTCTCAGGTGTGAGGCAGTACGGGCAATTTTCATTTGCTTGCAGTCCCATCCTGTACATATGCCCTCCCAGTCTGGTGTGTCCTGTTCTGAGGCGGAGAGCCGCGGTGTTTAAGGCTTTGTTCTTGTAGATGGAGTGTTTCCACACTGACCACTCTGACTTGATGTTACTGTATTGTGTGCCAGCTATGGTTATTTTCCACTCTTCCTTGAAGTCTTGGAGGACGTCTTCTCTGAGGATGTTTGTCCGGTCGGTTGTGGTGTAGGGTATGACTGTTGTTAGGTGGAAGGAGTGCATCCCTTTGGCTAGTCCATCCACTATTTCATTATGGAGGATGTCAATGTGGCTGGGTACCCATTGGAGGGATATTGTATATCCTTGAGAGTGGAGGGTGGTGAGGAGTTGGATCATAGGGTATACTATTTCCTTGTTTGTCTTGGTGTTATAGTTGATGGCTTGTATGGCACTTTTGGAGTCACAGCAAATGGTGTAGGCACTTACTGGGAGGGTGTTGATGATCTCAAGTGCACGGAGGAGTCCATAGAGCTCTGCTGTAAACACTGTGGTTTGTTTGGGTAGCTTCCATCCCATGGTAAGGTGAAATTTTGGGATCCATAATGCTGAAGACACAGATTTGCTGTTGTTATTACTGGTACTGATGCGTGATCCATCTGTGTATACGTGGGTGGAATTTTGGTGCTGGGTGTGGAGGACTTCGAGGAACTCTTGCTTGAGGTCAGCCGAGTTGTTTTTCTTGGTTGTTGAGTTGATGAGGTCTGTCTGGACTGTGGGTGGGATGTATTCCCATGGTGGGACTGGTGGTACCATGGGGGTTGAGTGGCAACCAAGGAATATGCGTGATTTTCTATGTATAATTTGCCCTACGCGCTCTCGGACTTTATGGATGGGAGCTCCTTGAGGCTGTACTGGTACATTGCGGAGAGATGCAGAGAATGGGTGGGAAGGTGGGGCAGCATAGATTTTTGAGAAGTAGGTGGCACACTGTATATCCCTTCTGGTGTGGAGTGGGATTAGATTTGCTTCACACTGAAGGCTGGCCACCGGGGTTGATTTAAGGGCCCCCGTTATGATCCTCATTGCTGAATTCTGTACCACCTCCAGTTTATGAAGATGGGTCGGTGCGGCTGAGGCGAATGCTTGGGCACAGTAGTCAAGTTTACTTCTGATGTATGCTATGTAGAATGTTCGGAGGGTTGTGGCGTCTGCACCCCATGTTGTGCCTGCGATTGCTTTCATGATGTTCAGTCTTTGGTTGGTGTTGTATATCAGGTAGTCTATGTGGTCTTTCCAAGTGAGGAGTGGAGCATCAAAAATTACTCCGAGATATCTGTGGCTCTGTGTAGGAAGCAAATCTTCTCCATTAAGCGTGAATCTTGGAGGTCTGTAGTTTTTCTTTCTCGTGAAGATCTGGTATAGCGATTTGGTTGGGTTGATACTTAGTTTTGATTCATTAGTCCAGTTCCCTAGGATGTTGAGGGCGTCCTGAATCCTTTGTTCGGCTATTTGGGGATTATGGTCTGAGGCGTATATTGTTATGTCGTCGGCGTATTGTATTGTTTTTGCTGGGTTTATGTTTGGCATGTCCGACAGGTACGCGTCGAATAAGGGGGGGCTGAGTGAGGATCCTTGTGGTAATCCTTTTTTTGTTGTTATGGTCTTAGACATCTGGCCTTGGATGAATACTTGGTTTGTTCTGTTGGAGAGGGAAGACTTTAACCATTGCAGCATGTGTCCTTTTATTCCCATTCTGGATAGTTTCAGCAGTAAGAGATCGTGGGGAACGGTGTCGAAAGCAGAGGAGAGATCTAAATATACTACGATACAGGTCTTTTGGCTTGAAAGGGCTGATAGTATTACCTGTTCCAGGTTAAGTACCTGGTCTAATGTAGAACAGGTAGGTCTGAAGCCGGCTTGTGAGGAGGGGATGAGGTTATTGTTTTCAAGGTGCCAGGAGAGTCTTGTCTGGACCATTCTTTCTGCCAGCTTGCTTATGCTAGGCAGGAGGCTGATTGGTCGGTACGATGATGACAGGCAGGGGTCCTTTCCTGGTTTAATGAAGGGCAGGATGATACCGTTTTTCCAGTCCTTGGGGACGTTGCCTTGTGTCCATGTTGTGTTGATAAGGTGAAGCAGTTGGGTGTGCATTGTTGGTGGTAGGTATTTGATAAACTCGTATGGTATGCGGTCATGTCCTGCTGTTTTGCCTGTTGGGAGGTGGGCTATTGCGGTTTGCATTTCAGAAGTGGTGAAGGGCTTGTTCATTTGTGTAGGACGATGTATAGCTATGGTGATCTCATTACTGATCCTGTTGGCTTCTTCTTGGTCATCTGGGGGTTCCTGGTGTTGGTTATTTTGTATGCGGGTAGCTATTGCATCGGCTCTGTCTTTGGGTAAAAGGCACATCTCTCCATCTATTGTGAAGGGGAATGATGGGAAGGAGGGTCGTCCTGTGATGCTGCGGAATCTATTCCAGACTTCTGAAATTGGGGTGTCATGGTTTATGTTGCTACAGTATTCTCTCCAGGAGGATTTGCAGGTTGATCGGATTGTTTTTGTGGCAAAAGCTGTAGTTTTTTTAACTTGGATCCAATTCAGCAGTGATTTAGACCTTCGTTGTTTTTGGATAGCCCTTCTTCGTGTCGCTACAGCTCTGGAGCATTCCTCGGTCCACCAGGGTCTCAGAATTTTGTTGGATGGGAGTCCTGACGTGAGTTTGAAGTGTTGTGAGGCTGCTGTATCTATTGCTTCGGTCATTTTTGTATGCATGACGTTGGGGTCTGTATGGTTGCCATCTGGATTTTGTACAGTATTTTCCCAGGTCTTCCAGTTGAACTTTGGGGGGATACGCCATTTGGGTAGGGTAATGGGGTATATAGGTGGGCTGAAGTTTGTGAACTCTATGTGTAGGGGCCGGTGGTCCGTGCCCAGGTCTGGCCCTACTTTGGATCTTACCTCTGGGGAAAGGATTCCCGAGCCAAGGCATATGTCGATGGTGGAGCTGTAGTTCGTTTGTAGGTTGAAGTATGTTGGGATGAAAGGTTCTGATAGTAGGCTATAGTTGCTGTTTTGGATGTAGCTAAATATGTCGTTCCCTGCTGTATTGGCTGTGCCTCTGCTCCAGGAGGGGTGGTTGGCATTTAGGTTGCCTATCACCATGAAGGGTGTGGGTACTTGTTGGATATAATGAGTCAACTCCTGATGTGATATAGAACCCCCTGGATTATATGTTCCAATGATGGATAGTTGTGTTTTTTTTTATATGGGAATGAGACAGCTAGGATTTCTAGTGTTCCATTAGGGAATGGCCTGAGTTTTATTTCTTTTGCGGAGAGTTCGTGTTTGGTTAGCAGCAAGATTCCTCCTCCTGGTCTCCCTACTCTGTCTTTCCTTATGCTGATGTAGGGTTTAAGGTTGGGTTTATACTTGTCACTTAGCCAGGTTTCTGTTATAATTGCTACATGTGGGGATTTTGTTCTTAAGTAGTTTTTTAGTTCTGACAATGATGTTTTAAGGCACTTGGTGTTCCATGTCATTACTTGGAGGGAGCCATAGTTACTAACGTTTTTTGTTGGTGTTTCTGAGGTTTCTGTGGCGGTTATCCTGAGGTGGTGATGATGGATGTTTGATCTGGGTATGGGTGGTGTTGTTTTGGGGTTTTTTGGGGTGCTGAAAATCTGCCGTTTTGATGGTGGGGTTTGGTTGGCCTTGGCTTTTACTGTCGCTTGTAATTGTTTGTGTTTTGTTACTTTCATTTAGGCTATTTTCGGTTGGGATGCTCTTGAGTTGGCTGGTATTCCCAGTACTGGTACCAGTATCAGTTATTATTTGTTGTTGTTGTTCTGTGGGCTGTTGCTCTGTTGAGTTGACTTGGGTCATCGTGCACTCTGGTGACTCTGGTGATGGTTGTGGGGTGGGTGAAGCTGTATGGGCTGATGTATTTGGTGCCAGTACTGGTGGTGCTGTGGTATCGGTAGTTGTATCTACCGGTACTGGAGGTGTTGTGCAACTTGTGCTAGTTGCATCTACCGTTACTGGTGGTGTTGTGATAGCTGTAGCTACTGGTGCTGGTGGTGTTGTGGCTGTTGCAGTTGTAGCCTCCAGTATTGATGGTGCTGTGACTGTTGTAGCTACTGGTACTGTAGGTGTTGTGATAGTTGTGGTTGCAGGTGGTGTCGGTGTTGATGATGTTGTTATAGTTATGGCTGTAGTATGTGATGAGTGTGGTAGGGGGGGTTTTGGGCCTGGTGGAGGGACTTGGCAAGGCATTTGTGGGGGGTCTGGTTGTTGTGAGGGTGGCGGTATGGTTATGTTGGTGGAAGATGGTCCACCATCTGTATCAGTGCGATTATTTTTTGTTTGTACAGCATGTGGAGGTTGCTGATGATGGAGGCCATTATGTGTAGCTGCTCCTCCATTGGCAATGATGTTATGGTGTTAATTATGTGTATGTGCTTGCCTTGGTCTTTGGGGTTTGGTGCTTGTGGCCTAGTGTTTGAGTTGTGTTGTGGGTGGGTGGGAAAGTTTGTTAGATAATTGTGGGATGTCCTAGTTGTGGGGTTCTGATTCTGTAAGACATGGGAGTATGATGTGCTGGGGTGAGGGCTAGGCTTGTTTCCCACTAGCGGACGGTATTCTGGTTGCACGGTTTGCACTGATGCACCTTGTTCCCTTGCTAGTGGTACCGGTACTGATGCAACATGTTCCTGGATTTTATTCGTAGTACTGGCTTCTTGAGGGTTATTTTGGTGTTTTGCCTTTACAAATTCTGGGCAGATGCTTGAGGTGGATGGGTGGTCTCCGCCGCAGTTTGGACATCTGAATTCTGTGCTCGTGCATTCACTGGTTGGATGTAGTTGAGCGCATTTGGCGCAACGGATCGATGTTGCTCGGCAGTTTTTGGTCATGTGGCCCCATCTTTTGCACTTCCTGCAGCTGAGGGGCGGTAGGTGTAGGGGGTGACAGTGCGCTGGAAAGTGGCAACTTTGATCATTGTGGGGAGGGGGATCGAGAAGTGATCCGCACTCTTTTTGAGGGGCACAGCTCCCCAGTAGTATAATTTTTATCTGTAAATCTAATGACATTGACTATATTGCTATCTAGGCCTATTTCTGTTTCTAGTAGACTGCTGCTGATTTCGTCTACAGTTATGTAGGTGGGGATGCTTATGATACTGTGGGAAAGTTGCTGGTTATCCCTAGGTAAGGACACTGTAACTTCCCATTGTCCGATGTTGGTGGTTTGTAAAGCATTGTCTATTACTGAGGTGCTAAGTTCAGTGTCAGTGTCCACTGCCAGTATGCCCTTATCTTTGTTTAATCGTACGTTCAGGGCAGTAATGTGGAGATGTTGTTCAATGTTTTTGAAGAACTCGAGGTACTTTGTGTCCTTGGAGAAGAATGCTGCATCTTTGGGTTTGACTAGTATGGTATGAAAAGTTCGTGAGGGGTACTTACCAGCGATGTTTGGGCTTACCGCTGGGGTTTGTTGTTCACCATGCCGCCTATGTATTTTGGATGATTTTGCGTTATTACGAGAATGGAAGGCACTATCTAACCATTGATCGTTGTCTGTGGGGCAGTCAGAGTTTGTGGGGTCATTTGGGGGGGTTACATGCATGATAGGTGAGGTAGAAGAGGTGTTAGTAGCGGGAGAAGCTAGTGGGACCTCCCCTCCAGACGCCATCTTCCCGAGCCCTGGGCACTGTTATTGTTTTTGTTTGTTGATTGAAGGGCTGTGTGGGCAGGCACAATTAACCCTGCCACAGACCACCACAGGGAAGGTATCACAGGCGGCCAAGATGACCCGAACGCCGCAGGAAGACCTTGGTGTGCTGGAGCACCCGGTCACGAAGGGCCGGGTCCAGCCCACGGCCCCCCAGCAGGACGGGGAGGGTGAAGGTAGAGACCCTTAAGGAGCGGAGGCCGCAGCGGAGGAGGGTCTTGTGGGAGTAGAACCGAGAGCAGTGAAGAAGGAAGTGCTCTACCGTTTCATCCACTGTCCGGCACCACGGGCAGAAAGGGCCAGGTACCAATCGCAGGCGGAAGAGGTGAGAGGCCAGTCCAATATATCCTATGTGGAGACGGACCAGGGCAGTTTCAAGGGGGCAGAGGGGGGAACGGGACCAAGGGTGAGGGGCAGAATCTATATCTATAGCCTGTAGCTTACTGACCAAGGGCGGTGCGGGAGAGATCACTTCTGAGGGAGGGATCCCAGAGCGTCCGGCAACGGGCAAAAGCTAGCCTGGAAATGGAGGAGGGAGGGACATGGAGGGGCTCAAGGGCAGGAGAGGAGTGTGCAAGTAATTAAAGCAGCAGAATCAACAATGACGTAAGTTACCCCAGATACCCACATATGGGAGGGAACCCACTGAAAGGAGGGAAAAGCCGGACCGCCCGAGGGAGCAAAGGAGAGAATGGGCCTGAAAGACAAGGGAGCAATGCGAGACAGGGCGCTGGGAGCTCAGGAGGGCAAGGGAGGATAGTGAATTTGAGAATATGACAACTAACTGGGGGGGGGGAGGAAATCGCGAATGAATAATAAAGCTTGAAGGATGGCGAACAATTCTGAGGCAATTACTGACGTACGGGAACCAGACAGCCGCCAAGTCCGACAAAGGGAAAGGTGCTCAACATAAATGGCGGCAGAAGAGAACTTGGGGGAGGAGGTGTGGGAGCCATCCGTGTAAATAGGAAAGTGAGAACTATAACAGAGGGAGACAAGTTCCAGGAAAAGGGAGAGGGCACGGGAGCTAGCCTGAGATTTGACGAAGGGAACATGGAGGAAAGGTGGAACATAGAGGATAGGGTAGACCAAGGGGGGAAAGGGGAGACGGAGGGGGGTGGGACAAGGGGACGGATGGGGCAAGGAGAGGGAGGAAGAGGACAGGAGGGCACGGACGAGGAAAGGGAAACGGGAGCGGACAGGCCAGGAGGGAGCGTGAGGTAAAACAGGGGCATGAGAGATGAGGAGGCTATATGGATGAGAAAGTGAGAATGAGAGGGCACGATGGAGGGTGGTGACGGTCCATAGCAAGGGGAAGGCGACCCGCCTCTGTGTGGAGAGGCCACCGGCGATGAGCGGAACGCACCTAACGCAATACGCAGCGCCGTATGCTGCACCACATCCAGCCTTTTTAGTACCGTGGGGGAGGCCAAGCCGTAGACGGAGCAACCGTAACGTATATTACTTAACACGTACGCCGAATAAAACCGCAGTAGGACATCCCGATCCGAGCCCCAACGGACACCCGCCAAGCTCTTTATAATATCGAGCCGCTTCATACACGATGACAGCAAATATTCCACATGGTGTTTCCAGGTTAAAATAGGGCCATCGAGTCGGAGGCCCAGAAAGGTACGTATGTTGAGTTCGAAATGGAGCCGGCGTACCCGAAAGGAGGAGGGAGGGGTGCTCGAGCTGATGGGTGAAAAACATCAATGCACACTTCTGTGCATTGACGGCAAACCCCCAATCTGCAAACCACCTAATTAGCAGGTCATAGGATATGCTAATGGGATAACTTAACTCATATCTCTGCATTCTTTTAATACTCTAGCATATACCTCATCAGGACCAGGCGATTTCTGAGGTTTCAGTCTGTCAATTTCCTTAAGTACATCATTTCTACTTATAGTAACTGTACTTAACCTAAAATACCCCCAAAAAGGAATTCCCCCACCACCCTCCCGAGCAGCAACCCAGTAACAATCCCGCAAGAACCAGAGCGAAAGCTGACCGGGATGAAAGGACTCAACAGCCAGAGGAGAAAGTGGGACACACCCACAGCATCAAAGGAAACCGCCACCCCTGTCATTCAACGGAGGGTCGCACAAATGGACCAAGAGACCGACACCAACACGGCAGGAAAACAAAGGACCCCAAAGGCACGTCGGCCAAGAGTGGTGTACTCCCAACCCTGCAACCCAGTAACAATCCCGCAAGAACCAGAGCGAAAGCCAGGCACGTGCAGAGGGGGAGGGGGGGGGGGGGTGCTGGGGGTGCCCGAGCACCTGCCCCTTTTGCCCCTTGTGTTGAAAGTGCCCTTTTTATCTGTGCCTGGACTCTAGCATGATCTCAACTTTATCAACGATTTTCCTAAGGCCCACAAAAATGAGCCAATTGCCAGGTATAAAATGCTGCCCTCACACAGTAAACTAAATACACAGTAGCAAAATTGACTATCCTTAAGTAAAAATTTAGGGTAAATGCCATTACTAAAACAAATAGTTACGGTAGCGTAGTTACCCCTAAAATTATTTTCAGAACAGTTTTCTTTCATGCGATTGCGTTATATATTAATCACTAGCAAGAAGACTGAAGAAAATGTTTAATGAGGTAATGGGAAATGAGAGAGTACCAGAAAGATGGAATGAAGCGAGAGTAACACTATTGCACAAGGGAGGGTACAAGAGTAAGAAGGAAATGAAAAGCTACAGGCCAGTGACAGTGACAAACACAATAGGGAAACTCTTCTGCGGGATATTGAAGGAAAGGATGAATAGAGCCATAGAGGGAAACGGGCTAATAAGTGATGAGCAGAATGGGTTCAGAAGAGATAGGAGGGGGACAGATAATATCTATATACGGAGCGAAGTGATGGGGAAAATGAAAAGAGAGAAAAAAATGGGTTACTGTGCATTCCTGGATATAGAAAAAGCCTATGATAGAGTAAACAGGGAACTGCTATGGAAAATAATGGCAAGGAGTGGAATACCAGAAAAGTATATAAACATCATAACATCGATGTACCAAGGAACAAAAGCGAAGTACGCGCTAGGAAATATAGAAACGGGAAGGGTAGAAAGCAAGAGGGGGGTAAGGCAGGGGTGCGTATTATCGCCGTTATTATTTGCGTTATATATGGAAGAAATGACACAGAGGATGAAAAGAGTTGGGGAGGGGATTCAGATAAACAAAGAAAGACTGGGGGTACTGCTGTTTGCTGACGACGTAGTTCTGATGGCAGAAACGGGAGGAGGGTTGCAGAGACTACTAGAGGAAGCAACGAGATTCGGGGAGGAACTTGAAGTAAGATTTAGTAAAGAAAAGAGCCAGGTGATGAAAATGAATGGAGAGCTTCAAGCAGACGGGCAACGGACACTGGAAGGAAACAGAATGAAGAAGACAAGGGAGTATAAATATCTGGGGGTAACGATCACGGAGAAAGGGTTTGAGAAGGCGAAAAGTGAAAAGGTGGGACAAATGCAACAATGGAATGGAAGACTATGGAGCGCGACAAGGCTAAGAGCGAATAGCTATGAAATAGTGCGAGGGCTGTGGAAAGGATTGGGAGTACCTGCAATAATGTACGGCTTAGAGGCGGTAGAAACAACAGAGGCGGAAACGAAGAAATTAGAAACGATACAGAATAAAATCGGGAGGACAGGATTGGGGGCAAATAAATACGTAGCTCAAGAAGCAATCCGAGGGAGATGGGGTGGAGTACGTTTGAGGAAAGGATTGGGAAAGCGAAAGGGAAGTACAAAGTGAGACTAGAGGGGATGGAGGAAGATAGGTGGCCGGGGAAGGTATACAGATGGGCGAGTGAGCAAAGTAAATGGAACAGAGAGTGCAAAAAAAGATTGGGGAGGATAAATATAAAACAGGACCGGGTGGGGGGGAATTTAGAAAAAGAAATGAGAGAGGGGAGTGGGTCATACTAGAGAATGGGAGGGGATGTGTCAGAGAGATAGAGAAGGGGATAAAGGAGGAGGGGAGAAGAAGATGGAGGGAGGGGGTAGAAAATAAAGTCACGCTGGCATATTATAGAGAGAAGGAAAAACCAGCTAGAGAACTGTACTATGATGGGGGATGGGGATCGAAACTCCTATTTAAAGCAAGAACAGGATCGCTAGAAACAAATGAGAGAACAAGGAGATGGAATGGAGTGGGACCGCACTGCAGTCAATGTGAAATGGGAGGGGATCCAATAGTGGAGGATGTAGAACACATAGTAACCGAGTGTACAAGATATAATGAGGAGAGAGAGGAGTTGGAGAGGTACATGAGGAATAGAGTTGGGGAGAGGGGGTGGGAGGAGATTAAGCAGAGGGAAGACAGAGGGGTGGGGGCGCTATTGGGGTTAACACAGGAGATGGAAACACAAGACATGGAGATGATGAAGAGGATATTGGAGAAAATGTGGAGGAAGAGAAATGAGTGAGGGGGGGGGAGCGGAGGTGAGGGGGAGGGGGGAGGAAGTGAGGGGGGTTTATACAAACAAAACAAAAACTGTCTCTTAAACTATCCTTCTACTCTAAACTTTCCCTCCTACTAACGTTTCTGAGCCAGTACCGATACAAAGGTCAGCCCTGCGGATCTGCACGGTCTGCGGGCGGGTTCAAAAGAAGAAGAAGAAGAAGAAGAAGCAGGGGTACCTGGCGTTGCCCGGGTAATCACCATAATCACCATCACTACTACCACCACTACTACTACCATAATCACCATCATCAATCACTACTACCACAATCATCACAATACTACTACTACCAAAATCACCGGCCTCGACCTCCCCGTGCCTCATTAAACGGCGACCTCGATTTCGGCCGCTAAATGACCTCCGATTTTGGATCTGACCTCATCTGTACCCTGATTGTGGGGGGCTGCGAACAACTTTCGTTCCATACACCTTTTCGATCGGAGGCCTCCTTCTGCCCCAAACGACAATTTTTTTGCATTTTTTTCGCTTCCGTATACTACATAAGTTCTGCCGAAAATTTTATTAAACAAAAGTGTCTCTGATTTCCACTAAACTCGCCTAAAACCATCTCCAAAGCCTGGGCTTTCCAACGGTGCCCCACACTCCCACCTGGCACAAAACTGTGGGAGGAGTTTAGTAACAAAGGTCGGGTAGGTCGGGTAACTGACAGACAGACAGACAAACATTGACCTTTATTTATTAAGATATCAATCTGTCTAGTTTCTCACTTTCAACTGACCGATAAGGTTAACCTCTTCTGCACCGTGACTTCTTTTTACCTTTGATTCTCGGTAAAATTAGGTGGTTTTATGTAGCTTAAGAAGGACCTATGCATTTTAGAGGATTTATAATTGAGATCGTATTTACCCATTTGAGTAGTACGGGTAGATTAGAAACTAAAGAAATTAGTCTAATGGTAACCAGAATATGAGGAATATGAGTTTAAGAATATAGTATTTTAATACTTAGCATAATTATACAGATATCTGCAAGACACCCAAATAATATTTTACATTAATAGCATTCTCGAATGCTAGCGCTACGAACGTTCAAATAGTTGTTTACAAACATCACTCGGAAGGTGAAGGGGCAAGGAGGAGGTATAGTCTGGTATATCCGTGGTTTATAATTTCTCTCTCCATATATACAGTATATATATATATATATATTGCATTTGTCGATGGTGTTGAGAAACTGCAATCTCCGCTCCACAAATGGATAGGCAGCAATTATAAGCTAAGGCATACAGTACCCTATCCTTTAGCCTAGGTCTGCCAGTGTATTTTTGACAAGGGACTGGAGTTTTCGCAGAGAGGCTCCAGTTCTGACGTTATTCTTGACTTACAGTGTGCTGGCTTAATAATCCAATAGGGTTGATAGCCTCCTAGGCTAAGTCCTATTTTAGCTAAAATTTTAACTAAGTATTTTTGAAGGGTAGGGAAGCAAAACTGATTGAAGTATTTACAGATTTTTTTTTTTTTAAAGTGATGCAGTCTATTAGTTTAATAATGCAATAATGATTGAATAATCAATAAACACTATGGAGAACATTTGAAGTTGAAACCGTGGGCTAGTGTTACAAGAACAAAAGCACTGGAACAGCGCGTAGCCGCAGCGCTCATCTCCGTTCCTGGTTCCATTGCCCTTTGGAGCCTGCTGATATCAACCCAATACAGGGGTCCATGGGCTACTGCATTTTTGTGGGTTACCACACTTTGCTTCCCTAGAGGCCGAGGGGATGCCACAACTGTCCATTTACCCGCTGAGCCCCAGCTAATTAGTAATAAATGTCCCACCAGGGCCCAGAGGTTTGATTTTTTTTTTTATTCCAGAAACAATAGTGAATGGGTTAGGAATGACGGAAAACGGATTTTACAAGAGTACAAAATTGAAGGCAATTTCCCCCAAAAAACATGTTTTTGCGCGCTCACGCGCACGCGGTTGGACTTTGAGAGTTTTCAACCATCGGCATGGGTGCGTGGGATACTTACACAGTTCCCATACAAATCTGAGCCCTCGGGGTGCCATAGGACCGGAGCAATTAGGACCGGACCGGCCAGGACGCAAACGTTGCGTCGCTGGGTTCTGGTGATCGAACATTGCCGACGCAACACGTGCGACGCTGGGTCTCAGCGGGTTAACACTAGGTAACTTACCTATTTCGCTGCTTAGGTGAACAGAGGCATTGAGTGTTCATCGTTGTATGTTTGGTGTCAGTTATGCAGAAAGATTTCTTGATTATAGTATTGTTGTAACTTACATGGAATGAATTTGAAAGAATTTAAGCTGCGTGTATATTTAATTCATTCACTTGTAGTATCATGAGTATTGTTCACATGTGTGGGGAGGATCCTCTCGCACCGCTCTCCTAGATAAAGTAGAAAGTAAAGCCTTTCGTATCATTAACTACCGTCCACTCACCAACTCTGCAATCTCTCTCTCTTCGCCGCAATGTTGCATCTCTCTCGCTATTCTATCGCTACTACAATAATCAGTGTTTCTCGGAGCTTTCCCAGTGTATACCACCTCCTCTACGTAGGGTGCATAATACCCGCCTTGCAACACAGTCCCACCCCTACTCTGTGCAACTCTCCAACCCAAGAGTGAAACGCTATTCTCAGACTTTCTTCTATTCAACTGCTGAGCTCTGGAACTCTCTCTCATAATCAGTCTTTCCCTCTTCCTATGACTTAAATTGCTTCAAACTCCGTGTGTCCAGGCATTTTAGCTCGAACGTCCCTTGATTTCGGCTCTGTCACTCTTTAAAATCTGGGGGTGGCACTCGCTGCAGGCAGTTATGCCTTTTGTCTCCCTCATTCACATAGGAAAAAAAAGAAGAAGCTAGGTGCCGTTTTTTCAGTTCGAGCACCTGCCCTTAACTAAGTCTCTGCACGGGCCTGGCGAAAGCCGACCGGGACGAAAGGACTCATCAGCCAGAGGAGAAAGTGGGACACACCCACAGGATCAAAGGAAACCGCCACCCCTGTCATTCAACGGAGGGTCGCACGAATGGACCAAGAGACCGACACCAACACGGCAGGAAAACAAAGGACCCCAAAGGCACGTCGGCCAAGAGTGGTCTACTCCCAACCCTTTTAACATCCACGACACCCACATACCACACACATAACTATACTAAGGTAAATCTTATAATTCTAACAGTGTCAAGTATGACCCCCCCCCCCCAGTTGTACTACCGACCAAACAATTTAACCACGACTCATACACCCGATAACCCTATGCCAGTTATTGTACTTATTTATGCCTGTTGACTCGGATAAGTTAATTATGACCAATCTGCATACGATCATCTCAAGAGAGATACAGGAAAGATACCTACTATCCCTCTCCATTACGAGTATAGATATATGTACCCCCATGCTCAATTGTCCCCTCTTGTAAGGGGAAAGTTGTCTTTGCTTTTCTTTTCTAATGTTCCTGGGTCTTTGCTCTTACCCCCTCCTTATTTATTAGTTCATGTTCATTCTATTATTGTGTTTCTTCCTTACTTAATAATGATTGGTCCAATTTATTACTCTGGTAGCTTAATGACCGTTGCATGCAAAGAAATACAGGTGAAATGACTGCAAATTAGATAAATGACACGGGAGAAATAAAAACACAATATACCGTTTGGTATTACTTAACTATATTAAAACACTGTAAAGAAAAATACACTTTTCACTGTGATACACAAATCAATAGGATTATTACTTTAGTCAACCACGGAATATATCGGTATTATTGGCCCAATGAACTACTTCTTATCACCACATCAAAGTTAACTAAAACCCTTCAACAGGTGACCCCAAGGCCACTACCCTAGTAAACACACACTTCAGTCACTATAGGTTCATAAGGCATACAATAGCTCACAATGGGGTGAAGGTTAGCTCAAGACCCAATAACACCAACAGCATCCTGTCTCAGTACAGCCACTAGGTCATTTCCACTGGGGTGGATACAGGACTCTCTGCACCTGGTACTTCTCCCGGGACTTCGCTCCTGACCTGGGACCTTCAACAGAAGGTTTTATCTAAACACAACACAATGGAAAGTTAAGACTGAATATCTCCCCTCTCTGCCTCCCGAGGCGAGCGTTTGAGAGGCAGTGAAGGCACCTTGAGTAGGTAGAGCCCTGCTGTAGGACTCTGGGGTCAACGTACTTTGTCACAACAATAACCTTACCTTGATTAAATGAGCTCTTCAGCTTACTTAAGAGTCTAATAAGACTTTCAAAGGATAATTGAATTACTTTTATATGATATAAACGAATTTCAGACACAAACATGTTAACTATTACTTACGATATCCAAGGTAAGACTATATATAGTTTTTAAGGTGGATCTAGACCTCCTAAATTTCGACCTGCCAAGCCCTCTAGAGGTGGGTACTTGTCGCTAAGGCCTCAGAATCAGGGTATCACACTAGAGATTAGGTACAGTCACGAGCATAAATGCTGCGACATCAACCAGATAACGTCAACTCCTTCATCACTAGGGGTTTATACTAAGCTGAATAAAATAGTTTGACGGTAGCTAGAATGAAACAGAAATAATTGTGAGTTTGAATACAAAGTTTTGCAATACCTTTGGAGACAAAGGGGCAAAAATTATTTGGTTGGTGTCGCAGTATTTATGCTCGTGACTGTACAAGAAATTATTAGGCCAAATCTCAGCAATATACTAGATTCTCAAAGTTAAAGTTATGCTCGGCAATTAACTGTATACACCTGGAAGTGATTAAATGGCCAAAACAAAGCAAAATCATTCTAATTTCAAAACAACATTGCTCCGATTGTGACACTCCCTTTCTTGACTTAATATAACAATACCAAACCATAAGTTTTAATATATAAAGCTAGAATAATGACCCTCGTACCTATAAGACACCATTAGGCCTATTTAGTTATTTCGTTTTAACCATTACAACTTAATATGTCAATTAACTGATATCTTAATCACGATAATAACATAATACCGAACATTTCCACTAATCTCAACACTGACTGGGTCATTATTGGGCTTAAAGTGAGTGAATAGTAAAAGTCTTGGTGTAAATATTGCCAAAATCCAGCCTAGTCAATTTAGATCCCTTACACTCTCTAGTAACTAAGTGTATATATAAGATTAACCAGAGTGATGCCCGACCGATATTAATATGACGAAGCGGTATAGTCCCTTTGTTGGGTTGTGTCACGTGCATAACAACCAGGTTCCATCATCTAATTATGATGACGACTATAATACCGTCATTCATGCATGTATTCATGTCTTGGGATAACTATCTTTTATCCACGTTTTTGTTCCTCTCTTCCATTCCTTTCCACATCTGTTATACATCTTATCAATCACCACCTTCTAGTCCACAATCCACACTACTCTGCTTCGTGACCCCATGCCCAGTTGTAACCTTTTGAGTCACCCTGTCACTTTCTCCTCCAGACACCACCCTACCTGTTTTCATCGTAGGGAACTGCCACCCATATGTCCAGCGCGTTAAGGGTCAATGTCAAAGTTCACGAGCGACACGGCGACCTAGCCTCACACCACACTCCCCCCAATTCACAACCCTCCACCTGTAAAGAAGCCCGTAAGAATGTCATAACGTGCCGATTTAGTTAGTTCCCCAGCCCCAGTAAATAGAAGGTAAAGACCTATCCTCATACCCCCATTAACTCCCGGGTTAACTATCCTCTAACTGGCTAGCCCAACTCACAACCTGACCCAGGACGATAGACGGCACGAGACTAGGACAGCCACCTCTCGCCCCCTTAAGAGTGTATTTTTCCCCCTGACTTGCACTTTCACAAAACCACTATTCATAACCCCCACGAGTGATCCTCGTAGGTGAAAACTAGATTCAATTAATGATCAACCATAACTAGGAGTATATCTCATGCCAACCTAAAATCATATATCAACCCAATTAACGTAAAGAACTCCATGTCCGGACGGTGTTCCTCCTGTTGTTCTCAAAAACTGTGCTTCCGTGCTGACTCCCTGCCTAGGCAAACTCTTTCGTCTCTGTCTATCCTCTAACGTCTTCCCTTCATGCTGGAAGTTTGCTCACATTCAACCTGTCCCAAAGAAGGGTGACCGCTCTCAACCCTCCAACTATCGTCCAATTGCTCTTATCTCTTGTCTTTCTAAAGTTTTTGAAACTATTCTTGCTTCCAAATTTCTTAAGCATTTCTCTTCTCATAATCTGCTCTCAGATCGCCAGTATGGCTTCCTTAAGGGTCGCTCTATTGGTGATATTCTTTCATATCTTACTAACTCTTGGTCATCCTCCTTTCGGGACTTCGGTGAGACTTTTTCTATTGCACTAGACATATCGAAAGCCTTCGATAGAGTCTGGCATAAATCTTTAATTTCTAAACTACCCTCCTTCGGTTTCTATCCCTCCATCTGTGCCTTTGTCTCTAATTTCCTTTCTGGCCGTTCCATAGCTGCGGTTGTGGACGGCCATTGTTCACTTCCTCACCCTATAAACTCCGGTGTTCCTCAGGGCTCTGTCCTATCTCCTATTCTCTTTCTAATTTTTATAAATGATCTCCTTAACTGTACCTTAATTCCCATCCATTCATACGCAGACGACTCAACCTTACACTACTCCATTAGTTTTTCAGAACGCCCCAGCCAGCAATCCCTCAACGACAAACGTAATGAAGCCATAGAACTCTTAAATTCTGATCTAAATACTATTTCCAATTGGGGCAGAGAAAACCTTGTTAACTTTAATGCTTCCAAAACCCAATTTCTCCATCTATCTACCCGTCAGGATCTCCCAGCGGACTATCCCTTATTCTTCAACAATACAAAAATCAACCCTTCATCTTCTCTCAATATTCTTGGTGTCTCTTTTTCTTCTGCTCTCATTTGGAAGGACCATATTACCAGTCTTGCTAAGGCAGCCTCCCAGAAGCTGGGTGTGCTCAACCGCCTTAGGGGGTTCTTTTCCCCTGCACAGCTTCTTGCTCTGTACAGGGGCATAGTGCGCCCTTGTATTGAGTATTGTTCACATGTGTGGGGAGGTTCCTCTCACACCGTTCTCCTAGACAAAGTTGAAAGGAAGGCCTTTCGTATCATTAACTCCCGTCCACTCACCAACTCTCTGCAATCTCTCTCTCTCCGCCGCAATGTTGCATCTCTCTCGCTATTCTATCGCTACTATAATAATCAGTGTTCCTCAGAGCTATCCCAGTGCATACCACCTCCTTTACGTAGGGCACGTGGTACCCGTCTTGCAACTCAATCCCACCCCTACTCTGTGCAACTCTCCAACCCAAGAGTGAAACTTTACTCTCAAACTTTCTTCTACTCAACATCTGAGCTCTGGAACTCTCTCCCAGAATCAGTCTTTCCCTCTTCCTATGACTTAAATTGCTTCAAACTCCGTGTGTCCAGGCATTTTGGCTCGAACGTCCCTTGATTTTGGCCCTGTCACTCTTTCAACTATGGGGGAGGCACTCGCTATAGGCAGTTATGCCTTTTGCCTCCCTCAATCACATAGAAAAAAAAAAAAAAAAAAAAAAATGTCGCCGTATTTAAGGCACGGCATGCCCCCCCCCCCATCCCACGGGGACCCCACCAACCCCGAGGAGGAATACCATGACCCGGACAGGCCAGCCAAATTCTTGCCAGACACCTGCAGGTGAGTCTCCAACATGTTATGAACTAAAAGTCTAATTACCTATCCAAATACCATCCTACCCCATCCTTAACCAAAACCAAAATCCCACTTGACCCATCCTAGATTCCGAATAGCATGTCAGCTAGACCAGAGAAGGATAGGCCTACTTATATGAATTGATGAATAATGCCTTCCAGCCTGGGCCCGTGTGGCGCCCAATAAAGTAGTACCACCCCCCCCCCCCCCCCCCCCCTTGAACAAATCCTGCTCTAAACCCTAATAGTAACTTATACTAGAGTAAAGATGTCCACAATAACCAATCATATTACGAGCTACAGACTGCCGAGATAAAGATCCCTTTCACTACCCCCCTAAGTTAACCAGAATAAATTAACTACTTCATAGCCCGGACATCCAGTACTTCTAGAATATTCTTTGTTTCCTTTGACCAAGCCTATAAATACGCCACAGAGGCAACATTCGGCCAGTTCAATATTAGAGATCAAAGCAACGGCTAACGGCTGCGCCGCTCTGTTTGAAGTCTAGTGTGCTCCACCCCTCAAGATTCCTGATAGTTCGGCCTCTCGTAGCCGGTGAAAATCTGTGAGAAAGTGAATTAATTCTTTGTGAATATTTTATTGCACCCGGACCCCCGGATGTAATATCATATCTGCAAACAACCAATTTACCAATTATTGATTGTCTTATAAACGCATTGTAGTGTGCCCTCTTCTACTTGGGTTTACAAACAATCAATAGAATATAATAGTGACTCCATGTGAATAACCTATATGATTGTGGATTCCCAGATTAAATAAGTTATCCATCCGAGTACGGTTTTCTATTATAATTTAGTTGCTATTACAACAGGAAATACGCCTCCCAGCAGTGACTAAATTAAAATAGTAGACACTAGCATATTCAACTCATAACTGGTCTAGGACAGAAAGATCTTGTTATGTTAGAAGGGATTATGCGAGAAACTCTTAATTGAGGACTCTGCAAGAATAACTCCTTGGTAACAATTGGCTGTGGACTCCCATCAAAATTGTTAACTTAAAGGTGCAAAACCACCCGAGCCCCTTGAACCTTTTTTAAAGACCAGTGATAGATAAGAAAGTCGCTTCTCCCGACTGTCTTACGTTCATCCGATACATTGTTAATTCGGCCTGTGCCTGAAAGACTGTATTTAAGGTCCCCAGTAAGAGTAACATATCGGGGTTTCATCACCGGTTAAGCAAGTAACCCATCTGTAACCTTCTCTACACTACCGGACAACTTGGACGGCCCCAGAGCAGCTGTTAGCCCCCGACATCACCAACTCAAGATAACCAGGAAACTCTATTACGGTGCTAATTCTCGAAGTATCAGTGTTACGGTACTATTAACTCGATCATCCAGTGTATTCAGTTATGTTTCGATTTTCTCTGATGTTAAGAAGAAAGTGATTACTATGTTAGTGTGCGCTAAAATAATCAGTGAAGTTTAAACTAGGCGAACTGACTCTCGTAATTATTCTTGCTATCAGGTTTAACCTCGCCGAAGAAATAAGTCTTAACAAATTGGACTACGGTTCGAGTGAAAGCAATTCTGAAATAAGTGATTGTGATTGTTAACCAGAAACCTGAATCGCCCCCACTGATATTCTGTCTTAAGTATTACCTAGCCAAGTGAACATACTAGACCAGTGAACCTAGCTACGGTTATTCCCTTTACGTTAATTCTTGGGAAAATAACTATATTACTTATATTTGCATCTTTGATTTCGAGTCATTACCAGAGAGTTAATTAACCAGATACCTAGCCTATGTGATTCGTGTACCCTACGTATTGTTGAAGTAATGTGATCAGAAGAATATTACCTGAACGTTGGAAGTGGGAAGTCTCTCTCTATCCAAATCCGCGATAAGTGCTAGAGATTATAAAAGCCCAAAGTACGCATTTGACTTATCCAATTTACCATAGTTTTCTTGTGCATATATAACCATTATTCTGCCTAGTGTTTTGGAGAATAACGCTGCATTATAAACCATTTTTTTGATATTATCTATGTCCTCTATTGATTTCATTCGTGTACTGTGCATGAAATCCTATAACCCAATCTTGTAGAACCCACCTATACCAAGTTAATCCTGCATAAAAACAGGGCATAACATAACCTATTTTCTATACTATCGCTATATACCTTACGGACTTCTGGAATCTGTGCCAAATTTACATTAGTGAAAACGGAAAGAAATTGACTATTTAATGTACTGCACATTTCTAAATAATTTTCTGTTATTTCTCCTATCAAAGTTTTAAGGGGGCCTATTACATCTCTAGCTTTAGATTTATATAACTGGTAAAAAGCTTTAGGGTTATGTTTCGAGTCATTTGCTATCCTGATTTCATAATTTCTTTTTGCTTTCCTAATTTCCTTTTTGACCTGTCTTGATAGTCTGATAGTAAATAATAAGTAGGTGATTTTCGCCTTTCTTAATTTTTCTATATATTCCTTTTTTCTTTTCCTAGAAGAAAGGCGACGATCCTCTTAAGAGGTAAGGCCTAAACAAAATTTAAAAGGCCCCAGTAGCACTTAAAACAACATAAATGGTTTAAGTGAGATAATTCTCCTCCATACCTCGCAATCAATAAAATGAAGGACGGTAAAGCTGCAGGGTGCTCTGACATTGTAGCTGAGATGATAAAAGCCTCAGGGGAGACTGGTGTCAACTTAGTCACCGAGTTGATAAACACCATTATTAAAGATGAGAAAATCCCAGAGGATTGGTCAAAAGTGTAATAGTAAATAATTTTATATACAAAGGAAAAGGGGATGCACTAGATAGAGGAAATTATAGGGGCCTGAAAATGCTTGACCAAATCATGAAGGCCTGTGAGAGAGTCTTTGAGGTTTGATCATGCAAAGCATCTCCATTGATGATATGCAGTTTGGTTTTATGCCACTTAAAACAACATAAATGGTTTAAGTGAGATAATTCCCCTCCATACCTCGCAATCAATAAAATGAAGTACGGTAAAGCTACAGGGTGCTCTGACATTGTAGCTGAGATGATAAAAGCCTCAGGGGAGACTGGTGTCAACTTAGTCACCGAGTAATAGTAAATATATACAAAGGAAAAGGGGATGCACTAGATAGAGGAAATTATAGGGGCCTGAAAATGCTTGACCAAATCATGAAGGCCTGTGAGAGAGTCTTTGAGGGTTTGATCATGCAAAGCATCTCCATTGATGATATGCAGTTTGGTTTTATGCCAGGATGGGGTACAACCGATGCTATCTTCATAGTCAGGCAGATACAGGAAAGATACTTACTAAAAGGCAGGGATCTTTACTTTGTGTTTGTAGACCTGGAGAAGGCCTTTGATAGGGTGCCTAGAGATGTTGTGCAGTGGGCTATGAGGAAACTTGGTGAGGAAGAGTGGCTTGTGCGTGTGATAATGAAGATGTACGAGGATTCGCGAAGTGCGGTGAGGGTGAAGGGTGTACTGAGTGATGAGTTCGCAGTCCGTGTTGGAGTCCATCAGGGTTCAGTGTTAAGCCCCCTCCTCTTTATTATGGTCTTGGAGGCACTGTCTAGAGTTTTTAGAGGCGGACTCCCGTTAGAACTGTTTTATGCAGACGATTTAGTCCTAATAGCTGACAGTATGCAAGATGCTGAGGCCAAATTCAGAGAATGGAGAGAGGGCATGGCGAGCAAGGGTTTAAGAGTCAATATTACAAAACCAAGATTATGCATTGTAGATTGAGATGAGGCAATGTGGAAAAGAGCGGTGCATACCCATGTGCAGTGTGTGGAAAGGGTGTGGGTGTTAACTCAATTCAATGTAGCATCTGTCGATGTTGGGTACACCATGGGAGTAAGCGCTGTAGTAGAATAAAGGGACCCCTGACGAAGGATAAGTCAGAAATAGAGAAATTTGAGTGCGTAGTGTGCAAAGGCGAGCTTGTGTTAAGTGATGATCCTGTGGCTGTGAATTTTGGAAATGAGTCATTGGAGCTGGTGAACAAGTTTTGTTACCTTGGAGATACCATCTCTGCCAGTGGTGGGGCAGAGGCTGCCACTGTTGCTAGAATTAGATGTGGCTGGGGGAAGTTCAGAGAACTGCTGCCAATACTGACCATGAAAAGAATGCCTCTCCCCTTGAAGGGAAAGGTGTATGCCTCATGTGTTAGAAGTGCAATGACGTATGCCTCAGAAACATGGGCCGTTAAAGTAGAGGATGTCAGCAGAATGGAACGTAATGAGATGAGAATGGTGAGATGGATGTGTGGGGCCAGGCTACAGGATAGAATAAATCTTGAGCTGAGGAGACGTTTAGGTATAAAGAGTATTAGCGAGGTGATGCGTACAAGTAGACTGGGATGGTATATGGACATGTGGAGAGAATGGATGAACAAAATTGGGTGAAAAAATGCAAGTCTGTGATTGTGGAGGGAGCTGCTCCAAGGGGTGGACCGAGGAAGACCTGGGATCGGACTATTCGTGCCGATCTCAAATTTAAGAACTTGACAAGTGAAGCAGCCCTTAACAGGGTTGCCTGGAATGCCGCCATTAGGACAAGAGACTGAAACTGCACGTATGTGTGGAACACTCAGTCTTAAAATTTTATGTATGTATCACTGCTCCACATGTGTCAAAATCCCCTCCTCGCAAGTTATGACATTGGGCATAACACTAATATTTTAGGTTAGGTTAGGTTATTTTGTTAGACTAATGTTATTATATATACAGAGCGGTCCAGAAACATCTCCCCATAGGGAATTCCTGTGTATTGCCCATAGGGTATTCCTATATTATTTGATCCGCATTCCTATACATTTGATCTGCATCTGCAGATGACACCAGGATAAAGAAGCAAATTACACAAATTGAAGACTCAAACAAAATCCAAGAGGACCTAAATAAAGTACTAAACTGGGCAAAAACAAATAAGATGGTCCTTAACGGGGACAAATTTGAACTAATACATTACTACTTCTACAACGACCAGCCAATTATAGTCGAAGACCACGTAAAATATCTGGGAGTCCAAATGAGTAGCGACGCAACCTTCACACACCATATGTCACCAAAACAGTCGAAGCAGCCAGAAACATGAGTGGGTGGATACTAAGAATTTACCTTCACCACACGGGAAGAGCTTTGTATTAAGACCCTGTGGAAGTCCCTTGTGCTCCCAAGACTGGAGTACTGCTGCCAGCTATGGTCTCCACACAAAATACAGGAAATAGCTGCCCTAGAAGCCCCTCAAAGATCATTCACCAACAAACTCCAGGGAGTACAGCACCTCAACTATTGGGAAAGACTAACCCAGCTAAAACTGTACTCTCTGCAGAGGAGGAGGGAGCGCTACATAGTCATATATGTGTGGAAGATCCTATAGAGGGCAGAGTACCAAATGCAGGGATCACAGTAAACCACCATCCAAGAAGATGTTACATCAGAGGGTCCCAAGGCACCATTCATCAAGTGTGAAGACTCAAATCCACAACTCCTCTCGAAATGGACCTCGATTGTTCAACTGCCTCCCCAGTAAACTCCGGGACCTCAGTGGAACCAACCCTGAAAATTTCAAAACAAGATTCGACAGGTGGCTGGGTGGATTACCTGACCACCCACCAATACCAGGTTACCCCAGCCATCATCACAACACTCTGCCACTCATCTGACACTCTGACACTCATCCAGGATGGGGAGTCGGATAAAGGACAACCTGGTACGAGCGGAAGTCGACTTCAGCTTCGCCGGTAACAGGCGGAATCATCGAAAGTAATCAAAAGTATGTGGTAACCACGGTTCTAATCTCGATGGATCACATGCTAAAAATAAATAAAATTAAATAAATAAATAAATATATAAAAATAAATAAAACATTATTCATTAGCTCTCCTTTGCAAATACACAGGAATTCCCTATGGGGAGATGTTTCTGGACTGCTCTGTATATAGGCTACTAGGATAAGTTAATGTTACTTTAACCGCAAATTTTCACTGATTTCCATAGCTCTCTCCATTAGTGGGGGCCGTGCAATAGATTGATAATCGGTAAATACTCATTTCCGGTGGTCCTCACTACATAAAAAAGAACATAAGAAAATGGGAGTCTGCAGAAAGCCGATTGGCCCACACAAGGCAGATCACTGTAGTCAGTGAGTGGCCCTACCTGGTAATTAATTGTAGCCTACCTGGTAAGTAATTAGTAACCCAACCCCAATTACAAGGCCTATAGGCCCAGCTCACTAATACCATATGAGGACCAACCTCACCAAAACGGTCAGAGGACAACAATGGAGGTCTGTAGACTGTAGAGCGCCGATTGGCCCACACCCGGCAGATCCCCCTCACACCCAACCCATCTCGTCCATATGCCTATCTAATTATTTCTTAAAGCTTTCTATCGTTTTTTATCCCACTATAGCACTTGGTAGCCTATTCCACCTATCTACAACTCTGTTACCAAACCACTATTTACCTATATCTTTTCTGAAACAAAATTTATCTAATTTGAAACCATTTGTTCGAGTTCTTTCGTTATCACTGAGCTTTAGTACATCTTTCGTAATCTACTGTATATAAACGAAAATTGCACAATAACAATCAAATAGTTACAAACCTCTTACATGAAGTCCTAAAAGTAACCTTGCTAGATAGATACCAGGAGAAGGACAATTTTCTCACATACTAATAAAATCACCCTTATAAAACACACTATTGCTGTTTTCAACTTTCCTTTAATCATGTCATGCCATGTTATTTAGTTCAGTTGGTGTTTTCACTAGACGCAAAAACCGTTTTCTTTAAGAAAAGGAGAAAATATGTTAGGACGGACCATTATTAAATTTCCCCAATACGGACAGAACTAAGTCATATTATAAAGTTTGTCTTGTACATTTACGATAACAATATGAGTAATATACATCATATCATCATTTTCAGAGTAAGTTGAAGTTAACTTTGACTAGGCGATATACCGATACCTGTTCACAATGTTCATACTCCTAAGTACTTTATTTAATTCCGGTAATATATCAATTAGTTTGTAAGAAAAACAATATTATTGGGATATTATACGATTGTATGTGTAATTAAGATAACAATTTAATTTCTTAACAAATAAAATATATAATGTTCATACACATAATAATCAAATAGGCCTACGAGCATAAATTCATGCAACATTTGCCTCTCAAGCAGTATTTACATAATACCATCACGATTATCGATTTTTCATCAGCTTTGCGCAGTGGCAGTATCGTAACCAATGAGGATCTATCCGAGGTGCGATTATTGCTAGTTGAAAACTTTAACCAATACCCCGCCAAGACGACGTGAAATACCGTCGGCTAAGGCAATTTTTGTTAGCCCAGACATGGGCTCTAAAGTTGACAGATAGACTGCGGGACATGCCTACGCTGTAAATAAAATGAGGATAGAAATAACAGGTATAACCTATATATAATCATAGTTATATAGATAGTGATTTTATTCCTTTATGTTTGACGACTGTATTACTACTAATATACTGTATCTATATATGGTTATAGTTATTATAGATACATTAGTTTGTTCTGTTTTGTTTTTGTATGTTGACGAGGCAGACAAAAGGCAAATCTGTCTGTGTCGAGTGCCTCCCCCAGATTTGAAAGAGTGACAGGGCCAAAACCAAGGAATGTTCGAGCCAAAATTTCCTGGACACGCAGAGTTTGAAGCAATTTAAGTTATAGGATGAGGGAAAGATGGATTCAGAGAGATTTCCAGAACTCAGCTGTGAAATAGAAGAAACATTGGGAACATCGTTTCACTCTTGGAGAGTTGCACAGAGTAGGGGAGAGATTGTGTTGAAAGATGAGTGCTATTTACGGTAGGCCTACTCTACATAGAAGAGGTGGTATACTCAGAGATCTCGAACGAAAAGTGATTATTGTAATAGCGAGAGAGATGCAACACTGCGGCGAAGAGAGAGAGATTGCAGAGAGTCGGTGAGTGGAAGTGAATCAATGGGACAGAAGGCTTTTTTCTACTTTGTCAAGAAACACTTCTTGACAAAGTAGAAAAGAAAGCCTTTTTTCCACACATGTGAACAATACTCAATGCATGGACGTGCTGTGCCCCTGTACAGAACAAGAAGCTGTGCAGAGGTAAAGAACCTCCGGAGGCAGTTGATTACACCCAGTTTCTGGGAAGCTGTTTTAGCAAGAGTGGTAATGTGGTCATTCCAAGAGAGATCTAAAGAAAAAGAGACACCAAGAATACTGAGAGAAGATGAAGGGTTGATTTGTGTATTGTTGAAGTATAAGGGATAGACCTGTGGGAGTTCTTGATGGGTAGATAAATGGAGAAATTGGGGGCGTTTTGAAAAACTAGTTGAATAGTGTAAGGTAGAGTCATCAGCATCTGAATGGATAGGGCTGGAGGTACAGTTGAGATCATTAATGAATATTAGAAAGAGAACTGGAGATAGAACAGTAGGCTACCCTGAGGTACAACAGAGTCGATAGTTTAAGGAAGTGAGCGATAGCCGTCCACAACTGCAGCTATGGGACGGCCAGAAAGGAAATTAGAGATAAAGGCACAGATGGAGGGATAGAAACCGAAGGAGGGTAGTTTAGAAATTAGAGATATGTGTCACACTCTATTGAAGCCCGGTTTTCTGGACCACTTTCTCCCTCATGTTTAGCCCCAATAGTTTTCAGATGTTAAGATGTTTACCCCATTAGTTAGTAGATTTTCAGACCTTTTGCCCCATTTCTTCGTCAATATTTAGACCTTTCGTACTATTTAGGTGTCAATTTTTTCCCTGGCGAACGATAGTGAGCCTGTAATGTTGGAAGAACTGCCCTTCTGCCGGGACATTAATCTACCCAAAAAGTGAACCATCCCCCCTTAATAATGTCTACACAATAGAAAAGGTCTCACCGAAGTCCCGAAAGGAGGATGACCATGAGTTACTAAGTTACCTTTTTCATATTCATACTGTATATATTACTACTGTGTAGGGCTGTGTTAAATTGTTTGTTAAGTAAATTTAGTTATCGTTGTTGATAATCTTGAAAATTCATCTAATGTAAATCCTTGAAATGATAACTAGCGGATTCCAGATTTCAAAACACGGCTTCTCGTAAATGAGCAAGTTCACACCCTAATCCGCAGTTTTTTGTATGATTCGTTTGATTGATGGCTAGATAATTAAATGCCTTACCGTTCACTCCAAACATTTTGCCAGGGGCCTTCAATGTCAATACAAATCACAACTGTTTCTATGTTCGATCTTGGATGGTGTCATTGATCAAATTTATTCTATTGAATGTCAACAAGTATCTGTAGTCTACCACATGTTAAGGGGAGATGGGTAGTTTTTTATTGACCCCTTTCTACCTCGTGTTTAGCCCCATTATATTTCCGAATTTAAGAATTTGGCCCATTAGTTTGGCGATTTTAACCCCTTTCACCCCATTTTGTTGTCAAGTTTAAGACCTTAATTCGGACCATTTAGGTGACGTGCGATATCGAGCCTGTAATTTTATGATTAACCGGCCTTTGGCCAGGAAATTTTCTACCGAAAAATGTACAAATTTATCTTGAAGGGGGGTCTACGGGGTGTTTTTCCAAGCTTGAAGGTCTAGCGAGGAAACTAGAAAATAAATGAATTAATAGACCAAAAAACAAACACTGTCCCCTTAAGCCACTCAGCGGAAGTTTAGAGTAAGAGTAGGAATTGACAAGCTCACACAGGCGGATTTTGTGTTTGAGTCATGTGTAGTTTGTTTGTTATTTTTTTTTCTTTTTCAACAAGACCTCCGTCCACGTATTGTGAAAAGCCAGTTCGTAACCCTTTCAGCATGCCATTACATTCCTTCTTTACAATCTGATTTTATAAGAACATTTTATCAAGTTCGTTGAGTATCGGGGCATTGAAATGGTTAAAATCATGCTTACACCTTCGATCGTCAAAAGTCTTCCTAGGCTGTATGAGTTATTATCTTTATTTCCTTATTTTACTAAATTAAGAATATCCACATTTTGTGCAAATACATATTTGTAAGTTCAGGTAAGTTGTATAGGTTTTAACTTTTAAGGAATATTATGTGAGAGTTTCAGATGAAAACTCTGGTCTGCATATAAATGCACTTGATTTGAAGACAACTACTGTACAGTATATAACAAACAAATATGCGAGCGCTTCATATTTTAAATAAGTTTACAATACTCATATCTCATACCAAAACTACTTGTGATGCTAGTAAGTTCTGTATAAACATTTAATTTAATATACGGTTATATGGGGGATAGCGCTAACGCAGTTCCCCGCTACCAAAAATTTTGCACCCGAGTAAACCACATTTGGGTTTATCCCAAGGGTCAGCACCACCGGAGTGCAATGGTGGGCCTCGCCCTGGGAAAACCGCCTTTATGATCACGGTATCTCCTGTGCCAGGTAAGTATGCCTAACTCGCCGGAACCCGCACTCTAACTCCCTCATACTGACATAAGAACATAAGAAAATGGGAGTCTGCAGAAAGCCAATTGGCCTAAGCAAGGCAGATCCCTGTCCCACACAACCCCAATTACAAAGCCCAATTATAGGCTCAACATTCTAATACCCTGAGGATCATCTTACCAAAACGGTTAGAGATTAACGCAGGATTACGGGGGTCTGCAGAGTGCTGATTGGCCCAACCCGGCTGATCCCCCTTCACACCCAACCCTTCTCGTCCATATGCTTATCCAATTTTATCTTAAACCTCCCTACCGTTTTTAATCCCACTGACACTCAGTCTACCGTAGAAATATTTATGCAATTTAAATTACTTATGCAAGTAATATGTTTATTAAACCCATTGATTCAGGATTATTTATATGTTTGTATAGTAATTGCAAAAAAAATAGTATTAATAAGAGAGCAATACATATACTAAAGCAAATTTGACCAACAAGTGCATTATCAAAATCAATATATTTTATTTGCAAGTTTTATCTAAAAAATATTCAAAATAATATTTCTACGTTAACACTTGATACAGATTTAAAGATAAGTAACAATATATAATTTGTCATATTATAATAATAATTGATCAATTAGTTTTAATTTTTGCTGTGGTGTAAAATGTCATTTTTGAGATTAATAATTTTCTTCTAAATATTTTGGGTAACTATAACATAGGAACATAAGAACATGGAAATCTGCAAAGGGCCCATCGGCCCACATGAGGCAGATCCCTTTCACACCCAACCAATATATATAGATCTAGGAAAAAAGAAAGGAATATATAGAACAATTAAGAAAGGCGAAAATCACCTACTTATCTACTATCAGACTCTATCAAGACAGGTCAAAAAGTAAATTAGGAAAGCAAAAAGAAATTATGAAATCAGGATAGCCAATGACTCAAAAAATAACCCTAAAGCTTTTTACCACTATGTAAATCTAAAGTTATAGATGTAATAGGCCCCCTTAACCCTCTCACGTTCTTGACGCAATTTTGAGCCTATTAGGGATACTTTAAAACCTTTGTTACCATCAGGGGTATTTAGAAACCTTTAGTTTAGTTACTTTAACCTCTGCAGTTGTCTTTGAGTTAGCTGTGGGCAGAAAACTAATTTTGGAGAGGTAATTATAGGAGTGAGAGAACTCTATTTCTTATTGCTAATCTGGCAACCTCTGCGTCATATGGTCGTGAGAGGGTTAACCATGTCCGACATAATGGGCTTAAAGTGAGTGAATAGTAAAAGTCTTGGTGTAAATATTGCCAAAATCCAGCCTAGTCAATTTAGATCCCTTACACTCTCTAGTAACTAAGTGTATATATAAGATTAACCAGAGTGATGCCCGACCGATATTAATATGACGAAGCGGTATAGTCCCTTTGTTGGGTTGTGTCACGTGCATAACAACCAGGTTCCATCATCTAATTATGATGACGGCTATAATACCGTCATTCATGCATGTATTCATGTTTTGGGATAACTATCTTTTATCCACGTTTTTGTTCCTCTCTTCCATTCCTTTCCACATCTGTTATACATCTTATCAATCACCACCTTCTAGTCCACAATCCACACTACTCTGCTTCGTGACCCCATGCCCAGTTGTAACCTTTTGAGTCACCCTGTCACTTTCTCCTCCAGACACCACCCTACCTGTTTTCATCGTAGGGAAATGCCACCCATATGTCCAGCGCGTTAAGGGTCAATGTCAAAGTTCACGAGCGACACGGCGACCTAGCCTCACACCACACTCCCCCCAATTCACAACCCTCCACCTGTAAAGAAGCCCGTAAGAATGTTATAACGTGCCGATTTAGTTAGTTCCCCAGCCCCAGTAAATAGAAGGTAAAGACCTATCCTCATACCCCCATTAACTATCCTCTAACTGGCTAGCCCAACTCACAACCTGACCCAGGACGATAGACGGCGCGAGACTAGGACAGCCACCTCTCGCCCCCTTAACCTAAGAAGTGCGCATGGGGGTAATTAGAAACGTCCCTCTGTGCTGACGTATTTGAGCTGTTTCCATCACTAAAATATTCATTTTACCATAAATAGCATTAATACTTATCCATACGTGCCTATTATGGGTTGATTATAAAGGTATTAACCTGAAACAACAATAAAACGAGTGAAAACAGCGTTTGGATGGTCAAAATCGGAGATATAGGCCGCGAGTTATATAATGTATGGGTGAGGCAACCTGCTTTCCCGCCAATTTCCCCCAAGGCCACTGAGACACAGTCGATCGATATTCTCTCTCTCTCTCTTACACTCACTTGCTAACACTGATGACAATGGCCTGCTTGCAACTCGCTAATGTTAGCACGAAAATATACCTCAGAATAAGGGAATAACAGGGAAAATAGGTGATAACTGAAGGAGGGGAGGAAAGTGGGGAAGGAGGGGAGGTAGAGGAGTGATATTTTGCATGGCCCAGGGGCCCATGACTCTTAAGAGTCTTCCCGCAGTCCGCCGGGGGAACTCTTAAGAGTCTTCCTGCAGTTCCCGGGTTAAGAGTGTATTTTTCCCCCTGACTTGCACTTTCACAAAACCACTATTCATAACCCCCACGAGTGATCCTCGTAGGTGAAAACTAGATTCAATGATCAACCATAACTAGGAGTATATCTCATGACAACCTAAAATCATATATCAACCCAATTAACGTAAAGAACTCCATGTCGCCGTATTTAAGGCACGGCATGCCACCCCCCCCCCCGATCCCACGGGGACCCCACCAACCCCCGCGGAGGAATACCATGACCCGGACAGGCCAGCCAAATTCTTGCCAGACACCTGCAGGTGAGTCTCCAACATGTTATGAACTAAAAGTCTAATTACCTATCCAAATACCATCCTACCCCATCCTTAACCAAAGCCAAAATCCCCCTTGACCCATATCCTAGATTCCGAATATCATGTCAGCTAGACCAGAGAAGGATAGGCCTACTTATGTGAATTGATGAATAATGCCTTCCAGCCTGGGCCCGTGTGGCGCCCAATAAAGTAGTCCCCCCCCCCCCCCCCTTGACCAAATCCTGCTCTACCCAACCCTAATAGTAACTTATACTAGAGTAAAGATGTCCACAATAACCAATCATATTACGAGCTAAAGACTGCCGAGATAAAGATCCCATTCACTACCCCCCTAAGTTAACCAGAATAAATTAACTACTTCATAGCCCGGACATCCAGTACTTCTAGAATATTCTTTGTTTCCTTTGACCAAGCCTATAAATACACCACAGAGGCAACATTCGGCCAGTTCAATATTAGAGATCAAAGCAACGGCTGCGCCGCTCTGTTTGAAGTCTAATGTCCTCCACCCCTCAAGATTCCTGATAGTTCGGCCTCCCGTAGCCGGTGAAAATCTGTGAGAAAGTGAATTAATCCTTTGTGAATATTTTATTGCACCCGGACCCCCGGAGGTAATATCATATCTGCAAACAACCAATTTACCAATTATTGATTGTCTTATAAATGCATTGTAGTGTGCCCTCTTCTACTTGAGTTTACAAACAATCAATAGAATATAATAGTGACTCCATGTGAATAACCTATATGATTGTGGATTCCCAGATTAAATAAGTTATCCATCCGAGTACGGTTTTCTATTATAATTTAGTTGCTATTACAACAGGAAATACGCCTCCCAGCAGTGACTAAATTAAAATAGTAGACACTAGCATATTCAACTCATAACTGGTCTAGGACAGAAAGATCTTGTTATGTTAGAAGGGATTATGCGAGAAACTCTTAATTGAGGACTCTGCAAGAATAACTCCTTGGTAACAATTGGCTGTGGACTCCCATCAAAATTGTTAACTTAAAGGTGCAAAACCGCCCGAGCCCCTTGAACCTTTTTTAAAGACCAGTGATAGATAAGAAAGGCGCTTCTCCCGACTGTCTTACGTTTATCCGATACATTGTTAATTCGGCCTGTGCCTGAAAGACTGTATTTAAGGTCCCCAGTAAGAGTAACATATCGGGGTTTCATCACCGGTTAAGCAAGTAACCCATCTGTAACCTTCTCTACACTACCGGACAACTTGGACGGCCCCAGAGCAGCTGTTAGCCCCTGACATCACCAACTCAAGATAACCAGGAAACTCTATTACGGTGCTAATTCTCGAAGTATCAGTGTTACGGTACTATTAACTCGATCATCCAGTGTATTCAGTTATGTTTCGATTTTCTCTGATGTTAAGAAGAAAGTGATTACTATGTTAGTGTGCGCTAAAATAATCAGTGAAGTTTAAACTAGGCGAACTGACTCTCGTAATTATTCTTGCTATCAGGTTTAACCTCGCCGAAGAAATAAGTCTTAACAAATTGGACTACGGTTCGAGTGAAAGCAATTCTGAAATAAGTGATTGTGATTGTTAACCAGAAACCTGAATCGCCCCCACTGATATTCTGTCTTAAGTATTACCTAGACAAGTGAACATACTAGACCAGTGAACCTAGCTACGGTTATTCCCTTTACGTTAATTCTTGGGAAAATAACTATATTACTTATATTTGCATCTTTGATTTCGAGTCATATTACCAGAGAGTTAATTAACCAGATACCTAGCCTATGTGATTCGTGTACCCTACGTATTGTTGAAGTAATGTGATCAGAAGAATATTACCTGAACGTTGGAAGTGGGAAGAGTCTCTCTATCCAAATCCGCGATAAGTGCTAGAGATTATAAAAGCCCAAAGTACGCATTTGACTTATCCAATTTACCATAGTTTTCTTGTGCATATATAACCATTATTCTGCCTAGTGTTTTGGAGAATAACGCTGCATTATAAACCATTCTTTTGATATTATCTATGTCCTCTATTGATTTCATTCGTGTACTGTGCATGAAATCCTATAACCCAATCTTGTAGAACCCACCTATACCAAGTTAATCCTGCATAAAAACAGGGCATAACATTACCTATTTTCTATACTATCGCTATATACCTTACGGACTTCTGGAATCTGTGCCAAATTTACATTAGTGAAAACGGAAAGAAATTGACTATTTAATGTACTGCACATTTCTAAATAATTTTCTGTTATTTCTCCTATCAAAGTTTTAAGGGGGCCTATTACATCTCTAGCTTTAGATTTATATAACTGGTAAAAAGCTTTAGGGTTATGTTTCGAGTCATTTGCTACCCTGATTTCATAATTTCTTTTTGCTTTCCTAATTTCCTTTTTGACCTGTCTTGATAGTCTGATAGTAAATAATAAGTAGGTGATTTTCGCCTTTCTTAATTTTTCTATATATTCCTTTTTTCTTTTCCTAGAAGAAAGGCGACGATCCTCTTAAGAGGTAAGGCCTAAAAAAAATTTAAAAGGCCCCAGTAGCACTTAAAACAACATAAATGGTTTAAGTGAGATAATTCCCCTCCATACCTCGCAATCAATAAAATGAAGGACGGTAAAGCTGCAGGGTGCTCTGACATTGTAGCTGAGATGATAAAAGCCTCAGGGGAGACTGGTGTCAACTTAGTCACCGAGTTGATAAACACCATTATTAAAGATGAGAAAATCCCAGAGGATTGGCTCAAAAGTGTAATAGTAAATAATTTTATATACAAAGGAAAAGGGGATGCACTAGATAGAGGAAATTATAGGGGCCTGAAAATGCTTGACCAAATCATGAAGGCCTGTGAGAGAGTCTTTGAGGTTTGATCATGCAAAGCATCTCCATTGATGATATGCAGTTTGGTTTTATGCCACTTAAAACAACATAAATGGTTTAAGTGAGATAATTCCCCTCCATACCTCGCAATCAATAAAATGAAGTACGGTAAAGCTGCAGGGTGCTCTGACATTGTAGCTGAGATGATAAAAGCCTCAGGGGAGACTGGTGTCAACTTAGTCACCGAGTAATAGTAAATATATACAAAGGAAAAGGGGATGCACTAGATAGAGGAAATTATAGGGGCCTGAAAATGCTTGACCAAATCATGAAGGCCTGTGAGAGAGTCTTTGAGGGTGTGATCATGCAAAGCATCTCCATTGATGATATGCAGTTTGGTTATATGCCAGGATGGGGTACAACCGATGCCATCTTCATAGTCAGGCAGATACAGGAAAGATACTTACTAAAAGGCAGGGATCTTTACTTTGTGTTTGTAGACCTGGAGAAGGCCTTTGATAGGGTGCCTAGATATGTTGTGCAGTGGGCTATGAGGAAACTTGGTGAGGAAGAGTGGCTTGTGCGTGTGATAATGAAGATGTACGAGGATTCGCGAAGTGCGGTGAGGGTGAAGGGTGTACTGAGTGATGAGTTCGCAGTCCGTGTTGGAGTCCATCAGGGTTCAGTGTTAAGCCCCCTCCTCTTTATTATGGTCTTGGAGGCACTGTCTAGAGTTTTTAGAGGCGGACTCCCGTTAGAACTGTTTTATGCAGACGATTTAGTCCTAATAGCTGACAGTATGCAAGATGCTGAGGCCAAATTCAGAGAATGGAGAGAGGGCATGGCGAGCAAGGGTTTAAGAGTCAATATTACAAACCAAGATTATGCATTGTAGATTGAGATGAGGCAATGTGGAAAAGAGCGGTGCATACCCATGTGCAGTGTGTGGAAAGGGTGTGGGTGTTAACTCAATTCAATGTAGCATCTGTCGATGTTGGGTACACCATGGGAGTAAGCGCTGTAGTAGAATAAAGGGACCCCTGCCGAAGGATAAGTCAGAAATAGAGAAATTTGAGTGCGTAGTGTGCAAAGGCGAGCTTGTGTTAAGTGATGATCCTGTGGCTGTGAATTTTGGAAATGAGTCATTGGAGCTGGTGAACTAGTTTTGTTACCTTGGAGATACCATCTCTGCCAGTGGTGGGGCAGAGGCTGCCACTGTTGCTAGAATTAGATGTGGCTGGGGGAAGTTCAGAGAACTGCTGCCAATACTGACCATGAAAAGAATGCCTCTCCCCTTGAAGGGAAAGGTGTATGCCTCATGTGTTAGAAGTGCAATGACGTATGCCTCAGAAACATGGGCCTTTAAAGTAGAGGATGTCAGCAGAATGGAACGTAATGAGATGAGAATGGTGAGATGGATGTGTGGGGCCAGGCTACAGGATAGAATAAATCTTGAGCTGAGGAGACGTTTAGGTATAAAGAGTATTAGCGAGGTGATGCGTACAAGTAGACTGGGATGGTATATATGGACATGTGGAGAGAATGGATGAACAAAATTGGGTGAAAAAATGCAAGTCTGTGATTGTGGAGGGAGCTGCACCAAGGGGTGGACCGAGGAAGACCTGGGATCGGACTATTCGTGCCGATCTCAAATTTAAGAACTTGACAAGTGAAGCAGCCCTTAACAGGGTTGCCTGGAATGCCGCCATTAGGACAAGAGACTGAAACTGCACGTATGTGTGGAACACTCGGTCTTAAAATTTTATGTATGTATCACTACTCCACATGTGTCAAAATCCCCTCCTCGCAAGTTATGACATTGGGCATAACACTAATATTTTAGGTTAGATTAGGTTATTTTGTTAGACTAATGTTATTATATATACAGAGCGGTCCAGAAACATCTCCCCATAGGGAATTCCTGTGTATTGCCCATAGGGTATTCTTATATTATTTGATCCGCATTCCTATACATTTGATCTGCATCTGCAGATGACACCAGGATAAAGAAGCAAATTACACAAATTGAAGACTCAAACAAAATCCAAGAGGACCTAAATAAAGTACTAAACTGGGCAAAAACAAATAAGATGGTCCTTAACGGGGACAAATTTGAACTAATACATTACTACTTCTACAACGACCAGCCAATTATAGCCGAAGACCACGTAAAATATCTGGGAGTCCAAATGAGTAGCGACGCAACCTTCACACACCATATGTCACCAAAACAGTCGAAGCAGCCAGAAACATGAGTGGGTGGATACTAAGAATTTACCTTCACCACACGGGAAGAGCTTTGTATTAAGACCCTGTGGAAGTCCCTTGTGCTCCCAAGACTGGAGTACTGCTGCCAGCTATGGTCTCCACACAAAATACAGGAAATAGCTGCCCTAGAAGCCCCTCAAAGATCATTCACCAACAAACTCCAGGGAGTACAGCACCTCAACTATTGGGAAAGACTAACCCAGCTATAACTGTACTCTCTGCAGAGGAGGAGGGAGCGCTACATAGTCATATATGTGTGGAAGATCCTATAGAGGGCAGAGTACCAAATGCATGGATCACAGTAAACCACCATCCAAGAAGATGTTACATCAGAGGGTCCCAAGGCACCATTCATCAAGTGTGAAGACTCAAATCCACAACTCCTCTCGAAATGGACCTCGATTGTTTAACTGCCTCCCCAGTAAACTCCGGGACCTCAGTGGAACCAACCCTGAAAATTTCAAAACAAGATTGGACAGGTGGCTGGGTGGATTACCTGACCACCCACCAATACCAGGTTACCCCAGCCATCATCACAACACTCTGCCACTCATCTGACACTCTGACACTCATCCAGGATGGGGAGTCGGATAAAGGACAACCTGGTACGAGCGGAAGTCGACTTCAGCTTCGCCGGTAACAGGCGGAATCATCGAAAGTAATCAAAAGTATGTGGTAACCACGGTTCTAATCTCGATGGATCACATGCTAAAAATAAATAAAATTAAATAAATAAATAAATATATAAAAATAAATAAAACATTATTCATTAGCTCTCCTTTGCAAATACACAGGAATTCCCTATGGGGAGATGTTTCTGGACTGCTCTGTATATAGGCTACTAGGATAAGTTAATGTTACTTTAACCGCAAATTTTCACTGATTTCCATAGCTCTCTCCATTAGTGGGGGCCGTGCAATAGATTGATAATCGGTAAATACTCATTTCCGGTGGTCCTCACTACATAAAAAAGAACATAAGAAAATGGGAGTCTGCAGAAAGCCGATTGGCCCACACAAGGCAGATCACTGTAGTCAGTGAGTGGCCCTACCTGGTAATTAATTGTAGCCTACCTGGTAAGTAATTAGTAACCCAACCCCAATTACAAGGCCTATAGGCCCAGCTCACTAATACCATATGAGGACCAACCTCACCAAAACGGTCAGAGGACAACAATGGAGGTCTGTAGACTGTAGAGCGCCGATTGGCCCACACCCGGCAGATCCCCCTCACACCCAACCCATCTCGTCCATATGCCTATCTAATTATTTCTTAAAGCTTTCTATCGTTTTTTATCCCACTATAGCACTTGGTAGCCTATTCCACCTATCTACAACTCTGTTACCAAACCACTATTTACCTATATCTTTTCTGAAACAAAATTTATCTAATTTGAAACCATTTGTTCGAGTTCTTTCGTTATCACTGAGCTTTAGTACATCTTTCGTAATCTACTGTATATAAACGAAAATTGCACAATAACAATCAAATAGTTACAAACCTCTTACATGAAGTCCTAAAAGTAACCTTGCTAGATAGATACCAGGAGAAGGACAATTTTCTCACATACTAATAAAATCACCCTTATAAAACACACTATTGCTGTTTTCAACTTTCCTTTAATCATGTCATGCCATGTTATTTAGTTCAGTTGGTGTTTTCACTAGACGCAAAAACCGTTTTCTTTAAGAAAAGGAGAAAATATGTTAGGACGGACCATTATTAAATTTCCCCAATACTGACAGAACTAAGTCTTATTATAAAGTTTGTCTTGTACATTTACGATAACAATATGAGTAATATACATCATATCATTTTCAGAGTAAGTTGAAGTTAACTTTGACTAGGCGATATACCGATACCTGTTCACAATGTTCATACTCCGAAGTACTTTATTTAATTCCGGTAATATATCAATTAGTTTGTAAGAAAAACAATATTATTGGGATATTATACGATTGTATGAGTAATTAAGATAACAATTTAATTTCTTAACAAATAAAATATATAATGTTCATACACATAATAATGAAATAGGCCTACGAGCATAAATTCATGCAACATTTGCTTCTCAAGCAGTATTTACATAATACCATCACGATTATCGATTTTTCATCAGCTTTGCGCAGTGGCAGTATCGTAACCAATGAGGATCTATCCGAGGTGCGATTATTGCTAGTTGAAAACTTTAACCAATACCCCGCCAAGACGACGTGAAATACCGTCGGCTAAGGCAATTTTTGTTAGCCCAGACATGGGCTCTAAAGTTGACAGATAGACTGCGGGACATGCCTACGCTGTAAATAAAATGAGGATAGAAATAACAGGTATAACCTATATATAATCATAGTTATATAGATAGTGATTTTATTCCTTTATGTTTGACGACTGTATTACTACTAATATACTGTATCTATATATGGTTATAGTTATTATAGATACATTAGTTTGTCCTGTTTTGTTTTTGTATGTTGACGAGGCAGACAAAAGGCAAATCTGTCTGTGTCGAGTGCCTCCCCCAGATTTGAAAGAGTGACAGGGCCAAAACCAAGGAATGTTCGAGCCAAAATTTCCTGGACACGCAGAGTTTGAAGCAATTTAAGTTATAGGATGAGGGAAAGATGGATTCAGAGAGATTTCCAGAACTCAGCTGTGAAATAGAAGAAACATTGGGAACATCGTTTCACTCTTGGAGAGTTGCACAGAGTAGGGGAGAGATTGTGTTGAAAGATGAGTGCTATTTACGGTAGGCCTACTCTACATAGAATAGGTGGTATACTCAGAGATCTCGAACGAAAAGTGATTATTGTAATAGCGAGAGAGATGCAACATTGCGGCGAAGAGAGAGAGATTGCAGAGAGTCGGTGAGTGGAAGTGAATCAATGGGACAAAAGGCTTTTTTCTACTTTGTCAAGAAGCACTTCTTGACAAAGTAGAAAAGAAAGCCTTTTGTCCACACATGTGAACAATACTCAATGCATGGACGTGCTGTGCCCCTGTACAGAACAAGAAGCTGTGCAGAGGTAAAGAACCTCCGGAGGCAGTTGATTACACCCAGTTTCTGGGAAGCTGTTTTAGCAAGAGTGGTAATGTGGTCATTCCAAGAGAGATCTAAAGAAAAAGAGACACCAAGAATACTGAGAGAAGATGAAGGGTTGATTTGTGTATTGTTGAAGTATAAGGGATAGACCTGTGGGAGTTCTTGATGGGTAGATAAATGGAGAAATTGGGGGCGTTTTGAAAAACTAGTTGAATAGTGTCAGGTAGAGTCATCAGCATCTGAATGGATAGGGCTGGAGGTACAGTTGAGATCATTAATGAATATTAGAAAGAGAACTGGAGATAGAACAGTAGGCTACCCTGAGGTACAACAGAGTCGATAGTTTAAGGAAGTGAGCGATAGCCGTCCACAACTGCAGCTATGGGACGGCCAGAAAGGAAATTAGAGATAAAGGCACAGATGGAGGGATAGAAACCGAAGGAGGGTAGTTTAGAAATTAGAGATATGTGTCACACTCTATTGAAGCCCGGTTTTCTGGACCACTTTCTCCCTCATGTTTAGCCCCAATAGTTTTCAGATGTTAAGATGTTTACCCCATTAGTTAGTAGATTTTCAGACCTTTTGCCCCATTTCTTCGTCAATATTTAGACCTTTCGTACTATTTAGGTGTCAATTTTTTCCCTGGCGAACGATAGTGAGCCTGTAATGTTGGAAGAACTGCCCTTCTGCCGGGACATTAATCTACCCAAAAAGTGAACCATCCCCCCTTAATATGTCTACACAATAGAAAAGGTCTCACCGAAGTCCCGAAAGGAGGATGACCATGAGTTACTAAGTTACCTTTTTCATATTCATACTGTATATATTACTACTGTGTAGGGCTGTGTTAAATTGTTTGTTAAGTAAATTTAGTTATCGTTGTTGATAATCTTGAAAATTCATCTAATGTAAATCCTTGAAATGATAACTAGCGGATTCCAGATTTCAAAACACGGCTTCTCGTAAATGAGCAAGTTCACACCCTAATCCGCATTTTTTTGTATGATTCGTTTGATTGATGGCTAGATAATTAAATGCCTTACCGTTCACTCCAAACATTTTGCCAGGGGCCTTCAATGTCAATACAAATCACAACTGTTTCTATGTTCGATCTTGGATGGTGTCATTGATCAAATTTATTCTATTGAATGTCAACAAGTATCTGTAGTCTACCACATGTTAAGGGGAGATTGGTAGTTTTTTATTGACCCCTTTCTACCTCGTGTTTAGCCCCATTATATTTCCGAATTTAAGAATTTGGTCCATTAGTTTGGCGATTTTAACCCCTTTCACCCCATTTTGTTGTCAAGTTTAAGACCTTAATTCGGGCCATTTAGGTGACGTGCGATATTGAGCCTGTAATTTTATGATTAACCGGCCTTTGGCCGGGAAATTTTCTACCGAAAAATGTACAAATTTATCTTGAAGGGGGGTCTACGGGGTGTTTACCAAGCTTGAAGGTCTAGCGAGGAAACTAGAAAATAAATGAATTAATAGACCAAAAAACAAACACTGTCCCCTTAAGCCACTCAGCGGAAGTTTAGAGTAAGAGTAGGAATTGACAAGCTCACACAGGCGGATTTTGTGTTTGAGTCATGTGTAGTTTGTTTGTTATTTTTTTTTCTTTTTCAACAAGACCTCCGTCCACGTATTGTGAAAAGCCAGTTCGTAACCCTTTCAGCATGCCATTACATTCCTTCTTTACAATCTGATTTTATAAGAACATTTTCTCAAGTTCGTTGAGTATCGGGGCATTGAAATGGTTAAAATCATGCTTACACCTTCGATCGTCAAAAGTCTTCCTAGGCTGTATGAATTATTATCTTTATTTCCTTATTTTACTAAATTAAGAATATCCACATTTTGTGCAAATACATATTTGTAAGTTCAGGTAAGTTGTATAGGTTTTAACTTTTAAGGAATATTATGTGAGAGTTTCAGATGAAAACTCTGGTCTGCATATAAATGCACTTGATTTGAAGACAACTACTGTACAGTATATAACAAACAAATATGCGAGAGCTTCATATTTTAAATAAGTTTACAATACTCATATCTCATACCAAAACTACTTGTGATGCTAGTAAGTTCTGTATAAACATTTAATTTAATATACGGTTATATGGGGGATAGTGCGAACGCAGTTCCCCGCTACCAAAAATTTTGCACCCGAGTAAACCACATTTGGGTTTATCGCAAGGGTCAGCACCATCGGAGTGCAATGGTGGGCCTCGCCCTGGGAAAACCGCCTTTATGATCACGGTATCTCCTGTGCCAGGTAAGTATGCCTAACTCGCCGGAACCCGCACTCTAACTCCCTCATACTGACATAAGAACATAAGAACATAAGAAAATGGGAGTCTGCAGAAAGCCAATTGGCCTAAGCAAGGCAGATCCCTGTCCCACACAACCCCAATTACAAAGCCCAATTATAGGCTCAACACTCTAATACCCTGAGGATCATCTTACCAAAACGGTCAGAGATTAACGCAGGATTACGGGGGTCTGCAGAGCGCTGATTGGCGCAACCCGGCTGATCCCCCTTCACACCCAACCCTTCTCGTCCATATGCTTATCCAATTTTATCTTAAACCTCCCTACCGTTTTTAATCCCACTGACACTCAGTCTACCGTAGAAATATTTATGCAATTTAAATTACTTATGCAAGTAATATGTTTATTTAACCCATTGATTCAGGATTATTTATATGTTTGTATAGTTATTGCCAAAAAAATAGTATTAATAGGAGAGCAATACATAATTATACTAAAGCAAATTTGACCAACAAGTGCATTATCAAAATCAATATATTTTATTTGCAATTTTTATCTAAAAAATATTCAAAATAATATTTCTACGTTAACACTTGATACAGATTTAAAGATAAGTAACAATATATAATTTGTCATATTATAATAATAATTGATCAATTAGTTTTATTTTTTGCTGTGGGGTAAAATGTCATTTTTGATATTAATAATTTTCTTCTAAATATTTTGGGTAACTATAACATACGAACATAAGAACATGGAAATCTGCAAAGGGCCCATCGGCCCACATGAGGCAGATCCCTTTCACACCCAACCAATATCAATAGATCTTCTAGGAAAAAAGAAAGGAATATATAGAACAATTAAGAAAGGCGAAAATCACCTACTTATCTACTATCAGACTCTATCAAGACAGGTCAAAAAGTAAATTAGGAAAGCAAAAAGAACTTATGAAATCAGGATAGCCAATGACTCAAAAAATAACCCTAAAGCTTTTTACCAGCTATGTAAATCTAAAGTTATAGATGTAATAGGCCCCCTTAACCTCTGAAGTGCGCATGGGGGTAATTGGAAACGTCCCCCTGTGCTGACGTATTTGAGGTGTTTCCGTCACTAAAATATTCATTGTGCCATTAATAGCATTAATACTTATCCATATGCGCCTATTATGGGTTGATTATAAAGGTATTAACCTGAAACAACAATAAAACGAGTGAAAACAGCGTTTGGATGGTCAAAATCGGAGATATAGCCCGCGAGTTGTATAATGTATGGGTGAGGCAATCTGCTTTCCCGCCAATTTCCCCCAAGGCCACTGAGACACAGTCGATCGATACTCTCTCTCTCTCTCTTGCACTCGCTTGCTATCAGTGATGACCACACCCTCCAATCGGATTTCTAATGTTAGCACGAAAATATACCTCAGAATAAGGGAATAACAGGGAAAATAGGTGATAACTGAAGGAGAGGAGGAAAGTGGGGAAGGAGGGGAGGTAGAGGACTGAGATTTTGCATGGCCCAGGGGCCAAAAAAAAAAAAAAAAAATAAAAAAAAAATTTTTTTTTTTTTTTTTTTTTTTCGATGTCAAAAGTTGATTTTTGTTTTCTCTGACTCTTAAGAGTCTCCCCGCAGTGCGCCGGGGGAACTCTTAAGAGTCTCCCCGCAGCTCCCGGGTTAACCCTCTCACGTTCTTGACACAATTTTTGAGCCTATTAGGGATACTTTAAAACCTTTGTTACCATCAGGGGTATTTAGAAACCTTTAGTTTAGTTACTTTAACCTCTGCAGTTGTCTTTGAGTTAGCTGTGGGCAGAAAACTAATTTTGGAGAGGTAATTATAGGAGTGAGAGAACTCTATTTCTTATTGCTAATCTGGCAACCTCTGCGTCATATGGTCGTGAGAGGGTTAACCATGTCCGACATAAGTTGCTAACTTACTGACGGGGTGGCGGAGCACCCTGTATTTCCTTCACAACACTCTGACACTGAGGTACCGGTAGAAGTCGGAGGTATTTGGCACAAACCGACAGACTCTGATCTAACTTACATAACTTACTCAGCTCAATATGACGCAAATGCGTCATATAACTTACTTATTTAGCTACTTCACTAAGTTCATATGACGCGATCGCATCTAATGATACTCTTGGGAATGCAGCCATATGACGCAATCGCGTCATAGATGTCGGAGGGGGTTAAAACTTTGATAGGAGAAAATTTAATGACATAAAATTATTTAGAAATGTGCAGTACCGGTACATAAAATAGTAATTTCTTTCCGTTTTCACTTATGAAAATTTTGCACAGATTCCAGAAGTCCGTAAAGTATACAGCGATAGTATAGAAAATAGGTCGAGTATGGTTACTATAAGTAGAAATTATTTGCTTAAGGAAATTGACAGACTGAAACCTCAGAAACTGCCTGGTCCTGATGAGGTATATGCTAGAGTATTAAAATAATGCAGAGATGAGTTAAGTTACCCATTAACATTTCTATTTAACAAGTCATTAGAAACAGGCAATTAGTTCCAGAGGCTTGGAAGCTTGCAAATGTAGTTCCGATCTTCAAAAAAGGTGATAAATCAATAACATCTAATTACCGTCCCACTATGGTCTCACATCAATCATAGGAAAGTTGCTAAAGTCAATTATTGCTAGGAAACTTAGAAACCACTTAGAAACATTTAACTTATTAGAAATATTCCGTATGAAGAAAGGTTGAAGAAATTAAGCTTACATTCGTTAGAGAGACGCAGAGTTAGAGGGGACATGATAGAGGTGTTCAAGTGGGTTAGTGGGATTAATAAAGGTGACATGAAAAATTTACTAAAGCTCAGTGATAGCGAAAGAACTCTAACAAATGGTTTAAAATTAGATAAATTTAGTTTCAGAAAGGATATAGGCAAATATTGGTTGGGTAACAGAGTTGTAGATAGTGTGGAATAGGCTACCAAGTGCTATAGTGAGATCAAGAACGATAGGGAGCTTTAAGATAAAATTAGATAGGCATATGGACGAGATGGGTTGGGTGTGAGGGGGATCTGTCAGGTGTGGGCCAATCGGCATTCTCTAGACCCACGTTTTCTGACCTCTAACACTTTCGGTGAGGTCAGTCCTAATGGTGTTAGTGAGCTGGACTTTATAAGCCCAGATTATAAGGCCTTATAATTAGGGTTAGGTGTGAGAGGGATCTGCCTTGTTTGGGCCAATCGGCTTTCTGCAGACTCCCATTTTCTTATGTTCTTACGTTAACTTAATAAATTCTTCTCAGCATGGATTCACTCGGAGACGTTCTTGCCTTACTAATTTGCTTAGCTTTTTCTCATAGGTATATGAAGCAGTAGACAATGACAAGTCATATTTGATATAATATATTTAGACATCAGTAAAGCTTTCGACAGAGTCCCTCATGAGAGATTGATGAGAAAGGTTGAAACGCATGGAATAGGTGGATCGTTGTTGGGATGGATTAGGTCATGGCTAATTGGTAGGAAGCAGAGAGTCAGCATAAACAGCACTAAATCAGAATGGGGAGCAGTCAAAAGTGGTGTCACCCAGGGATCTGTATTGGGCCCTCTTTTGTTTGGTATATACATAAATGACCTTGATTTAGGTATAACTAGTAGGATAAGTAAATTCGCAGATGATACCAAAAATGGGGAGAACAATAGCTTCAGATAGCTACATACTGTAGAGTGCCTCCAAATGGATCTACTGTAGATACCTTACACGAATGAAAGGTCAGTAAATTGGCAGATGAATTTTAACATTGACAAATGCAAGGTATTAAAGATAGGGAAGATGAATATAATTGCAAAATATGAACTAGCTAATATGGAATTAGAAAACTCAGACTGTGAGAAAGGTCTTGGTGTTTGTTAGCAATGATTTGAAACCTAGAAAACAGTGATCAAAGACTTGCACCACCCCTGCAAATAACGGGAGGCCTAGAGGGCGAGGTCAATTCAGGGGTAGAGGGCATTGGTTCAGGGGTAATTCTAGGGGAAAACCCAGTAGCGATGGTAGCAAGGTCTCTCATCCCCCCACACAAAAATCAGAGTCACATCCCTCCTCTTCAAAAAACTGATCACTTACAACAAGGCTCTCTCATTCCCAGTGCCAAGGCAAGGCGAGGCGAGACGGAAACGAGAGTAGTACTGCCGGACAACACCAGTCATGCGACTGGCAACTTCCAAGACTGTCATCGGGCATGGCCCCGGCGGACATGGGCAAGGACAGTAGTCCGCAAAGGCCTCTCCTGGCGGTGGTCCCGGCAACCCCGTTTACGTATCCCCACAGAATTCAATCTTGTTTCATTGGAGGTGGGATCCGTCGTCAAAGAGATGGTCCAAAAGCAGATTATTATCCCCAGTCCTTTGTCACAGCCCGTGTTCACGTCCCGGTTGTTCCTGGTGCCAAAACGGGACAGTGTTCAGATGAGGCCGATGATCGACCTCTCCTATCTCAACACCCATATTCACAATCAGTCATTCAGGATTCTGACTGTGAATCAGATCAGATTGACACTCTCGCCGCAAGGTTGGATGTGTTCCATCGATCTAACAGAAGCCTATTGGCATGTCCCAATCAACAAACGTTTTCAAAAGTATCTAGCTTTGCGCAACGGGGATCAAACGTTTGTATTTCAAAGAATGCCCTAGCACCCCGAATTTTCACAAAATTAGTCCGACAGGTTTTGCTACCATTACTCAAACAAGGGATCATGGTGTTATGGTACCTAGACGATTGGTTAATAGTAGCACAATCCAAAATAATCTGCCTCCAACATGTACAACTAGTGTTAACTCCTGTAGCTGCCTTGGGGTTCAAGGTGAACTTAGCAAAGTCTTCCTTGATCCCCACCAGGAAAATTCAGGGGGTGGGCCTTATCTGCGATACCAAGCTCCTCACTCTGAGTCAGCTGAGCGAAGACAACCGTCAGAGATTTCGGAGGAAACTCTTTCGGTTTCTTCATTCTCTGACAACAACGAGGAGGATCTGGGAATCTCTGGTGGGCTCCCTCAATTGGATACAGCCGACGGTCCCGTTAGGTCTTCTGAAGGTAAAACGAATTATTTTGGAAGGAAACAGGTGCTTTCCGCTGTTGCCAGCAGAAACACTGAGGAAAATTCCAACTTTAATCCACAACCTCCTGGCGGCTTGGGCGAAGCCAGAAGTAATACACTCCTCCTCGACATGGACAGCTCCTCCTCCGACGGTCTGGATTGATACAGACGCGTCAGGTACCCTGGGGTGGGGTTACCAGTCAAACCTAGGTCATCAGGGTCAGGGTCTATGGTCCAGTTCAAATCATCTTCATATCAGTACCAAGGAGTTGTTAGTCCCACTATTATTTTTAGAGGAGCACGGCATGAGCCAGGCGGGAAAGTCCCTAGCCTTCAGAATGGATAATCTGACTGCAGTGACATGCATTCAGAAACAAGGGTCAGCGAGATCTCGAGTGTTACAAGGGTTGTCGGAAAAGATCTTTCGACTAGCCGCGAGGCTGGAGATTTATTTTCATGCAACATATCTGCCCGGCATGGCGAACGCGTGGGCAGACGCTCTGTCTCGGAGACAGAGCACTCAAGTAGAATGGGCTCTCAAGCAAACCATCTTTCAAGAGATGATTGCCGAGCCATACCATCCACAAGTGGACTTGTTCGCGTCAGAGGCAAACCACAGGCTGCCTCAGTACCTCACACGTCGGGAGTCAGACTCCGGCGGGGGGTCCAGACGCATTTCTGGTAGAGTGGAACAAATGGAGCTCCATTTATCCGTTTCCGCCTCCTGACGCATCCTTAATGTGCAAAGTAGTTCACAAACTACGGGGTTATCGAGGCATGGTCTCGATGATTGCACCGTTGTGGCCGGCTCAAGTGTGGTAGAGAAGTCCTGGGAGAACCCGTAGGCTCCCCCTTCTACAGCGCTACCCCACGTCCTGATGTGATCTGTATGCGTTGTACTAAAGAGCCACGGAGGCTATACACACGACTTAACACAAAGTCCACTTTAGTAGCTAGAGTTACTATGAAGAGATTTAAAGGCCACCCAAACATGGGCGACTAACCATGGCAACAACACGCAATACTGGCTAACCAAAGAGGGGTCACACACTACAATACAGTACTACAAATTAAGGCTCTAGCCCTTTTAAACATTACTCATCCAGTCTACGGGGCTTCCTGTGATCACGAGGTGCTGGTTTCTACTCCTCTTCTCCATTTCTTCCGCACTGTTCCACTAACCATTCCTGCCATCGATCACCTCTCCTTCACCCATGTGGGTGGTGAGAGGATTGTCACTCCAAGCTACCCCTTCTTCACCCACGTGGATGTTGAAGGAATTGGTACCTTCATTTCTCGACATTTTACAATACAAACACATTCCGTACTTATACGTACATAACTATGGTAATCATAACTGGAACGTGGTAATGTGACAAAACATTATACTCTTAAAAATGTTGCAATATTTCCTTTCTGAAATGTGGTAGCGTGACATAAGAAATATGTATGGCACTCGTAGTAAAGGATACGGATAATCCCGGGAAAAGACAATTAACGTTGTCACTAATTAAACCCAACCTTCCCAGAATTATCCCACCGCTGTATACACCACTGTAAGGGGGGGTTTTCGTCTTCTTTGATTTTCTTGTCTGATGTTCCTATACTTTGCTGTTACCCCCTCCTTATTTATTTCATGTTCATTCCATTACAGGACAAGGAAGGGGATAGGAGAGTAGGCTACAGGGGGGTGCAGTGAGAACTCGCTTGGGTTGGGTTGTGGAGTTGCCGGCCGCTCAAGCGAGTTGCCACCTGGGCCGTTAGTGTGTCTGTGTAGCACAAGGTGCGTGTGTGCACCGCTCAGTGAAGTTGGCTCACCATTCCCGTTCGCCTCTCTGATGGACTCCTGGTCGTTTCGGCTCAGGCATGTTCCTCTCTGTTCGTTCCTCTCTGTTCGGAGCCTTCGCTTCCCGGAAGGTGAAGTAGTGTAAAGTCAGTGAAAATAGGTTATCCTAAACAGACCTCGGATGTGGAAATACCTTGAGCCGACCAGGCCAAGTGGGATATCTCTATTGGTCTAACTGGTATAGTGTCTGCCTCACAACCCAAGGGTTGAGAGTTCAAGCCCCCACCAGGGCTTGATATTTTCGGGAGGCTATTCCCGCATCTAACGAAGTTTATGTGTGCTGGTAAAATTGTTCAGATGGTTGAGAGTAAGATCGGAGCTCCATAAATCCTCTTTCGGGTATGGTGTAAAAACCAATTCCTACAGTAACTTCCCAAAATTGATTCCTATCCATTTTACACTTACAGTGTACAGCTCAAACTAACACTTAATATTAAATACAAATGAGACCAGTTCCTTGCTAGTTTAGTAATCTTAATTAAACATTTCTTATGTAAGTATATACCCAGGCACACACCCCACAGCCGGGGCAGCCGACTCAAGACAAAGCCCGAACAGGAACAACAAAACAAAACAAAAACCAACACACATCCCGACCTCCCGGAGAAGTTCTGGTCTCAGCAGTCTCTTATAGTCAAAAGTATTAGAATTTAAATATGATATATAATTTACTATTAACTCCAGTCCAGGGCTAATGTGGCATGTAGCCATGTAACATAAGGGTACCCAGCTACCTCAACAAAGGAATATTCTGTTTATGATCTGAATAGTAAATCCTATCATTGGCCTTCCCTTGGCTGACTCCAAATATATAATACTGTATTGGCTCAAAGGAATAAACTACTTGCCATTTCTAAACAATAGTCAGCCAAGGGAGAACCTCACTCATTGGACTCAGAAATAACACTGCTCATTATTGTACCAGTCCAAGCCAACATAAACATATGAATCTTTATCCATACAAGTTTGAGGCTTCAATCCACAAAGCTCAAACCAAATAAAGATTTTATACTCTAAACCTTGGTGAATCATATTATATGAACCTTAGTTTTACACCATAAAACACTTATCAGAACCTTATTTTCGGAGCTTCATAATAATCAAAGACTCAAATAATCTTGGTCATTACACCTAGTAAGAACATTTTTATAGAATGGGGCAACAAGATATTTATTTATAAAATCCTTCCTATATGCAATAGCCCATCATGTCTGTCACTCTGTGTTAAATGTGTGTGCAAGATCTTAAGAATTGTTTCTCCTAGCCTTATTTCCTCCTTTAACTCTTTTTCTTTCTTCATCCTTTATGTCCCATACTTTTTCTAAACCCAGGAACATACCCTCCAGGAAGCGGTGACTGCAACCCAGAACTACAGAATGATTGGGAAGGGGTCCAGTAAATGGAAGAAAAAGGGTGGAAGTGTGGGCCAAATAGTGAGAAAGAAAATGGATGTGGATGTTGAAGAGATAAAAGTTGGTGAATGTGAGATGAGTGAAGATATATGATTGCAGCTTACCTGAACTACAAGGCAGCTTACCTGAACTACAAGGCAACATTGCAAGACTGAAAGGATCTTGCCGATTGTATGTTACATGATTGTACAGGGTGTGAATAATAAAGCAATTGACCCAACTTGGCCTACTTTTGGGTATGCTATGATAGGTAGGTTGTGTAGATTTTAAGGAATATTGTGCGAGTTTCAGATGAAAACTCTGGTCTGCATATAAATGCACTTGATTTGAAGACAACTATACTGTATATAACAAACAAATATGTTAGAGCTTCATATTTAAAATAAGTTGTAATACTTATAGCTCATTCCAAAACTATTTGTGATGCTTAGTAAGTTCTGTATAAACTTTAAATTTGATAATTTTGTTATATGGGGGATAGCGCGAACGCAGTCCCCCGCTACCAAAAATTTCGCACCCGAGTAAACCACATTTGGGTTTATCGCAAGGGTCAGCACCACCGGAGTGCAATGGTGGGCCTCGCCCTGGGAAAACCGCCTTCATGATCACGGTATCTCCTGTGCCAGGTAAGTATGCCTAACTCGCCAGAGCTTGCACTCTAACTCCCTCATACTGACTCTCCCAGTCTCCAAACAGAAATATGTATGCAATTGTAATTATTTGTATGAGTAATGTGTTCATTAATAAATGATTCCAGATCTATTTCATTTTTATATATTAGTGGCAAAAATAATAATGTTGATAATGTGGGAGCAATACTTAAATTAGAGCAAATATGACCAACACTTTGCATTAAGAAAATCAATATAACCTTTCTTGTTTAATCTAAAAGTTAAAATAAATATCTTACATAAAAACATGACTGCAAATATGAAGATAAGTAAGGGTATATTAACATGTCAATTCAATTTAATATATTAATTCAATTCAATTGTTGTTTTAGCGCTAAATGTAATTTTATAGAATTAATTTCTTTTAATTTTTATGGGTAACTAACCAATAAATATTAGTTCCCCAAAACTCAGATACACGGCACGTGTGAGTTTACGGTCAGATTTAGGTACACACATAATAACAATTAAATTTACACTCGCAAATACACAACCCTTCAACTACATCGTCCCCCAGAGTGTTGGGGCTTGAACTGCAGAACAAACAAATAAAGAAAAGTAATTGACGTAAAATTACGTAAAATAGTTCCCCATTGAATTCCTTTAAAAGGGCCTTATAAATTAAAGGTATATTCTTGACTAATTTTTTGTTTTTTAAATTATTTAATTAATGTCGGATTCTGGATGGAATACTGTCTCCATATGGAACACCATAATTATATGGTACTTCATGTGGCAATCAAATAGAATCCCAGCCACATGTAACTGATAGTAATGACGAACATATACTGATAAAGTAGAATTTCCGTGTAGGCCTAATAGTGCAACGGAAAATAAGAAGTTAGTTAAAAACAATAGATAATTAGTTGCAAATAAAAGAAATAGGTTGAGGGTATATTATACAAATTGTAGACGTTTATGTAAGAACATGAACGAACGTAGAGCACTTGTTAGCAAAGAAAATATAGACATAATAGTGCTTACTGAAACGTGGATCAATACAGAATCCAGGCATTTTTTTAGCAGAATTTGATATACCAGGATATAGTTTGTTTAACTATGACCGAACAAGTAAAGTAGGAGGGGCGGAGGTATAGCAGTGTTTACCAGGAGTACATTAAAAAGCTGTATTAAATCAGGTATTAGGCTAAATAATGATAATGAAAGTGTTTGGGCAGAGCTTAACGAAGGTAGTGAGACCATATAGTTATTGGAGTTATGTATAGACCGCCAAATATGAGTAGAAATGACGGAACGTCATTACACTTACACTTACACTTAGTTGTATTCCGTCCGTTAGTGACACAGTTGAGCTGGGGCTCCACTGCGACCAGGCAGCTCCCTTTCTTCCACTCTCCATTCCAGAAGTCGGTTGGAGTTGGTGCTGGGGTATCCTGGTGTTGGTGGCCGGTCCGGTATTTTGGCCAGCCACATGTCCAAGTGTTTCTTGAAGGTGTCTGGAGACACCCCGGTCATGTTCCTGAGAGGGGCTGGTATACAGTTGAACAGTCTGGTTCCATTGTATGTAAAGCTGTGATGGATCAGGGATTTAATTTTTTGTGTTGATCCCGGCGTAGTCCTCACATAGCACAGCCTCCCTCGCCTTTGGTGCTGAGTCTCTTGGATGTTTGGATTTGGTACCTTTTTTTCCAAAATCTTCCAGACGTAGATGATGATGTATCTCTCCCTACGTCTTTGAAGTGAGTACAGCTGCAGCTCCTTAAGTCTCTCCCAGTAGTTAAAGTGTTGAAACCCATGGATTTTACTGGTGAATGTCCTCTGGGTGGCTTCAATTTCTGTTATTTCTCCTACTTTTTGGGGAGACCAGAGCTGAGAGCAGTACTCCAGTCGTGGTAGGACCAGTGACTTCCACAGTGTTAGCATACACCTCTCATTTCTTGTGTGGAAGGTTCTCAGGATCCAGCCTGCTATTTGTTTTGCTGTTGTTGTGGCTTTGGTAATATGCTGGGAAAAAGTGGCGTCACTGCTCATATTTACTCCCAAGTCCTTCACTGTGTCCTTGGCGGTAATTTCTTGCTGTCCACTTTTGTAGTTGGTGTCGTTTTGTAGTGCTCTCTTGTTCCCGTACCTTAGAAGCTCGAACTTGTCTCCGTTTAGGGCCATGTTGTTTTCTTCTGCCCACTTCAGGATTTTGTCCAAGTCTTGTTGTAGTAGCTGAGCATCATGTTGTGAGGTGATTTTCTTCATGAGTCTGGTGTCGTCTGCAAACGATGTGGCTATTGAGTGTTCCAGGTCCCTGTCTCTTATCATGATGAGGTCCCAGTACTGATCCTTGTGGTACTCCGCTGATGACCCCACCTGCTTCTGATAGGCTTCCTTGAACCGTGACTCTTTGTTTTCTGTTGGTGATGAAGCTGTGGAGCCATCTTCCAAGGTCTCCCCCTATTCCCAGTGATTTGAGTTTATGTAGAAGGATCCCATGGTCCACCTTGTCAAAAGCTTTGGCGAAATCTAGATATATGACGTCTACATTTTCTCCGTCTTGAATATCCTGTAGGATTTTGTCGTAGTGTGATAGTAGTTGTGAGAGGCAGGAGCGGCCTTGTCTAAAGCCATGTTGCCCCTCGTTGAATGCCTCGTTATCTTCCAGGAAGCTGACCATCTTAGCTCGTATTGTTCTTTCTATGATTTTAATAAGATGTGACGTCAGCACCACTGGTCTGTAATTTTTGGCTATGCCTTTACTACCCCCTTTGTGTATTGGTGTGACATTACCTTCTTTTAGGGATTGTGGTACATATCCAGTTTGGAGGGACTTGCTCCACAGCAGTTTTAGAGGCAAAGCTAGCTGATGTTTGCAGTTTTTTAGCAGTTGGGCATGAAAGCCGTCTGGTCCTGCCGCAGAGTTTGGTCCAATCTTGTCGATGGCTGCTATTATGTCCTCTGTTGATACTGTTACCGAGGAGAGTTGATGTGGTGTCCCTGGAGCGTTGCCAAAGAAAGTCGTTGCATTCTCGATTTTCTTGTCTTCATTTGGCGGGCTGAAGACACTTTCGTACTGCTGTTTGAGTATCTTGGCCATTTCGGTTGGGTCACTCTCAAGTTCGCCCGTAGGTTTTGCAAGTGGTCCTATTGTTGAGGTGTTCCTGAGTCTCCTTTTTGCGTATGCATAGAAGAATTTGCTATTTACTCGTATGTTTGCAACTGCTTGGAGTTCTTCGCGTGTTCTTTGCTCTTGGTGTGACTGGATAAGTTTACGTTCAACTTCATCGAGCTCTTCTTGTAGTTTGGTGATATTGTGCGCATAGCTGGTCTTCCTTTGCTTGGCTCTCAAGTATGTCCTTTTCTTCATTAGTATTTTTCTATCTCTGGGAATCTGCTTGATCTGCTTCCTGCTTGATTTGGGTGGTATGGTGTTTTTACAGGTCTCCAGGCATTGTTTCTGGAGGATACTGAGAGTTTCGTCGACGTTTTTATCTTCGAATAGTGCCCTCCAATCAGTTCCTGCCAGTTCTGCTCTCAGTCTGTCCCAGTCTATATCTTTGCTGTAGAAGTTGAGATCTTTCAGAGAGGTGCAGGGTATTTGGCTTGATTCCTGTTGACATCTTCTTGGTGGTGTGGCGGCTGGTGTGGGGGTTCTAACTTTGGTGAGGCTGTGGTCGGACATTATAGTTTTTACAGTTTCGTACGAGTGTACCAGGTTGAAGTTGTTGCCAAATAGTAAGTCCAGTGTGTTGTTGCCTCTTGTAGGTTCCTCGATGTATTGCTTCATGTATGCAGTGTCCATGATAGTCATTAGCTCCTTGGCTTGCTGTTTTTCATCCCTGGTTCCTCCATCTATTTTCATGGTTGCCCAATTGATGATGGGCAGGTTGAAATCTCCTGTGATGATGACATCTGTAGCGGGAGTTGGAAGATTCTGTAGGAGTGATTGTATCTTCTCTGTGACCTCCTTGAAAATTTCCCCTGTGGTGTTTGGAGGTCGGTACAAAATTATGATGAGCATGTCGGTTTGTCTTATGTGTACTGCTAGTAGCTCTGTTGTGCCGTTTGAGAATGCAACTAAAGTTTCGGTATTTGCAGCCATATCCTCCCTTAGGTAGAGTGCTACTCCTCCGTGGCTTCTGTCCTCTCTGTCGGCTCTGAATAGAGTGAAATTATGGATATTGATCTCTGCATCCAAAATGTTTTCGTTCAGGTGTGTTTCTGTGAGGGCTAGAAAAATTGAGTTGTCTTCCTCTGCAATTTCTTCCAACATAGGGACTTTACATTGATTGTTTCGTGGGTAAAGTCCTCTGATGTTGCCCACAAAAAAACTAGTTAGTGGTAGTTGCACCTTCCTCTGTGGTTCATGTCTGGCCCCTCGGTTTGGGCTAGGAATCTCTCCATTATCACTTGAGACCGTTTTTCCACTTCCAGAAGACGTCCCATTACTACCTCTAAAAAAGCACCTTGGTCGGGCATAGCCGTGTGTACCGCTGCTGGTCTGACCTTGTGAGTTTGCTGGATGGTTGGCCAGCTTCTGAGGGCATTGCGTTGGCTTTCTAATTTTTCCTCATGAGTTGGTGTGTAGGCAAATTCCCTTTGAATGTGTCCTGTAGCGTGTTCCCTTGGTTTGTTGACGTTGTTTCTGGGCGTCAGTATTTTGGTTCCCTTGATGTGTGGAAGATTGCAGTCTCTCATAGTACATGCCCTTTTGTTGAGCGAGATTCTGCATACATATGGGTGGTAGTCGATGCACTTCCATCCACGCTTGCAACTGATTCTTTCATCCCGCCCGTGCTTCATGAATTTTGCACATATTTTTGGGTGGTCTTGTTTGCATCCCATGCCCACTACTCCATATCGGCATTCATTTCTTAGGTAGAAATTGCATACTTCCATGCTTTTCCTCCTAATATCGGTGCCCCTGTTTTCAGCTCTGGGCCTAGGTCTCCATGAATTTGTATTTACAGCACTAACCTCACCTGTTCTTCTGTATGTAGGAGCATTATGGCTGCATCCGTTGCATGTGGGGTGTGTGCTCGTTGGGGTCCCCGACCTCACCTGTCTTGCTGCATTTTGAGGAGGCTCTGCCGTGTCTGCTAGTGTTGCGGGGGGGAAGCTATGGGCATCTGGCATTGTGATGCTAATATTTCCTGGTGTGTTCCCCAGACCTAGATCTAGGCCTATAGCCACGTTTGTTGTGGTACTGGTATGGGGGTTGTCACCGTCACTCTTGCCTACGGCTACTTCTGGGCTTTTGGGTAGGCCTTGGCCTAGGTCAGTGTCCCCAGTTAATTCCTTGGTTGTTGGTGTATTGTCAGCTGGCGTGTTGGTGACAGCTTTGTTGCTCTGGAGCTGAACAGGGATTTTTCTTACCTTACTTATCGCTCCAGAATTGGTTATTCGTTCCCTGTGTTGGAGAACGGCTGCTTCTGCCTCGGCCACCCACTCACCTTTTGTGTCAAACTTTGTTAGGCAGCATGTTTTGCACATGAATTTCCTTGGCGTTTTTGCATAGTTGAGAATTTGATAGGCAGGGAGTTCTGTGCAGAAATAGTGCAGCCAATCCCGGCAGTAGTCGCATTGGATTGCATTTTTTTCACCTGCGAACTTGATTCCGCAGTCGGGGCACTCTGGGTCGGATTTGTTTTGATCCTCGTCCATTGTTGGCGTCATGTTCTTAGTCACTGTTTTATATATTATAGGAGGACATTAAAATGGCATCAAGGTTTAGCAATGTGTGCATTATGGGAGACTTTAATTTTCCGAATGTTCTGTAGATTGGCAGCATCAAATAGTCGACTCTGATGAGTTTATCGAGGTAGTTCAAGATAGTTTTATATTTAAATTCATAGATACACCGATTATGAGGTAATAATATTCTCGATATAGTTTTCAGTAACAATGTACATATGATAATAATGTAGAGATAGGAGACTACCTAGGAAATAGCGACCACAATTCTGTGTATTTTAATATACAATGGAAAGGTAATACCAGAGAGAATACAACATTAATACCAGACTTCAAAAAAGCCAATTATGGCGAGTTAAGAAGAGCCCTATTAGCGGACCCTATTGTCAAAAAATTAAGTCGATCCAGGTGTCCCGATGAGTGCAACCCTTCTCAGGTACCTGTCAGCTTAAGTCAGGAAGAGACATCAAACTTGGTATTTGTTTGTTTTGTTTTGTAGATGTTTAGGTGACAATCACCACGGTCGATCTGGGGATCCGCCGCTAATGAGCTCTTCCTGGAATCTTTACGCCTCTGAATCTTAAGATTCTTTACAGGACTGAACATACCATTTTTATCGGCAATAGCTCAGAGAAGAGTGTTGAGAGGAGAGAAGAGGTGTTGGAGAGAGAGAGGAAGGTGTTGGAGTGGCTTTGTTATGTGTGTTTTGTCTGTATACGTCGTCAGGATGTCCCCTGACTGGGTGCAAGCATGTGAAACATGCTAGGACGTACTACCGCACCCACTAAATGTCCGCCGTGGCAGGGATTCGATCCCGGGTCTTTCAGATTGACACGCGAGCGTGCTCACCACTTGACCACCACGGTAGAAGCATAAAATAATTTTATCAAGTCAGTATTCAATGAACAAAATAAATACCTGTATATCCCCAAAAGAAATTTAGATCAACACAGAACCAACCCAAATGGATGAATAATAGACTATTAGATCTTCTAGGAAAAAAGAGAGGAATATATAGAAAAATTTAGAAAGGTGAAATTCACCTATTTGCTTACTATCAGAATCTATCAAGACAGGTAAAAAAGGATATTAGGAAAGAAAAAAGAAATTATGAAATCAAGGTTGCCAATGACTCAAAAAAGAATCTTAAGGCTTTTTACCAATAATATAAATCCAAGGTTAGAGATGTAATTGGTCCCCTTAAAACTTCGATAAGAGAAATGACAGAAAATGATTTAGAAATGTGCAGTAGCCTACATTAAATAGTACATTTCTTTAATTTCCGTTTTCACTAATGAAAATTTGGCACAGTTTCCAGAAGTCCGTAAGGTATACTGTATAGCGATAGTATAGAAAATAGGTTAAGTATGGTTATTATAAGTATAAATTATGTGCTTAAGGGGGGTGACCTGTTTTTTGTTTTATTTCTCCTTTTCTATCTTTCTCTGGCTTGTATCAATTCGGCCCCATTCAGCCAACTATTCTACGACATTCATCCCCATCTAGGTGTCGATTTCTTCCTGGCGAGCGATAGCGAGACAGCATTATATGAAGAAATCCGGCTTCGCCGGAGATATTTTTCTATCGAAAAATGTACAAATTTAGCCTGCTGTCAAAAACAATTTAAAAATATGCTGGCTCGCTACCGCTCACCAGTAAAAAAATTACACTTAGATGGGATAAACATCTTAAAACAGTAGTCTGAATGGGGCCAAAGGCTCCTGACCTTTGACCAGTGAGGACGTCCCCAGTGACCGCTCGTGACATACCTGTTTATCCCCTAGTGAGGTGAACATTAATTCTTAGTGATGGCTTGTGTTGATGAGATTGTCACCTCTTCCCATGTTCTCCAGCTTTGTCTTGCTTTGCAAGAAAGGCTGGAGAATGTTGAGCTCGAGGTCCAATCTCTCAAGGACGAGAACCTAGCATTGAAGATGGCATTAGAGGAAACGAAAAATGCCACTGGTGTAGGAAAACCGGACTTTTCCTGGAAAGTGGTAGCTTCAAGTGGAACGAAGTGTACCTTGAAGAAGCAGTGTGTACCTGTATAGAGCCGTGGCGGTCGAGTGGTGAGCACGCTCACGTGTGAATCTGCAAGACCCGGGATCAAATCCCTGCCACGGCGGACATTTAGTGGGTGTGGTAGTACATCCTAGCATGTTTCACATGCTCGCACCCAGTCAGGGGACATCCTGACGACGTATACAGACTAAACACACCTAACAAAGCCACTCCAACAGTTTCCTCTCTCTCCAACACCCCTTCTCCCCTCTCTACACTTTTCAGAAAAATAGGAAAAGTAGAATGTAGATACGAGGTGCCGTTGTAAAGGCTTATCCCTCAATACCTTCATCATCAAACAACAAGTACAGCATCCTGGAGGACGAGTGTGATGGAAGTGAAGACGGAGTGGGGGGAGGAGATGACCCGTCTTACAGCGAGGCAGTGAGAGGGGAGGGGAGGAAGTCTGCTGCTGCTGCTACAACTGCTGCTACACGCCGACAAAAGGAAAAAGCTAAGTCTGTTTTCATTGTCGGTGATTCATTGGTTAGATACCTTGGCAGGGCAACAAACACTCAGGTTGGTAAAGTTGTCTGCGTGCCTGGTGCCGGAGTTGGGAGGGTGGCTGAGAAGATAGATGCTGTCCTGGAAGTGAGTGGGGAGGACCCCATCATCTTCCTCAATGCAGGACTGAGGAGTTGCTCTCCAAGTATCAGGAAATGTTGGAGGGGATCAAGGAAAAGGGTGGAGTTCCTGTGGTAAACAGTATCCTGCCAAGAAGAGGGGTAAGGAAGGAATGGTCCTCCAGGGCTATTGGTGTAAATAGCAGGCTGGAGAAGTATTGCAAGGCAAATACTATTCCATTCCTGGATAACTGGTCCCTCTTTTATGGTAAGGATGAACTGTATGCCCAGGATGGAGTACATCTCTCTCGACTAGGAGTTTCGACCTTGGCCAGCTCACTCGACAAGATTGTTGCGGAGTTTCGTTAAAAAAACCTGGGTGTGTAAGTAAAATACTGTCTCCATATGGAGCAGGTACTTCATGTGACAAACCAGTGAGTAAAATAGAAATAAGCAGTCAAGATAGTGCGGATATAGTGATGTGTAATAGTAGTATCGATAACACTACACATGTAACTGATAGTAAAGATGAGAATACTGATAGAGTAGAATTTCCGTCTAGAGCTAGTAGTTCAACAAGAAATAATAAGTTAGCTAAACACAATAGAAAATTAGTTGCAAATAAAAGTAATTGGTTGAGGGTATATTATACAAATTGTAGGAGTTTATGTAACAAAATGAACGAACTTAGAGCACTCGTTAGCACAGAAAATATAGACATAATAGCGCTAACTGAAACGTGGATTAATACAGAATCTAGGCATTTTTTACCAGAATTTGATATTCCAGGATATAGTTTGTTTAAATATGACTGAACAAGTAGGAGGGGCGGGGGTATAGCAGTGTTTGTCAGGAGTACATTAAAAAGCTGTATTAAATCAGGTATTAGACTAAATAATGATAATGAAAGTGTTTGGGTAGAGGTTAACGAAGGTAGTGAGACCATAGTTATTGGAGTTATATATAGACCGCCTAATATGAGTAGAAATGGCGAACATCGTTATGGGAGGAAATTAAAATAGCATCAAGGTTTAGCAATGTGTGCATTATGGGGGACTTTAATTTTCCGAACATTTATTGGCAGCACCAAATAGGCGACTCCGATTCAGTAGAGTTTATTGAGGTAGTACAAGATAGTTTTTTATTTAAATTCATAGATACGCCGACTAGGTATTAATATTCTTGATTTAGTTTTTAGTAACAATGAACATATGATAAATAATGTAGAGATTGGTGACCACCTAGGAAATAGCGATCATAAATCTATTTATTTTAATATACAATGGACAGGGAATGCTAAAGAGAATACGACACTTATCCCAGATTTCAGAAAAGCCGATTATGGTGGGCTAAGAAGAGACTTAAGGGTGGACCCTATTGTTAAGCAATTAAGTCAGGATATGCCGGCGGTAAACTTGCCACCTACATATAACCAGTTTATTGCTTCACTCCACAATGCTCAAAATAAATATATCCCTAAAAAAAGATTTAGATCGACGCAGAACCAACCAAAATGGATGACTAATAAGCTAATAGATCTTATAGGAAAAAAGAATGGAATATATAGAAAAATAAAGAAAGGCGAAATTAATTTACATATAATACTATCAGACTATCAAGACAGGTCAAAAAGGAAATCAGGAAAGCAAAAAGATATGAAATAAGGATAGCCAGTCACTCAAAAAATAACCCTAAAGCTTTTTACCAACTATATAAATCTAAAGTTAGAGAGGTAATAGGCCCCCTACAAACTTCAATAGGAGAAATAACAGAAAATGATTTAGAAATGTGCAGTACATTAAATAGTCAGTTTCTTTCCGTTTTCACTAACGAAAATTTGGCACAGATTCCAGAAGTCATTATGGTATATAGTGATAGTATAGAAAATATGTTAAGTACAGTTAGTATAAGTAGAAATGATGTGCTTAAGGAAATTGACAGACTGAAACCTCAAAAATCGCCTGGTCCTGACGAGGTATATGCTAGAGTATTAAAAGAATGCAGAGATGAGTTAAGTAGCCCATTAGCATTTTTATTTAACAAGTCATTAGAAACAGGTTTAGTTCCAGAAGCTTGGAAGCTTGCAAATGTAGTTCCGATCTTCAAAAAAGGTGATACATCGATAGCATCCAATAACCGTCCCATTATAGTCTCACATCAATCATAGGAAAGTTGCTAGAGTCTATTATTGCTAGGAAAATTAGAAGCCACTTTGTAATATTTAACTTAATCAATTCTTCTCAGCATGGATTCACTCAGGGACGTTCTTGCCTTACTAATTTGCTTAGCTTTTTCTCAGAGGTATATGAAGCAGTAGATAGTGACAAGTCATATGATATTATATATTTAGATTTCAGTAAAGCTTTCGACAGAGTCCCTCATGAGAGATTGATGAGAAAGGTTGAGGCACATGGAATAGGAGGGTCGTTGTTGGGATGGATTAGGTCATGGCTAATTGGTAGGAAACAGAGAGTCAGCATAAATGGTACCAAGTCAGAGTGGGGAGCAGTCAAAAGTGGCGTCCCCCAGGGATCGGTATTAGGTCCCCTGTTGTTTCTTATATACATAAATGACCTAGATTTAGGTATAACTAGTAGGATAAGTAAATTCGCAGACGATACTAAAATGGGGAGATCAATTGATTCAGATAGCGATATAGAGTGCCTCCAAAGGGATCTAGATACCTTACATGAATGGTCAGTAAATTGGCAGATGAAGTTTAACATTGACAAATGCAAGGTATTAAAGATAGGGAAGATGCAAACAAATGTTAAATATAAACTAGCTAATTTAGAATTAGAAAATTCAGACTGCGAGAAAGATCTAGGTGGGATTGTTAGCAATGATTTGAAGCCTAGAAAACAGTGTATAAGCGTTCGAAATAAGGCAAACAGGATTCTCGGGTTCATCTCTAGGAGTGTGAGTAACAGAACTGCTGATGTTATCTTAAAACTTTACTTGTCATTAGTGAGACCCCATATGGATTATGCTGTTCAATTTTGGTGTCCTTATTACAGAATGGACATAGGTTCATTGGAGAGAGTACAGCATAGAATGACAAAAATGATCCATAATATTAGAAATCTTCCGTATGAAGAAAGGTTGAAGAAATTAGGTTTACATTCGTTAGAGAGACGCAGAGATAGAGGGGATATGATAGAGGTGTTCAAGTGGGTTAGTGGGATTAACAAAGGGGACATGACAAATGTACTAAAGCTCAGTGATAGCGAAAGAACTCATACCAATGGTTTCAAAATTAGATCAATTTAGTTTCAGAAAAGATATAGGCAAATATTGGTTTGGTAACAGAGTTGTAGATGGGTGGAATGGACTACCAAGTGCTATAGTGGGATTAAAAACGGTAGGGAACTTTAAGATAAAATTGGAAAAGCATATGGACGAGAAGGGTTGGGTGTGAAGGGGGATCAGCCGGGTTGGGCCAATCAGCGCTCTGCAGACCCCCGTAACCCTGCGTTAATCTCTAACCGTTTTGGTAAGATGATCCTCAGGGTATTAGTGTGTTGAGCCTATAATTGGGCTTTGTAATTGGGGTTTTGTGAGACAGGGATCTGCCTTGCTTAGGCCAATCGGCTTTCTGCAGACTCCCATTTTCTTATGTTCTTATGTAAATGGATACAAGCCAGAGAAATAGAGAAGAGGAGAGGAAAAAAAGCAGGTCACCCCCTTTAAGGAAATTGACAGACTGAAACTTCATAAATCGCCTAGTCCTGGTGAGGTATATGGTAGAGTATTAAAAGAATGCAGAGATGAGTTAAGTTACCCAATAACATTTCTAATTTACACTGAGAGCAATCCAGCTAGCTCTCACAAACACCTCCTCCTCCTATCCACTTCACTTCACTACACTAAACATGCACACCACACTTCATTCCTCCACACCAAAATTTAAAAAAACAAAATGATGAATTCTTGCCCAGCCTCGGAGTCCCCGGGGGGGGGGGGGGGGAAGAAGGGGGGGGGGGACCATAAATGCCCCAACACCCGACCGACCATCCCCTCACGACCCTACAAAATTACCTGGACCTCGGCCGGTTACTCTTTCTATTAATTTCTGCAACATTCGCGGACTTTCCTCTAACTTTCACTCTGTTGAACACCATCTCTCCTCCTACAAACCTGATCTTCTCTTCCTCACCGAAACTCAGGTGTCTGTAGCAACATCCAGCAGCCCCTTCTCTATATCCTCCTACTTTCTCTATCCTAGTTTCAAAGCCAAAGGCGGATGTTGTGCATATGTGCACAACAAACTCACTTGCTCTCGTGTTCCCGATTTCGACTCCTCTGAATTCTCAACTTTATGGCTCAAACTTTCCTGTCATTCTCTTACTAAATATTTCTGTGCTGTCTATCTTTCCCCTAACTCTACCAACTTTCCCAAATTCTTTGACTATCTAAACTCTACAGTGGAACACATTCTATCCATTTCTCCTTTCTCAGAAATCTCCATCTTAGGAGATTTCAACGTTCACCACCGCCAATGGCTCTCTTCTCACACTACTGATCCACCTGGTGAACAAGCCTACGTCTTTTCTATCCTAAATGACCTAGAGCAGTTAGTTCAGCAACCCACCCGTATCCCGGATCGCATCGGAGATCGGCCCAACATTCTTGACTTGTTTCTAACTTCTAACCCTTCTTCTTATACTGTCGATCTTTTCTCTCCTTTGGGCTCCTCCGACCATAAACTTATCTCTGTCACCTGTCCTATCTCTCCAGTACGGCCACCCGATCCTCCTAGCCGGCGGCGCTTGTGGCACTTTGGCGCTGCCGACTGGGAGGCTCTCTGGCAGTACTTCTTTGGTTTCCCATGGAATGATTTCTGCTTCCGTGGCCAGGGACCCTCGGAGAGTGCTGAACGCATTACCGAGGTAATCCTATCGGGCATGGAAGCATACATTCCATTCTCTTTCTCTCAGACCAATGCTAAAAAATCTTGGTTTACTCACGCCTGTTCTACTGCTGTCCGCAATAAGGAGAAAGCATTCAAACGGTACCGTCGCCTTAAAACTCAAGACTCTCATTCTTCCTATGTTTCTGCCCGGAATCAAGCCAAATCTGTTCTTCGACTTACCAAACACTCTTTCATCAATAATAAATGCACTGAACTATCCAACTCTAGCTCTTCCCAAGCTTTCTGGCATCTAGCCAAAAACCTCTCCAACAATTTCTCTTCCTAGTCTTTCCCTCCCCTTTCCCACTCTGATGGTACAACCATCACTTCTTCTTCTGACAAAGCTAAACTCTTCGCTCAAACTTTTGCTAGAAATTCCACCTTGGATGATTCCGGTGCTATTCCTCCCTCTCCACCCTCCTCTCTCGTACTTATGCCTAATATCCTAATCTCTTCTAAAGATGTACTTTCTACCCTCTCTGGGCTTAACACTAATAAGGCGTACGGTATTCCTCCTGTTGTTCTCAAAAACTGTGCTTCCGTGCTGACTCCCTGCCTAGGCAAACTCTTTCGTCTCTGTCTATCCTCTAACGTCTTCCCTTCATGCTGGAAATTTGCTCACATTCAACCTGTCCCAAAGAAGGGTGACCGCTCTCAACCCTCCAACTATCGTCCAATTGCTCTTATCTCTTGTCTTTCTAAAGTTTTTGAAACTATTCTTGCTTCCAAATTTCTTAAGCATTTCTCTTCTCATAATCTGCTCTCAGATCGCCAGTATGGCTTCCTTAACCCGGGAACTACGGGAAGACTCTTAAGAGTAAGGGGAAAAAAATCTATTTAAAACAAACACCCAAAAAAAAAAAAAAAAAAGGAAACAAAACAAAAAAAATATATTTTTTTATTTTTTTATTTTTTTATTGCCCCTGGGCCATTCCAAATATCACTCCTCCACCTCCCCTCCTTCCCCACTTTCCTCCCCCCCTTCAGTTATCACCTATTTTCCCTGTTATTCCCTTATTCTGTGGTATATTTTCGTGCTAACATTAGCGAGTTGCAAGCAGGGCATTGTCATCACTGTTAGCAAGCGAGTGCAAGAGAGAGAGAGAGAGTATCGATCGACAGTCTCTCTCCAGACGTGGGGCAAAGTGGTGGGAAAGGAGGTTGCCTCAGCCATACATTATGTAACTCCCGGCCTGTATTGCCGATTTTGACCATCCAAACGCTGTTTCCACTTGTTTTATTGTTGTAACAGGTTAATACCTTTATAATCAACCTATTATAGGCGCATATGGATAAGTATTAACCTCTGAAGTGCGCATGGGGGTAATTGGAAACGTCCCCCTGTGTTGACGTATTTGAGGTGTTTCCGTCACTAAAATATTCATTGTGCCATTAATAGCATTAATACTTATCCATATGCGCCTATTATGGGTTGATTATAAAGGTATTAACCTGAGACAACAATAAAACGAGTGAAAACAGCGTTTGGATGGTCAAAATCGGAGATATAGCCCGCGAGTTGTATAATGTATGGGTGAGGCAATCTGCTTTCCCGCCAATTTCCCCCAAGGCCACTGAGACACAGTCGATCGATACTCTCTCTCTCTCTCTCTTGCACTCGCTTGCTATCAGTGATGACCACACCCTCCAATCGGATTTCTAATGTTAGCACGAAAATATACCTCAGAATAAGGGAATAACAGGGAAAATAGGTGATAACTGAAGGAGAGGAGGAAAGTGGGGAAGGAGGGGAGGTAGAGGACTGAGATTTTGCATGGCCCAGGGGCCAAAAAAAAAAAAATTTTTTTTTTTCGATGTCAAAAGTTGATTTTTTTTTCTCTGACTCTTAAGAGTCTCCCCGCAGTGCGCCGGGGGAACTCTTAAGAGTCTCCCCGCAGCTCCCGGGTTAATGCTATTTATGGTAAAATAACGATGTTAGTGATGGGAACAGCTCAAATACGTCAGCACAGGAGTGTGGTGTCCCATACCCCCCATGCGCACTTCAGAGGTTAAGCCATGGCTCTACTGGTGATCTTCAATCAATCAAATTGAGTAGTGACAGGGGGTTAGGGGGAAGTGGGGATAGGACAAGAATTAGTTGGATGAAGTGAGTTTTAGGAGGAGAAAAAGGTGTCCAGGCTTAACTGGAGCTGCCTGAGGGTTTTCAGTGTTTGGGAGATCGGTGTTACTACGAAGACGGCTGGACCCGACCAGGGAGGCAGTGGGTCGAGAGCTGGGCGGCTGGAACTGTGGCCTATTGTACGGGTAGGGAATTTAAGGCCATATATTTATCCTCCCGGCCCGAATGGGAGTCCCGTACTAATAGGCCGCTGGTGATGAGGTGTTGGTGAGGGTGATGGGTGGTGGTGGTGATATTACTTCCTCGGGAGGTCCGGGAAGCCTTGCTTCAGAGCTTGCTTCACTGTTAGGCCGCATTCGATGTAGTTGTATTTGCCTTTTTTGTGAAAATAGCAATTGCAGCCTAAGCAATTCCAGTCCAACATGCAGTAGCTCAGGAATCCGTTGTATTCAGGTGGGACGCAGTCCTCGTACGCATAACTCATAGTCATGTTGTGGTCCTTATTCAGGTGTGGTAGGCAGATATCCAAGAACAATTGGTGAGGGGTCTTGGGGGTGTCTGGTTTCTTCTCTACCTGTCTCACTGGTTCGATTTCAATGAGGGGCATGGAGGCACCTTTTTTTGGTTTTGAAGGAGGTGAAGGAGGCTCTGCAGGTGGCTTGGTGTTGACTGCAGGGGTCTCCTCCATCGCCTCTTCTTCTTCTGCTGCAGGTGTCGGAGTTGAGTTGGTTTCTTCAGCAGCTCTTCCAGGATCAGCACTGCTTCAGGTTCAGGGGGACAGTTTTTTCTGTTTAGAGGTGCTTTGATGGTCAAGTGCCTCTGTGGAGTAGGTCTCTGTCTGACAGGACCCCTCTGGGCATTGTCCAACAACCCTCCTGGTACAAGAATACCTGGGAGATTGTTGGCCTGAAGGAGGGCAGGTAGGTATAGCTGGAGGAGGGAGTAGTTTCCTCCAGCAAGAGCCACGGCCGTCCTGATGATAATATCGATCTTAATTGATATATCATTAGGCAGGTCCATGCTCTTTAGTCTGTCAACCTTTTTCATAATACCCTGCCTCTCCTTCAAGTCTCGGGCATGATGTGAGCCCTTGACTGTGTTGCCCCTGGGTCCTGTGACCAGAGTGGCCTCAGGACCTCTTGCCCCTGTTTTGGTGTGGAATTCTACCCTCTCTCCGTCACCTAGATAGGGTACAGACTTCCTGGGGTTGTTTTTCTTAATATTTTTGTGGTGTACAAAAATATCAGTGCTGTTGTCATCCCTGGTGATAAATCCAAAGCCCTTCTTCACATTAAACCACATTACAGTGCCGGCAACGAGTGTGGAAGTTGCGGGAGGCATTGTCACCGTTGTGGTGGTGGTGAAGAGAGGAGGATATGTAGGTCTGCTCGGTGTGGCTGCTCAACTCAGAATGCCCTCCTACTAAAACAAAGGGCGAGGGGTCATAGAGGGGACTGAAGAGGTGAGAATTAATTTCAAAGATTATGCAACTAGGAGAGTAATATTACTTCTATCTCCCCCGAAATAGTGGTAAATTGAGTTTGAATTTAAAGTACACAAAATTAGTATGGAACAATAATTAATGTAATTTCTATTGAATATCTAACATTCACGTCAACGATCGCATTTAAGAAATCACGTAACGAGCCGAGGAATTCAGATATAAAAAGGGGTGAATGAATGAATGAAAGAATTAAAGAACAACTCTAAAACTTACACAAGGGAACAGAAGCTAAGTCACTAAATGGAATTAGTCAACAAATGCTCTGGGAACGCTGAGGATTACTAGCGTTAAAGACTAATTAAAATATATTAATTAATCCAACGAAAAAGGGCGCATACGACAAAGTTATGCTAAAGAATTACTCTGAACAGGTATTTCTCAAGGTCTGAATTAATTAACAGAGTCTTGCAAATAAGCACACACTAAAATAAAACGGTGTATGGTGAATGATGTGAGCTTAAGTAATAGAAACTATAGGTGCAGGAATTCCTTGACACGAAGTATCAGAATTACTTACATCAGTAATCAAATGAACGTCAATATAAGATTCACAAAAGAAATGCACAGGCGATTATATAATCGAACGTAAATAAGGTAACAGAGGGGGGGGGGGGGGGAAGGGGACATAATCTACTAGAACAACGTTGAGGACTATGGATTAATTATGTGCGAGTAAATTCGTTATGCAAATGGTTGAAGGTTCTGATTATAATAAAATAGGAAGGGAAATCAGTTCACGAAATACACGTCGACCTCAACTCACAAAATTACAGGACAGAATACATATATATAGAAAGATCTGCGAACGTGTGGCAAAAGGAAAATACTGAACCCAACTATATAACGTCGGCGTAAGGCGTTTGGTCTAGATTTAAGTCACTATCACCGGTTTAAGGCTTAACACAGTTTCTTTTAACACAAGAAGGTAAGTTTCGAAATACTTAACACTGGTATGTAATAAAGATCTCGGGCACAGATCTCAGAGGTATTAGGCACACACGATTCACATATCTTAATTTACCTTGACAACAATAACACAACGAAAGACACAGCACTTAGGAAATATTTAGAGGACTGGTTTGAAGTATAAATCCTAGGGAATGCACTTCAGGGGCAGGGCCGGTTTGGAGTATAACTCCTAGGGTGGCACTTCAGGGGCAGGGCACTTTCTGGGGGGGGGGGCTGGATGGAAAGCTACACGGTTCAGTACTCAGTTCCTTAGATAGGGAGCTGAGCAGTTGGGTTGTGTATTTTTTCATACCTTCCTCAGGTTTTCCTGAGGTCCTATTCTAAATTATTCTTGATTCAGGGGTCAATGAACTCGGGGTTATAGGGTATTGAGAAAAGAGGAAAATGGTTGTTGTGAGGTAATTACTTATCGTAGGTATACCTAACAGTGGTTTGCATGCATATATTATATATGTGTTAGGTAGTTCAATAATTACTTATAACTTAGCTACTTAATCTACTAAGGAAGAAATGGGATGTATATGGATTTGTCTGTGAGTTATATTCCTACACAAACCTGGACATAGCTTACTGAATATTTGATCTTGGTCGAGGGTTATTGGATCTCCTAATCCGCCACAAGGTGTCCTCTCGTTCTATCCATTTCTGTCGGTCGATTTCAGGCCGTTGATATTCTATTTGCATAACTACTTCTTCTGTGTCTCCTGTAGTTTGGGAGCTGAGGACATATATGCAGCTCATGCCGGCACCGGGCTACGAGGGGCGGGCTTGAACCGGACGCTAACGAAGGGGGAGGAGCCTCCCATACCCGGCTCACCATAGAAAACGGTTTACCAGGGGTCGCTTGGTTAATTTCCCAGGGATCATTAAAGCAGGTTATGTCTGGTTTTAATAGTTGTTCTTGGTAGAGGTGAATTATCCCTCTCTGGTCCGTCCTCCTGTGCTCTCTTGCCTACGTCCATTGGTATCGATAATCTTCGGACTGTTGGTGTTTTATCTGCATGAATAGCTCCTCATTAGGAGCTCAGTTAGGAACAGTTCCTCATCTTGAGGAACTGCTGTGCTGTGGTTGGTTGATGGGAGAGGGGCAGAGCAGGCTGTTGATTGTAGAGGGGCTTTTCCCATTCTTGAGGCTGGTGGTTGTTGGTGTGGAACACGGGGAAGCAGGGCTTGTCCTGGTATCTGTCTAGTCACACTCTAGTGGCTAGAGCATGGGAAAATTGGGGTGTCTCTGCTATTTTTGTTGTCTTGACTGTGGGGTTTTGGAGTTGCAGACTGGCTATCTTGTAAACGTTCTTCAGGCCCGTCATCTCAATATGATAAAGTGAAGAGGGAATGAACTCTTGGTAACGAATTAGTGTATAGTTTATTTAAGAGTCGGAAATTGAAGTTCCGATCAGACGCTAATAAACTTTTGAACTGTAAAGACGTGTCCCGTGATCTCTTCCACCAAACTCCCCGCGCCAGGCCCTGAGTCCTGACCCTTTAACCCTTATATACCGAAGCCGGAATCCTCTGAACTACACCAGGACCCTAGTTATAGCTAAGTCATTGATATACATGGCCATTTATACAATGTTTAGTTAGGGTATCCTGAGAGATAGGCTACCATTGATTAAGACTAGGCTACTATAAACAACCCTCATCTGCTCCTATAGTTCATCCCATAAGGTAGTCTATCTCATACTATATTATTATTTTATTTTCTATTTTTGATTGGTGTGGAACGAGATAACTTTTCGCCATATCCCCCACAAGGGACATAAAAGATAATTCTGCTGTCTTGTGGTACTATTAGATATATCATTTATGGTAGAGAATTGAGAGAACCAGAATAGGTAGGTTGTTGTTGGGATGGATTAGGTCATGGCTAATTGGTAGGAAGCAGAGAGTCAGCACAAATGACACGAAGTCAGAATGGGGAGCAGTCAAAAGTATGTGTGTTCCCCAGGGATCTGTATTGGGTCCTTTTTTGTTTGTTATATACATAAATTACCTTGATTTAGGTATAACTAGTAGGATAAGTAAATTCACAGACGATGCCAAAAAGGGGAGAAAAATATATTCAGATAGCGACATAGAGTGCCTCCATAGGGATCTAGATACCTTACACGAATGGTCAGTAAATTGGCAGATGAAAATGCAAAATGTAAACTAGCTAATATGGAATTAAAAATTTCTGACTGTGAGAAAAATCCAGGTGTGTTTGCTAGCAATGATTTGAAACCTAGAAAACAGTATATATAAGCGTCCGTAACAAGGCAAACAGGATTCTCGGGTTCATCTCTAGGAGTGTGAGTAACAGAACTGCTGATGTTATCTTAAAACTTTATTTGTCATTAGTGAGACCCCGGCCATATGGATTATGCTGTTCAATTTCGGTGTCCTTATTACAGAATGGACGTAGATTCCCTGGAGAGAGTACAACGTAGAATGACAGCAGACCCCCGTTTTCTGACCTCTGACCGCTTTGGTGCGGTCGGTCCTCATGGTATTATTGAACTGGGCCTATACGTCTTTTCTATCCTAAATGACCTAGAGCAGTTAGTTCAGCAACCCACCCGTATCCCGGATTGCATCGTAGATCGGCCCAACATTCTTGACTTGTTTCTAACTTCCAACCCTTCTTCTTATACTGTCAATCTTTTCTCTCCTTTGGGCTCCTCCAACCATAAACTTATCTCTGTTACCTGACCTATCTCTCCAGTACGGCCTCCCAATCCTCCTAGCCGGCGGCGCTTGTGGCACTTCGGCGCTGCCGACTGAGAGGCTCTCCGGCAGTACTTCTTTGATTTCCCATGGAAGATTTCTGCTTCCGTGGCCGGGGACCCTCGGAGAGTGTTGAACGCATTACCGAGGTAATCCTATCGGGCATGGAAGCATACATTCCATTCTCTTTCTCTCAGACTAATGCTAAAAAATCTTGGTTTACTCACGCCTGTTCTACTGCTGTCCGCAATAAGGAGGAAGCATTCAAACGGTACCGACGCCTTAAAACTCAAGACTCTCATTCTTCCTATGTTTCTGACCGGAATCAAGCCAAATCTGTTCTTCGACTTGCCAAACACTCTTTCATCAATAATAAATGCACTGAACTATCCAACTCTAGCCCTTCCCAAGCTTTCTGGCATCTAGCCAAAAACCTCTCCAACAATTTATCTTCCTCGTCTTTCCCTCCCCTTTTCCACTCTGATGGCACAACCATCACTTCTTCCTCTGACAAAGCTAAACTCTTCGCTCAAACTTTTACTAGAAACTCCACCTTGGATGATTCCGGTGCTATTCCTCCCTCTCCACCCTCCTCTCTCTTACTTATGCCTAATATCCTAATCTCTTCTAAAGATGTACTTTCTACCCTCTCTGGGCTTAATACTAATAAGGTGTACGGTCCGGACGGTGTTCCTCCTGTTGTTCTCAAAAACTGTGCGTCCGTGCTGACTCCCTGCCTAGGCAAACTCTTTCGTCTCTGTCTATCCTCTAACGTCTTCCCTTCATGCTGGAAATTTGCTCACATTCAACCTGTCCCAAAGAAGGGTGACCGCTCTCAACCATCCAACTAAAGTTTTTGAAACTATTCTTGCTTCCAAATTTCTTAAGCATTTCTCTTCTCATAATCTGCTCTCAGATCGCCAGTATGGCTTCCTTAACCCGGGAACTGAGGGGAGACTCTTAAGAGTTCCCCTGGCGAACTGCGGGAAGACTCGTAAGAGTAAGGGGAAAAAAATCCATTTAAAACACCAAAACATTTTTTATTTTTTTTATTTTTTTTGCCCCTGGGCCATGCCAAATATCACTCCTCCACCTCCCCTCCTTCCCCACTTTCCTCCCCTCCTTCAGTTATCACCTATTTTCCCTGTTATTCCCTTATTCTGTGGTATATTTTCGTGCTAACATTAGCGAGTTGGTAGCAGGGCATTGTCATCATTGTTACCAAGCATGGGAAAGAGCGAGAGAGAGAGACTATTGCGTAACAGTGTATCTCCAGACAAGGGGAGGGGAGGAGGGCAGGGAGGTTGCCTCAGCCATACATTATGTAACTCCCGGCCTGTATCGCCGATTTTGACCATCCAAACACTGTTTCCACTTGTTTTATTGTTGTAACAGGTTAATACCTTTATAATCAACCTATAACAGGCGCATATGGATAAGTATTAATGCTATTTATGGTAAAATAACGATGTTAGTGATGGGAACAGCTCAAATACGTCAGCACTGGAGTGTGGTGTCTCATACCCCCCATGCGCACTTCTTAGGTTAAGGGTCGCTCTACTGGTGATCTTCTTTCATATCTTACTAACTCTTGGTCATCCTCCTTTCAGGAATTCGGTGAGACTTTTTCTATTGCACTAGACATATCGAAAGCCTTCGATAGAGTCTGGCACAAATCTTACACTACTTACACTACCTTACACTACTCCATTAGTTTTTCAGAACGCCCCAGCCAGCAATCCCTCAACGACAAACGTAATGAAGCCATAGAACTCTTAAATTCTGATCTAAATACTATATCCAATTGGGGCAGAGAAAACCTTGTTACCTTTAATGCTTCCAAAATCCAATTTCTCCATCTATCTACCCGTAAGGAACTCCCAGCGGACTATCCCTTATTCTTCAACAATACACCCGTAAGGAACTCCCAGCGGACTATTCCTTATTCTTCAACAATACAAAAATCAATCCTTCATCTTCTCTCAATATTCTTGGTGTCTCTTTTTCTTCTGCTCTCAGTTGGAAGGACCATATTACCAGTCTTTCTAAGGCAGCCTCCCAGAAGCTGGGTGTTCTCAACCGCCTTAGGGGGTTCTTTTCCCCTGCACAGCTTCTTGCTCTGTACAAGGGCATAGTGCGTCCTTGTATGGAGTATTGTTCACATGTGTGGGGAGGTTCCTCTCACACCGCTTTCCTAGACAAAGTTGAAAGGAAGGCCTTTCGTATCATTAACTCCCGTCCACTCACCAACTCTCTGCAATCCCTCTCTCTCCGCCGCAATGTTGCATCTCTCTCGCTATTCTATCGCTACTATAATAATCAGTGTTCCTCAGAGCTTTCCCAGTGTATACCATCTCCTTTATGTAGGGCACGTGGTACCCGTCTTGCAACTCAATCCCACCCCTACTCTGTGCAACTCTCCAACCCAAGAGTGAAACGTTACTCTCAAACTTTCTTCTACTCAACAGCTGAGCTCTGGAACTCTCTCCCAGAGTCAGTCTTTCCCTCTTCCTATGACTTAAATTGCTTCAAACTCTGTGTGTCCAGGCATTTAGGCTCGAACGTCCCTTGATTTTGGCCCTGTCACTCTTTCAACTATGGGGGAGGCACTCGCTATAGGCAGTTCTGCCTTTTGCCTCCCTCAATCACATAGAAAAAAAATAAAAAATAAAATAAATAATTAGGCCTTGTAATTGAAAATAGGAGTCGGCAAAAAGCCGATCGGCCCATACAAGGCAGATCCCTGTCACACCCAACCCCAATTACAAGGCCCAACTCACTAATACCTTGAGTACTGACCCCACCAAAACGGTCAGAGATTAACACAAGATAACGGCGGTCTGCTGAGCGCCGATTGGCCCACACCTGGTAGATCCCCCTCACACCCAACCCATCTCATCCATATGCCTATCTAATTTTATCTTAAAGCTCCCTATCTTTCTTGATCCCACTATATCACTTGGTAGCCTATTCCACCCATCTACAACTCTGTTACCAAACCAATATTTGCCTATATCTTTTCTGAAACGAAATTTATCTAATTTATAACCATTTGTTCGAGTTCTTTCGCTATCACTGAGCTAGCTTCCGTACATTTTTCATGTCTCCTTTATTTACCCCACTGAACCACTTGAACACTTCTATCATATCCCCTCTAACTCTGCATCTTTCTAACGAATGTAAGCCTAATTTGTTAAACCTTTCTTCATATGGTAGATTTCTAATATTATGAATCATTTTTGTCATTCTTCGCTGTACTCTCTCCAAGGAATCTATATCCATTCTGTAATAAGGACACCAAAATTGGACAGCATAATCCAAATGAAGTCTCACAAATTACAAGTAAAGTTTCAAGATAACATCGGCAGATCTGTTACTCACACTCCTTGAGATGAACCCCAGAATCCTGTTTGCCTTGTTACGTACGCTTATACACTGTTTTCTAGGTTTCAAATCGTTGCTAACAAACACACCAAAATCTTTCTCGCAGTCTGAGTTTTCTAATTCATCATTAGCTAGTATATATTTTGCATTAGTATTCGTCTTCCCTATCTTTAATACCTTGCATTTGTCAATGTTAAAATTCATCTGCCACTTTACTGACCATTCGTGTAAGGTATCTAGATCCCTTTGGAGGCACTCTATGTCGCTATCTGAATCTATTGGTCTCCCTATTTTGGTATCGTCTGCGAATTTACTTATCCTACTAGTTATACCTAAATCAAGGTCATTTATGTATATGATAAATAACAGAGGACCCAATACAGATCCCTGGGGGACACCACTCTTGACTGATCCCCACTCTGACTTAGTACCATTTATGCTGACTCTGCTTCCTACCAATTAGCCATGACCTAATCCATCCTAACAACGCCCCACCTATTCCATGCGCCTCAACCTTTCTCATCAATCTCTCATGAGGGACTCTGTCGAAAGCTTTACTGAAATCTAAATATATATCATATGATTTGTCATTATCTACTGCTTCATATACCTCTGAGAAAAAGCTAAGCAAATTAGTAAGGCAAGAACGTCCCTGAGTGAATCCATGCTGAGAAGAATTGATTAAGTTAAATGTTTCTAAGTGGTTTCTCATTTTCCTAGCAATAATTGACTCTAGTAGCTTTCCTATGATTGAAGTGAGACTAATGGGACGATAATTTGATGCTATGGATTTATCACCATTTTTGAAGATCGGAACTACATTTGCAGGCTTCCAAGCTTCTGGAACTATACCTGTTTCTAATGACTTGATAAAAAGAAATGTTAATGGGTAACTTAACTCATCTCTGCATTCTTTTAACCCCTTCAGACTCATATGACGCAGAGGTTGCCAGATTAGCAATAAGAAATAGAGTTCTCTCACTCTTATAATTACATAAGAACATAAGAACATAAAAAAATGGGAGTCTGCAGAAAGCCGATTGGCCTACACAAGGCAGATCCCTGTCACACCCAACCCTAATTTTAAGCCCAGCTTAAAAACACCATTAGGACTTACCTCACCGAAACGGTCAGAGGTCAGAAAAATGTGGATCTGCAGATCCCCACACCTGGGCCACACCTGACAGATCACCCTCACACCCAACCCATCTCGTCCATATGCCTATCTAATTGTATCTTAAAGCTCCCTATCGTTCTTGATCCCACTATAGCACTTGGTAGCCTATTCCACCTATCTACAACTCTGTTACCAAACCAATATTTGCCTATATCTTTCTTGAAACGAAATTTATCTAATTTTAAACCATTTGTACGAGTTCTTTCGCTATCACTGAGCTTTAGTATATTTTTCATGTCCCCTTTATTAATCCCACTAACCCACTTGAATACCTCTATCATGTCCCCTCTAACTCTGCGTCTCTCTAACGAATGTAAGCCTAATTTCTTCAACCTTTCTTTATACGGAAGATTTCTAATATTATGGATAATTTTTGTCATTCTACGTTGTACTCTCTCCAATGAATCTATGTCCATTCTGTAATAAGGACACCAAAATTGAACAGCATAATCCATATGGGGTCTCACTAATGACAAGTAAAGTTTTAAGATAACATCAGCAGTTCTGTTACTCACACTCCTAGAGATGAACCCGAGAATCCTGTTTGCCTTGTTTCGAACGCTTATACACTGTTTTCTAGGCTTCAAATCATTCCTAACAAACACACCTAGATCTTTCTCACAATTCGAGTTTTCTAATTCCATATTAGCCAGTTTATATTTAACATTTGTATGCATCTTCCCTATCTTTAATACCTTGCATTTGTCAATGTTAAACTTCATCTGCAATTACCTCTCCAAAATTAGTTTTCTGCCCACAGTTAACTCAAAGACAACTGCAGAGGTTGAAGTAACTAAACTAAAGGTTTATAAATACCCCTGATGGTAACAAAGGCTTTAAAGTATCCCTAATCGGCTCAAAATCGCGTCATCGCGGAGAGGGTTAATACTCTAGCATATACCTCATCTGGACCAGGGGATTTCTGAGGCTTCAGTCTGTCAATTTTTTTTTTTTTTTTTTTTTTTTTTAAGAGACAATGAACGGAGGAAGGAAAAACACAGATAAAACAAAAAGGTCCATGTGCCTAAAGGCATCCTCCATTCATAAAATGTTTGTAACAACTGGATTTAAACATTTGTAGATTGTAAGTTTGTGGAAAGCAATTCGAGGGAAGTGAATTCCAAAGAGTAGTAGCTCTGGGGATAAATGAATTCTGATAAGCAGAAGTTCTGCATTGTGGGGGAGAAAGTGTAAATTCATGGGCGCTCTCAGCTGCCCTAGTTCTACGGGGAAAGATGTGGAGAGGCGGCACAATTGAAGCAAGTTCCTCGGAACAATTGCTGTGAAAATATCTGTAGAATAATGCAAGGGATGCAACGTTCTTCGTATGGATAATTTAGGAAGGTCCTGTGTGATTGCAGGGTTATTGATTAATCTAATAGCTTTATTTTGAATTTTGTCCAACTGCCTCAAAGCAACCACTCCACTTCCACCCACAGAGGTGAACAGTAATCCATCTGAGAACGCACATGACTTTTATATATCACGGCCACTGCTCGTCAGTGAAGAATTCTCGAACTCTGTACAGGAGTCCCAGTTTTTTAGAGGCATTCTTAGCAATGCTTCTAACATAATGTGTCCAGCTCAAGTTAGTAGTTAATGTTACAGAGAAATGTCCATACTAGGGGGAGTGGGAATATTTACATCATTAAAAAATATATGGGAGTCAGTGAGATTCTGTCGGTTAGAAAATTGAATGTACTTGGTTTTCTGTGCATTAAAGGAAACTAGATTCTTTTGTCCCCATCCAATTCTTCAACAAAGGTCCTGGTTCAGAGAAATTGCAGTGTTATTTTTGAATTTATAAGATCGGGTTGGGTGAAAGATTGGTAAATGTGAAGGAACTGTGGAGTTGAGTCATCTGCGTAGGAATGTATGGATTATGAGTGGTAGATATGAGATCATTGATATGAATGAGGAACAGAATTGGGGCCAAAACTGATCCCTGGGGAACACCAGCATTTATTGAGTGAAATTGAGAATAAAGGCCATCTACCATTACACTTTCTGTTATGAAGATAAGAAGAAATTAGTGGAACTAATATGCAAGGCCGTAGTGTGACATCTTCGACAATAAGGATTGATGCCAGACTCTATCAAATGCCTTTGATATATCCAGTGCTATTGTATGTGTTTCACCATGTTGGTCTGTAGCTTGGTTGATTTGATGCGTAAGAAGGCATAGCATGTCTGCAGTTGATCGACATCGTCTAAAACCATATTGCCTATCACTGATTAATTTATTATTCTCAAGATGCTTAATTATGTGATTATTTAATATAATTTCAAAGACTTTACCAAGAGTGGAAGTTATAGCTATTGGTCTGTAGTTTGATGGATCTGAAGAGGCACCTTTTTTAGGAACTGGATGGATGTTTGCTTCTTTCCAGGGTACTGGGAAGCATGAGGTATGAGTACACAGACGGAAAAATTTCCTTAAGCACATCATTTCTACTTATAGTAACCGTACTTAACCTATTTTCTATACTATCGCTATATACCTTGCTGACTTCTGGAATCTGTGCCAAATTTTCATTAGTGAAAACGGATAGAAACTGACTATTTAATGTACTGCACATTTCTAAATGATTTTCTGTCATTTCTCCTATCAAAGTTTTAAGGGGCCCTATTACATTTCTAACTTTAGATTTATATAGTTGGTAAAAAGCGTTAGGGTTATTTTTTGAGTCGTTGGCTATCCTTATTTCATAATTTCTTTTTGCTGTCCTAATTTCCTTTTTGACCTGTCTTGATAGTCTGATAGTAAATAAGTAGGTGAGTTTCGCCTTTCTTAATGTTTCTATATATTCCTTTCCTTTTTCCTATAAGATCTATTAGTTTATATTATTCATCCATTTTGGTTGGTTCTGTATCGATCTAAATCTTCTTTTGGGGATATATTTATGTTGCACATTGTGAAGTGAAGAAATAAACTGTTCATATGTAGCTGTCAAGCTTAACTCTGGCTTCACCTGACTTAATAGTTTAACAATAGGGTCCACCCTTAAGACTCTTCTTATCCCACCATAATCGGCTTTTCTGAAATCTGGGATAAGTGACGGATTCTCTTTAGAATTTCCTGTCCATTGTATATTAAAATAAATAGATTTGTGATCACTATTTCCTAGTTGATCCCCTATCTCAACATTATTTATCATATGTTCATTATTACTGAGAACTAAATCAAGGATATTATTACCTCTAGTCGGCGAGTCAATTAATTGAAATAAAAAACTATCTTGTACCGCCTCAATAAACTCCTCAGAACCTGAGTCGCCGATCTGATGCTGCCAATCTATCTTCGGAAAATTAAAATCCCCATAATGCACATATTGCTAAACCTTGATGCTATTTTCACTTCCTGCCATAAAGATTTACCTTAATTTCTACTCATATTTGGTGGTCTATAAATTACTCCAATAACTATGGTCTCGCTACCTTCGCTAACCTCTACCCAAACACTTTCGTTATCATTATTTAGCCTAATACCTGATTTAGTACAGCATTTTAATGAACTCCTGACAAACACTGCTATAACGCCGCCCCTCCTACTTGTTCAGTCATATTTAAACAAACTATATCCTGGTATATCAAATTCTGCTAAAAAATGCTTGGATTCTGTATTAATCCATGTTTCAGTAAGCGCTATTATGTCTATATTTTCATTGCTAACAAGTGCTCTAAGTTCGTCCATTTTCTTACATAAACTCCTACAGTTTGTGTAATATAATCTCAATGTATTTCTTTTACTGGTGGACCTTCTTTTCTTCTATTAGTATCTATTTGACTGTTGTTATTATCTTGTACCAAGGTAGATATTGTACCACTATTTATATGACTAACTTCTATTACTGCATTGTCACCTATTGTTTCACTGTTATTAATAACATTTAATTTCCTTTCCTGACTTTTTTCTATCACCTAATTTATTTTGTTTTCTTTTGATGGGGCATTTCCAATTTAAAACCCCACCTCAACTGCTCTATCAACTAACTTTCCTAGCATCCCTATCCCTTTCCTACTTAAATGCACCCCGTCCCTTGCGTACAAGCTATCGTTACCGTAGTAGAGGCTCCAGTTGTCTATGAATGGTAATGACAACTCTTTGCACAGCTTTACCAGCCAGCAATTAAAACCAATTGCTCTGGACAACCATTCACGTCGGACACCTCTTCTTGGCAAGATAGAGCAAGTAATGGGAATCCCACCCTTCATCCTAATCTTATCTAAGGTTACCCTATACAACTTACGCAGTTCAACACTGGTAAGCTTTCCCACGTCATTGCTACCTGCACTAAGTACGACTATGGGTTTATCTCCAAAGTCGCCAATGACGTCCTCCAATCTCTCACAAACTCTACCTATACCTGCCCCGGGGAGACACTCCAGCTTCCTAACTTTGGTGGAGAGATTTTGTCACCTAACTACCTAACCATAGAGTCTCCAACAACATTGATAAGCTTACACTTACCTTTATTTGTAGTTTCCTGCCATTGTATGTAGAGTTAATAAGTCCCTCTTTCTGGACTTCACAGGAATAAGCAAGAATTTCTGCAAACAGTTAATTTTGGCTGTATATGAACAATACATGCACTGTAAATTGACTTATATGCAACAGCTTGGCAAACTTTTAACTTGATTGTTAAAGTAATTTTTGAGATGTGAGAAGTTAGGGGTTGGCACCTACAACACTAGATGGTATCTAATTACACAAGCATTACATAAATTAATATGAAATAACTTCTTGGTGAAAACCCTTGACAGGCACGTACACTGTCGCTCCAAGTGACAAACTGGGAATATGACATAATGTGACGCCTTCAATTTAAGGTTATGGGGGCTTATTATTCCCAGTCAAAGCTGGGAATATACAAAAAACTTTAGTCAATTCAATGATTGCTGATCCTACCACTCAGCCTGTGCGTGCCCCCTCCGGTCCCAAGATAGGGTCGGAACGGTCATCAATGCACAGGACCACAGAGCCACAGTGCCGCTTCCCGTTCAGGGGCTCGCACTAAGACTCATCCTCGTGGTAACGGATCATTTCGAGTTTCGGACAAGGAACTCGGCAATCATACTATAGAATTGATCCTATGAAGTATGATCATACCAAACACCGCCAAATCTGCAGCCCTATCCCCAGAGTACTGCCCACTTGAAGGGAGACCAGTTACTTATCAAATGTATGCTATTTTAAGACAATGCTTTGTATATTATAGATGCAGGTTATTCTCCTGTATAGCTATGCTTATTTTGCTATTATATTAACAATTTTTTTTAACTCAATTCAAAATACATTTAGATAAGAAATATTTACTAATTGATTTCCTCATAAATATCTGCGAAAATTCACTCTCTCTCTCTCTCTCTCACTTGAAGGGAGAACAGTTACTCATCAAATGTATGTTATTTTAAGACAATGGTTTATTGAATTTAGATTTTGATTATCCATTAAATAAATACGCATATTTTTCTGTTATATATATGTTTTCTTTAGCTAAATAATATTTTAATAAGCAAATATCTTATTGGTAGTCCATCAAAATCTGCACAACCTAACCAGTATGGGGTTCCCTCTGTGTCCCCCAATTTTCTCAAAATGAAAACGAGAAAAATTTATATTATTGCAATCATTTAATTCTAACTTATATATACATTATACAGGTATATATATATATATATATATATATATATATATATATATATATATATATATCAGTGTAAGATGGGCTATTGCATACACTTTGTTACACTTTGTTGTATTCCGTCCGTTAGTGACACAGTTGAGCTGGGGCTCCACTGCGACCAGGCAGCTCCCTTTCTTCCACTCTCCATTCCAGAAGTCGGTTGGAGTTGGTGCTGGGGTATCCTGGTGTTGGTGGCCGGTCCGGTATTTTGGCCAGCCACATGTCCAAGTGTTTCTTGAAGGTGTCTGGAGACACCCCGGTCATGTTCCTGAGAGGGGCTGGTATACAGTTGAACAGTCTGGTTCCATTGTATGCAAAGCTGTGATGGATCAGGGATTTGATTTTTTGTGTTGATCCCGGCGTAGTCCTCACATAGCACAGCCTCCCTCGCCTTTGGTGTTGAGTCTCTTGGATGTTTGGATTTGGTACCTTTTTTTCCAAAATCTTCCAGACGTAGATGATGATGTATCTCTCCCTACGTCTTTGAAGTGAGTACAGCTGCAGCTCCTTGAGTCTCTCCCAGTAGTTAAAGTGTTGAAACCCATGGATTTTACTGGTGAATGTCCTCTGGGTGGCTTCAATTTCTGTTATTTCTCCTACTTTTTGGGGAGACCAGAGCTGAGAGCAGTACTCCAGTCGTGGTAGGACCAGTGACTTCCACAGTGTTAACATACACCTCTCATTTCTTGTGTGGAAGGTTCTCAGGATCCAGCCTGCTATTTGTTTTGCTGTTGTTGTGGCTTTGGTAATATGCTGGGAAAAAGTGGTGTCACTGCTCATATTTACTCCCAAGTCCTTCACTGCGTCCTTGGCGGTAATTTCTTGCTGTCCACTTTTGTAGTTGGTGTCGTTTTGTAGTGCTCTCTTGTTCCCGTACCTTAGAAGCTCGAACTTGTCTCCGTTTAGGGCCATGTTGTTTTCTTCTGCCCACTTCAGGATTTTGTCCAAGTCTTGTTGTAGTAGCTGTGCATCATGTTGTGAGGGGATTTTCTTCATGAGTCTGGTGTCGTCAGCAAACGATGAGGCTGTTGAGTGTTCCAGGTCCCTGTCGATGTCTCCTATCATGATGAGGAATAGGAGAGGTCCCAGTACTGATCCTTGTGGTACTCCGCTGATGACCCCACCTGCTTCTGATAGGTTTCCTTGAACCGTGACTCTTTGTTTTCTGTTGGTGATGAAACTGTGGAGCCATCTTCCAAGGTCTCCCCCTATTCCCAGTGATTTGAGTTTATGTAGAAGCATCCCATGGTCCACCTTGTCAAAAGCTTTGGCGAAATCTAGATATATGACGTCTACATTTTCTCCGTCTTGAATATCCTGTAGGATTTTGTCGTAGTGTGATAGTAGTTGTGAAAGGCAGGAGCGGCCTTGTCTAAAGCCATGTTGACCCTCGTTGAATGCCTCGTTATCTTCCAGGTAGCTGACCACCTTAGCTCGTATTGTTCTTTCTATGATTTTAATAAGATGTGATGTCAGCACCACTGGTCTGTAATTTTTGGCTATGCCTTTACTACCCCCTTTATGTATTGGTGTGACGGTACCTTCTTTTAGGGATTGTGGTACATATCCAGTTTGGAGGGACTTGCTCCACAGCAGTTTTAGAGGCAAAGCTAGCTGATGTTTGCAGTTTTTTAGCAGTTGGGCATGCAAGCCGTCTGGTCCTGCCGCAGAGTTTGGTTCAATCTTGTCGATGGCTGCTATTATGTCCTCTGTTGATACTGTTACCGAGGAGAGTTGATGTGGTGTCCCAGGAGCGTTGTCAAAGAAGGTCGTTGCATTATCGATTTTCTTGTCTTCATTTGGCGGGCTGAAGACACTTTCGTACTGCTGTTTGAGTATCTTGGCCATTTCGGTTGGGTCACTCTCAAGTTCGCCCGTAGGTTTTGCAAGTGGTCCTATTGTTGAGGTGTTCCTGAGTCTCCTTTTTGCGTATGCATAGAAGAATGTGCTATTTAATCGTATGTTTGCAACTGCTTGGAGTTCTTCACGTGTTCTTTGCTCTTGGTGTGACTGGATGAGTTTTTGTTCAACTTCATCGAGCCCTTCTTGTAGTTTGGTGATAGTATGCACATGGCTGGTCTTCCTTTGCTTGGCTCTCAAGTATGTCCTTTTCTTCATTAGTATTTTTCTATCTCTGGGAATTAGTTTAATCTGCTTCCTGCTTGATTTGGGTGGTATGATGTTTTTACAGGTCTCCAGGCATTGTTTCTGGAGGATACTGAGAGTTTCGTCGACGTTTTTATCTTCGAATAGTGCCCTCCAATCAGTTACTGCCAGTTTTGCTCTCAGTATGTCCCAGTCTATATCTTTGCTGTAGAAGTTGAGATCTTTCAGAGAGGTGCAGGGTATTTGGCTTGATTCCTGTTGACATCTTCTTGGTGGTGTGGCTGGTGTGGGGGTTCTAACTTTGATGAGGCTGTGGTCGGACATAATAGTTTTTACAGTTTCGTACGAGTGTACCAGGTCGAAGTTGTTGCCAAATAGTAAGTCCAGTGTGTTGACTGGGAGGCTCTTCGGCAGTACTTCTTTGATTTCCAATGGAATGATTTCTGCTTCCATGGCCGAGGACCCGAGGAGAGTGCTGAACGCATTACCGAGGTAATCCTATCGGGCATGGAAGCATACATTCCATTCTCTTTCTATCAGACTAATGCTAAAAAATCTTGGTTTACTCACGCCTGTTCTACTGCTGTCCGCAATAAGGAGGAAGCATTCAAACGGTACCGACGCATTAAAACTCAAGACTCTCATTCTTCATATGTTTCTGCCCGGAATCAAGCCAAATCTGTTCTTCGACTTGCCAAACACTCTTTCATCAATAATAAATGCACTGAACTATCCAACTCTAGCTCTTCCCAAGCTTTCTGGCATCTAGCCAAAAACCTCTCCAACAATTTCTCTTCCTAGTCTTTCCCTCCCCTTTCCCACTCTGATGGTACAACCATCACTTCTTCTTCTGACAAAGCTAAACTCTTCGCTCAAACTTTTGCTAGAAATTCCACCTTGGATGATTCCGGTGCTATTCCTCCCACTCCACCCTCCTCTCTCGTACTTATGCCTAATATCCTAATCTCTTCTAAAGATGTACTTTCTACCCTCTCTGGGCTTAACACTAATAAGGCATACGGTATTCCTCCTGTTGTTCTCAAAAACTGTGCTTCCGTGCTGACTCCCTGCCTAGGCAAACTCTTTCGTCTCTGTCTATCCTCTAACGTCTTCCCTTCATGCTGGAAGTTTGCTCACATTCAACCTGTCCCAAAGAAGGGTGACCGCTCTCAACCCTCCAACTATCGTCCAATTGCTCTTATCTCTTGTCTTTCTAAAGTTTTTGAAACTATTCTTGCTTCCAAATTTCTTAAGCATTTCTCTTCTCATAATCTGCTCTCAGATCGCCAGTATGGCTTCCTTAACCCGGGAACTACGGGAAGACTCTTAAGAGTAAGGGGAAAAAAATCTATTTAAAACAAACACCCAAAAAAAAAAAAAAAAAAGGAAACAAAACAAAAAAGAATATATTTTTTTATTTTTTTATTTTTGTATTGCCCCTGGGCCATTCCAAATATCACTCCTCCACCTCCCCTCCTTCCCCACTTTCCTCCCCTCCTTCAGTTATCACCTATTTTCCCTGTTATTCCCTTATTCTGTGGTATATTTTCGTGCTAACATTAGCGAGTTGCAAGCAGGGCATTGTCATCACTGTTAGCAAGCGAGTGCAAGAGAGAGAGAGAGAGTATCGATCGACAGTCTCTCTCCAGACGTGGGGCAAAGTGGTGGGAAAGGAGGTTGCCTCAGCCATACATTATGTAACTCCCGGCCTGTATTGCCGATTTTGACCATCCAAACGCTGTTTCCACTTGTTTTATTGTTGTAACAGGTTAATACCTTTATAATCAACCTATTATAGGCGCATATGGATAAGTATTAATGCTATTTATGGTAAAATAACGATGTTAGTGTTGGGAACAGCTCAAATACGTCAGCACAGGAGTGTGGTGTCCCATACCCCCCATGCGCACTTCAGAGGTTAAGCCATGGCTCTACTGGTGATCTTCAATCAATCAAATTGAGTAGTGACAGGGGGTTAGGGGGAAGTGGGGATAGGACAAGAATTAGTTGGATGAAGTGAGTTTTAGGAGAAGAAAAAGGTGTCCAGGCTTAACTGGAGCTGCCTGAGGGTTTTCAGTGTTTGGGAGATCGGCGTTACTACGAAGACGGCTGGACCCGACCAGGGAGGCAGTGGGTCGAGAGCTGGGCGGCTGGAACTGTGGCCTATTGTACGGGTAGGGAATTTAAGGCCATATATTTATCCTCCCGGCCCGAATGGGAGTCCCGTACTAATAGGCCGCTGGTGATGAGGTGTTGGTGAGGGTGATTGGTGGTGGTGGTGATATTACTTCCTCGGGAGGTCCGGGAAGCCTTGCTTCAGAGCTTGCTTCACTGTTAGGCCGCATTCGATGTAGCTGTATTTGCCTTTTTTGTGAAAATAGCAATTGCAGCCTAAGCAATTCCAGTCCAACATGCAGTAGCTCAGGAATCCGTTGTATTCAGGTGGGACGCAGTCCTCGTATGCATAACTCATAGTCATGTTGTGGTCCTTATTCAGGTGTGGTAGGCAGATATCCAAGAACAATTGGTGAGGGGTCTTGGGGGTGTCTGGTTTCTTCTCTACCTGTCTCACTGGTTCGATTTCAATGAGGGGCATGGAGGCACCTTTTTTTGGTTTTGAAGGAGGTGAAGGAGGCTCTGCAGGTGGCTTGGTGTTGACTGCAGGGGTCTCCTCCATCGCCTCTTCTTCTTCTGCTGCAGGTGTCGGAGTTGAGTTGGTTTCTTCAGCAGCTCTTCCAGGATCAGCTTCTGGAGTTACTGCTTCAGGTTCAGGGGGACAGTTTTTTCTGTTTAGAGGTGCTTTGATGGTCAAGTGCCTCTGTGGAGTAGGTCTCTGTCTGACAGGACCCCTCTGGGCATTGTCCAACAACCCTCCTGGTACAAGAATACCTGGGAGATTGTTGGCCTGAAGGAGGGCAGGTAGGTATAGCTGGAGGAGGGAGTTGTTTCCTCCAGCAAGAGCCACGGCCGTCCTGATGATAATATCGATCTTAATTGATATATCATTAGGCAGGTCCATGCTCTTTAGTCTGTCAACCTTTTTCATAATACCCTGCCTCTCCTTCAAGTCTCGGGCATGATGTGAGCCCTTGACTGTGTTGCCCCTGGGTCCTGTGACCAGAGTGGCCTCAGGACCTCTTGCCCCTGTTTTGGTGTGGAATTCTACCCTCTCTCCGTCACCTAGATAGGGTACAGACTTCCTGGGGTTGTTTTTCTTAATATTTTTGTGGTGTACAAAAATATCAGTGCTGTTGTCATCCCTGGTGATAAATCCAAAGCCCTTCTTCACATTAAACCACATTACAGTGCCGGCAACGAGTGTGGAAGTTGCGGGAGGCATTGTCACCGTTGTGGTGGTGGTGAAGAGAGGAGGATATGTAGGTCTGCTCGGTGTGGCTGCTCAACTCAGAATGCCCTCCTACTAAAACAAAGGGCGAGGGGTCATAGAGGGGACTGAAGAGGTGAGAATTAATTTCAAAGATTATGCAACTAGGAGAGTAATATTACTTCTATCTCCCCCGAAATAGTGGTAAATTGAGTTTGAATTTAAAGTACACAAAATTAGTATGGAACAATAATTAATGTAATTTCTATTGAATATCTAACATTCACGTCAACGATCGCATTTAAGAAATCACGTAACGAGCCGAGGAATTCAGATATAAAAAGGGGTGAATGAATGAATGAAAGAATTAACCCTTATTTAGCGGCGAGCAACATAAGTCGAGTTAAATAAAGCTGGACTATGTGGCGGCGCTCGACATAGGTCGAGTGGCAATTTCAGCACGTAATGTGGCTGAGAGAGAGAGACAAGTGGTGGCAGGAGACTAGCGAGCGTATGACTGCTCCAGACCACCGCGGCGAACCTACTGACACAAATCTCAGCTCCCTCCTCCCTCTCTCACTCGCTACATACTCAATTATGTACTGAAAGTACCGAATTACCTGCTTTTTGCACTCGCGTTGCACGGTTATTGCAAGAAAACTATCCATCATACAAGGATCGTTATGGTGTCATTCGAAAGCTCTGTTTATGCCCTTTCAGGGATAGGTACTTGTTTTACGTTCTGGGTCTTATTTAGGCATGAAAATGATCACGTAAACAGCCCTATTTTGGCTAAAAACACCCCGCTGTGCGGTACACATAAATAAACCGCATAGGCCGCTCGTAAGGTGTTAAAGAACAACTCTAAAACTTACACAAGGGAACAGAAGCTAAGTCACTAAATGGAATTAGTCAACAAATGCTCTGGGAACGCTGAGGATTACTAGCGTTAAAGACTAATTAAAATATATTAATTAATCCAACGAAAAAGGGCGCATACGACAAAGTTATGCTAAAGAATTACTCTGAACAGGTATTCCTCAAGGTCTGAATTAATTAACAGAGTCTTGCAAATAAGCATACACTAAAATAAAACGGTGTATGGTGAATGATGTGAGCTTAAGTAATAGAAACTATAGGTGCAGGAATTCCTTGACACGAAGTATCAGAATTACTTACATCAGTAATCAAATGAACGTCAATATAAGATTCACAAAAGAAATGCACAGGCGATTATATAATCGAACGTAAATAAGGTAACAGAGTGGGGGGGGGGGGAAGGGGACATAATCTACTAGAACAACGTTGAGGACTATGGATTAATTATGTGCGAGTAAATTCGTTATGCAAATGGTTGAAGGTTCTGATTATAATAAAATAGGAAGGGAAATCAGTTCACGAAATACACGTCGACCTCAACTCACAAAATTACAGGACAGAATACATATATATAGAAAGATCTGCGAACGTGTGGCAAAAGGAAAATACTGAACCCAACTATATAACGTCGGCGTAAGGCGTTTGGTCTAGATTTAAGTCACTATCACCGGTTTAAGGCTTAACACAGTTTCTTTTAACACAAGAAGGTAAGTTTCGAAATACTTAACACTGGTATGTAATAAAAGATCTCGGGCACAGATCTCAGAGGTATTAGGCACACACGATTCACATATCTTAATTTACCTTGACAACAATAACACAACGAAAGACACAGCACTTAGGAAATATTTAGAGGACTGGTTTGAAGTATAAATCCCAGGGAATGCACTTCAGGGGCAGGGCCGGTTTGGAGTATAACTCCTAGGGTGGCACTTCAGGGGCAGGGCACTTTCTGGGGGGGGGGGCTGGATGGAAAGCTACACGGTTCAGTACTCAGTTCCTTAGATAGGGAGCTGAGCAGTTGGGTTGTGTATTTTTTCATACCGTCCTCAGGTTTTCCTGAGGTCCTATTCTAAATTATTCTTGATTCAGGGGTCAATGAACTCGGGGTTATAGGGTATTGAGAAAAGAGGAAAATGGTTGTTGTGAGGTAATTACTTATCGTAGGTATACCTAACAGTGGTTTGCATGCATATATATTATATATGTGTTAGGTAGTTCAATAATTACTTATAACTTAGCTACTTAATCTACTAAGGAAGAAATGGGATGTATATGGATTTGTCTGTGAGTTATATTCCTACACAAACCTGGACATAGCTTACTGAATATTTGATCTTGGTCGAGGGTTATTGGATCTCCTAATCCGCCACAAGGTGTCCTCTCGTTCTATCCATTTCTGTCGGTCGATTTCAGGCCGTTGATATTCTATTTGCATAACTACTTCTTCTGTGTCTCCTGTAGTTTGGGAGCTGAGGACATATATGCAGCTCATGCCGGCACCGGGCTACGAGGGGCGGGCTTGAACCGGACGCTAACGAAGGGGGAGGAGCCTCCCATACCCGGCTCACCATAGAAAACGGTTTACCAGGGGTCGCTTGGTTAATTTCCCAGGGATCATTAAAGCAGGTTATGTCTGGTTTTAATAGTTGTTCTTGGTAGAGGTGAATTATCCCTCTCTGGTCCGTCCTCCTGTGCTCTCTTGCCTACGTCCATTGGTATCGATAATCTTCGGACTGTTGGTGTTTTATCTGCATGAATAGCTCCTCATTAGGAGCTCAGTTAGGAACAGTTCCTCATCTTGAGGAACTGCTGTGCTGTGGTTGGTTGATGGGAGAGGGGCAGAGCAGGCTGTTGATTGTAGAGGGGCTTTTCCCATTCTTGAGGCTGGTGGTTGTTCGTGTGGAACACGGGGAAGCAGGGCTTGTCCTGGTATCTGTCTAGTGGCTAGAGCATGGGACAATTGGGGTGTCTCTGCTATTTTTGTTGTCTTGACTGTGGGGTCTTGGAGTTGCAGACTGGCTATCTTGTAAACGTTCTTCAGGCCCGTCATCTCAATATGATAAAGTGAAGAGGGAATGAACTCTTGGTAACGAATTAGTGTATAGTTTATTTAAGAGTCGGAAATTGAAGTTCCGATCAGACGCTAATAAACTTTTGAACTGTAAAGACGTGTCCCGTGATCTCTTCCACCAAACTCCCCGCGCCAGGCCCTGAGTCCTGACCCTTTAACCCTTATCTACCGAAGCCGGAATCCTCTGAACTACACCAGGACCCTAGTTATAGCTAAGTCATTGATATACATGGCCATTTATACAATGTTTAGTTAGGGTATCCTGAGAGATAGGCTACCATTGATTAAGACTAGGCTACTATAAACAACCCTCATCTGCTCCTATAGTTCATCCCATAAGGTAGTCTATCTCATACTATATTATTATTTTATTTTCTATTTTTGATTGGTGTGGAACGAGATAACTTTTCGCCATATCCCCCACAAGGGACATAAAAGATAATTCTGCTGTCTTGTGGTACTATTAGATATATCATTTATGGTAGAGAATTGAGAGAACCAGAATAGGTAGGTTGTTGTTGGGATGGATTAGGTCATGGCTAATTGGTAGGAAGCAGAGAGTCAGCACAAATGACACTAAGTCAGAATGGGGAGCAGTCAAAAGTATGTGTGTTCCCCAGGGATCTGTATTGGGTCCTTTTTTGTTTGTTATATACATAAATTACCTTGATTTAGGTATAACTAGTAGGATAAGTAAATTCACAGACGATGCCAAAAAGGGGAGAAAAATATATTCAGATAGCGACATAGAGTGCCTCCATAGGGATCTAGATACCTTACACGAATGGTCAGTAAATTGGCAGATGAAAATGCAAAATGTAAACTAGCTAATATGGAATTAAAAATTTCTGACTGTGAGAAAAATCCAGGTGTGTTTGCTAGCAATGATTTGAAACCTAGAAAACAGTATATATATAAGCGTCCGTAACAAGGCAAACAGGATTCTCGGGTTCATCTCTAGGAGTGTGAGTAACAGAACTGCTGATGTTATCTTAAAACTTTATTTGTCATTAGTGAGACCCCGGCCATATGGATTATGCTGTTCAATTTCGGTGTCCTTATTACAGAATGGACGTAGATTCCCTGGAGAGAGTACAACGTAGAATGACAGCAGACCCCCGTTTTCTGACCTCTGACCGCTTTGGTGCGGTCGGTCCTCATGGTATTATTGAACTGGGCCTATACGTCTTTTCTATCCTAAATGACCTAGAGCAGTTAGTTCAGCAACCCACCCGTATCCCGGATTGCATCGTAGATCGGCCCAACATTCTTGACTTGTTTCTAACTTCCAACCCTTCTTCTTATACTGTCAATCTTTTCTCTCCTTTGGGCTCCTCCGACCATAAACTTATCTCTGTTACCTGACCTATCTCTCCAGTACGGCCTCCCAATCCTCCTAGCCGGCGGCGCTTGTGGCACTTCGGCGCTGCCGACTGAGAGGCTCTCCGGCAGTACTTCTTTGATTTCCCATGGAAGATTTCTGCTTCCGTGGCCGGGGACCCTCGGAGAGTGTTGAACGCATTACCGAGGTAATCCTATCGGGCATGGAAGCATACATTCCATTCTCTTTCTCTCAGACTAATGCTAAAAAATCTTGGTTTACTCACGCCTGTTCTACTGCTGTCCGCAATAAGGAGGAAGCATTCAAACGGTACCGACGCCTTAAAACTCAAGACTCTCATTCTTCCTATGTTTCTGACCGGAATCAAGCCAAATCTGTTCTTCGACTTGCCAAACACTCTTTCATCAATAATAAATGCACTGAACTATCCAACTCTAGCCCTTCCCAAGCTTTCTGGCATCTAGCCAAAAACCTCTCCAACAATTTATCTTCCTCGTCTTTCCCTCCCCTTTTCCACTCTGATGGCACAACCATCACTTCTTCCTCTGACAAAGCTAAACTCTTCGCTCAAACTTTTACTAGAAACTCCACCTTGGATGATTCCGGTGCTATTCCTCCCTCTCCACCCTCCTCTCTCTTACTTATGCCTAATATCCTAATCTCTTCTAAAGATGTACTTTCTACCCTCTCTGGGCTTAATACTAATAAGGTGTACGGTCCGGACGGTGTTCCTCCTGTTGTTCTCAAAAACTGTGCTTCCGTGCTGACTCCCTGCCTAGGCAAACTCTTTCGTCTCTGTCTATCCTCTAACGTCTTCCCTTCATGCTGGAAATTTGCTCACATTCAACCTGTCCCAAAGAAGGGTGACCGCTCTCAACCATCCAACTAAAGTTTTTGAAACTATTCTTGCTTCCAAATTTCTTAAGCATTTCTCTTCTCATAATCTGCTCTCAGATCGCCAGTATGGCTTCCTTAACCCGGGAACTGCGGGGAGACTCTTAAGAGTTCCCCTGGCGAACTGCGGGAAGACTCGTAAGAGTAAGGGGAAAAAAATCCATTTAAAACACCAAAACATTTTTTATTTTTTTTTATTTTTTTTGCCCCTGGGCCATGCCAAATATCACTCCTCCACCTCCCCTCCTTCCCCACTTTCCTCCCCTCCTTCAGTTATCACCTATTTTCCCTGTTATTCCCTTATTCTGTGGTATATTTTCGTGCTAACATTAGCGAGTTGGTAGCAGGGCATTGTCATCATTGTTACCAAGCATGGGAAAGAGCGAGAGAGAGACTATTGCGTAACAGTGTATCTCCAGACAAGGGGAGGGGAGGAGGGCAGGGAGGTTGCCTCAGCCATACATTATGTAACTCCCGGCCTGTATCGCCGATTTTGACCATCCAAACACTGTTTCCACTTGTTTTATTGTTGTAACAGGTTAATACCTTTATAATCAACCTATAACAGGCGCATATGGATAAGTATTAATGCTATTTATGGTAAAATAACGATGTTAGTGATGGGAACAGCTCAAATACGTCAGCACTGGAGTGTGGTGTCTCATACCCCCCATGCGCACTTCTTAGGTTAAGGGTCGCTCTACTGGTGATCTTCTTTCATATCTTACTAACTCTTGGTCATCCTCCTTTCAGGAATTCGGTGAGACTTTTTCTATTGCACTAGACATATCGAAAGCCTTCGATAGAGTCTGGCACAAATCTTACACTACTTACACTACCTTACACTACTCCATTAGTTTTTCAGAACGCCCCAGCCAGCAATCCCTCAACGACAAACGTAATGAAGCCATAGAACTCTTAAATTCTGATCTAAATACTATATCCAATTGGGGCAGAGAAAACCTTGTTACCTTTAATGCTTCCAAAATCCAATTTCTCCATCTATCTACCCGTAAGGAACTCCCAGCGGACTATCCCTTATTCTTCAACAATACACCCGTAAGGAACTCCCAGCGGACTATTCCTTATTCTTCAACAATACAAAAATCAATCCTTCATCTTCTCTCAATATTCTTGGTGTCTCTTTTTCTTCTGCTCTCAGTTGGAAGGACCATATTACCAGTCTTTCTAAGGCAGCCTCCCAGAAGCTGGGTGTTCTCAACCGCCTTAGGGGGTTCTTTTCCCCTGCACAGCTTCTTGCTCTGTACAAGGGCATAGTGCGTCCTTGTATGGAGTATTGTTCACATGTGTGGGGAGGTTCCTCTCACACCGCTTTCCTAGACAAAGTTGAAAGGAAGGCCTTTCGTATCATTAACTCCCGTCCACTCACCAACTCTCTGCAATCCCTCTCTCTCCGCCGCAATGTTGCATCTCTCTCGCTATTCTATCGCTACTATAATAATCAGTGTTCCTCAGAGCTTTCCCAGTGTATACCATCTCCTTTATGTAGGGCACGTGGTACCCGTCTTGCAACTCAATCCCACCCCTACTCTGTGCAACTCTCCAACCCAAGAGTGAAACGTTACTCTCAAACTTTCTTCTACTCAACAGCTGAGCTCTGGAACTCTCTCCCAGAGTCAGTCTTTCCCTCTTCCTATGACTTAAATTGCTTCAAACTCTGTGTGTCCAGGCATTTAGGCTCGAACGTCCCTTGATTTTGGCCCTGTCACTCTTTCAACTATGGGGGAGGCACTCGCTATAGGCAGTTCTGCCTTTTGCCTCCCTCAATCACATAGAAAAAAAATAAAAAATAAAATAAATAATTAGGCCTTGTAATTGAAAATAGGAGTCGGCAAAAAGCCGATCGGCCCATACAAGGCAGATCCCTGTCACACCCAACCCCAATTACAAGGCCCAACTCACTAATACCTTGAGTACTGACCCCACCAAAACGGTCAGAGATTAACACAAGATAACGGCGGTCTGCTGAGCGCCGATTGGCCCACACCTGGTAGATCCCCCTCACACCCAACCCAATCTCATCCATATGCCTATCTAATTTTATCTTAAAGCTCCCTATCTTTCTTGATCCCACTATATCACTTGGTAGCCTATTCCACCCATCTACAACTCTGTTACCAAACCAATATTTGCCTATATCTTTTCTGAAACGAAATTTATCTAATTTATAACCATTTGTTCGAGTTCTTTCGCTATCACTGAGCTTCCGTACATTTTTCATGTCTCCTTTATTTACCCCACTGAACCACTTGAACACTTCTATCATATCCCCTCTAACTCTGCATCTTTCTAACGAATGTAAGCCTAATTTGTTAAACCTTTCTTCATATGGTAGATTTCTAATATTATGAATCATTTTTGTCATTCTTCGCTGTACTCTCTCCAAGGAATCTATATCCATTCTGTAATAAGGACACCAAAATTGGACAGCATAATCCAAATGAAGTCTCACAAATTACAAGTAAAGTTTCAAGATAACATCGGCAGATCTGTTACTCACACTCCTTGAGATGAACCCCAGAATCCTGTTTGCCTTGTTATGTACGCTTATACACTGTTTTCTAGGTTTCAAATCGTTGCTAACAAACACACCCAAATCTTTCTCGCAGTCTGAGTTTTCTAATTCATCATTAGCTAGTATATATTTTGCATTAGTATTCGTCTTCCCTATCTTTAATACCTTGCATTTGTCAATGTTAAAATTCATCTGCCACTTTACTGACCATTCGTGTAAGGTATCTAGATCCCTTTGGAGGCACTCTATGTCGCTATCTGAATCTATTGGTCTCCCTATTTTGGTATCGTCTGCGAATTTACTTATCCTACTAGTTATACCTAAATCAAGGTCATTTATGTATATGATAAATAACAGAGGACCCAATACAGATCCCTGGGGGACACCACTCTTGACTGATCCCCACTCTGACTTAGTACCATTTATGCTGACTCTGCTTCCTACCAATTAGCCATGACCTAATCCATCCTAACAACGCCCCACCTATTCCATGCGCCTCAACCTTTCTCATCAATCTCTCATGAGGGACTCTGTCGAAAGCTTTACTGAAATCTAAATATATATCATATGATTTGTCATTATCTACTGCTTCATATACCTCTGAGAAAAAGCTAAGCAAATTAGTAAGGCAAGAACGTCCCTGAGTGAATCCATGCTGAGAAGAATTGATTAAGTTAAATGTTTCTAAGTGGTTTCTCATTTTCCTAGCAATAATTGACTCTAGTAGCTTTCCTATGATTGAAGTGAGACTAATGGGACGATAATTTGATGCTATGGATTTATCACCATTTTTGAAGATCGGAACTACATTTGCAGGCTTCCAAGCTTCTGGAACTATACCTGTTTCTAATGACTTGATAAAAAGAAATGTTAATGGGTAACTTAACTCATCTCTGCATTCTTTTAACCCCTTCAGACTCATATGACGCAGAGGTTGCCAGATTAGCAATAAGAAATAGAGTTCTCTCACTCTTATAATTACATAAGAACATAAGAACATAAAAAAATGGGAGTCTGCAGAAAGCCGATTGGCCTACACAAGGCAGATCCCTGTCACACCCAACCCTAATTTTAAGCCCAGCTTAAAAACACCATTAGGACTTACCTCACCGAAACGGTCAGAGGTCAGAAAAATGTGGATCTGCAGATCCCCACACCTGGGCCACACCTGACAGATCACCCTCACACCCAACCCATCTCGTCCATATGCCTATCTAATTGTATCTTAAAGCTCCCTATCGTTCTTGATCCCACTATAGCACTTGGTAGCCTATTCCACCTATCTACAACTCTGTTACCAAACCAATATTTGCCTATATCTTTCTTGAAACGAAATTTATCTAATTTGAAACCATTTGTACGAGTTCTTTCGCTATCACTGAGCTTTAGTATATTTTTCATGTCCCCTTTATTAATCCCACTAACCCACTTGAATACCTCTATCATGTCCCCTCTAACTCTGCGTCTCTCTAACGAATGTAAGCCTAATTTCTTCAACCTTTCTTTATACGGAAGATTTCTAATATTATGGATAATTTTTGTCATTCTACGTTGTACTCTCTCCAATGAATCTATGTCCATTCTGTAATAAGGACACCAAAATTGAACAGCATAATCCATATGGGGTCTCACTAATGACAAGTAAAGTTTTAAGATAACATCAGCAGTTCTGTTACTCACACTCCTAGAGATGAACCCGAGAATCCTGTTTGCCTTGTTTCGAACGCTTATACACTGTTTTCTAGGCTTCAAATCATTCCTAACAAACACACCTAGATCTTTCTCACAATTCGAGTTTTCTAATTCCATATTAGCCAGTTTATATTTAACATTTGTATGCATCTTCCCTATCTTTAATACCTTGCATTTGTCAATGTTAAACTTCATCTGCAATTACCTCTCCAAAATTAGTTTTCTGCCCACAGTTAACTCAAAGACAACTGCAGAGGTTGAAGTAACTAAACTAAAGGTTTATAAATACCCCTGATGGTAACAAAGGCTTTAAAGTATCCCTAATCGGCTCAAAATCGCGTCATCGCGGAGAGGGTTAATACTCTAGCATATACCTCATCTGGACCAGGGGATTTCTGAGGCTTCAGTCTGTCAATTTCCTTAAGCACATCATTTCTACTTATAGTAACCGTACTTAACCTATTTTCTATACTATCGCTATATACCTTGCTGACTTCTGGAATCTGTGCCAAATTTTCATTAGTGAAAACGGATAGAAACTGACTATTTAATGTACTGCACATTTCTAAATGATTTTCTGTCATTTCTCCTATCAAAGTTTTAAGGGGCCCTATTACATTTCTAACTTTAGATTTATATAGTTGGTAAAAAGCGTTAGGGTTATTTTTTGAGTCGTTGGCTATCCTTATTTCATAATTTCTTTTTGCTGTCCTAATTTCCTTTTTGACCTGTCTTGATAGTCTGATAGTAAATAAGTAGGTGAGTTTCGCCTTTCTTAATGTTTCTATATATTCCTTTCCTTTTTCCTATAAGATCTATTAGTTTATTATTCATCCATTTTGGTTGGTTCTGTATCGATCTAAATCTTCTTTTGGGGATATATTTATGTTGCACATTGTGAAGTGAAGAAATAAACTGTTCATATGTAGCTGTCAAGCTTAACTCTGGCTTCACCTGACTTAATAGTTTAACAATAGGGTCCACCCTTAAGACTCTTCTTATCCCACCATAATCGGCTTTTCTGAAATCTGGGATAAGTGACGGATTCTCTTTAGAATTTCCTGTCCATTGTATATTAAAATAAATAGATTTGTGATCACTATTTCCTAGTTGATCCCCTATCTCAAAATTATTTATCATATGTTCATTATTACTGAGAACTAAATCAAGGATATTATTACCTCTAGTCGGCGAGTCAATTAATTGAAATAAAAAACTATCTTGTACCGCCTCAATAAACTCCTCAGAACCTGAGTCGCCGATCTGATGCTGCCAATCTATCTTCGGAAAATTAAAATCCCCATAATGCACATATTGCTAAACCTTGATGCTATTTTCACTTCCTGCCATAAAGATTTACCTTAATTTCTACTCATATTTGGTGGTCTATAAATTACTCCAATAACTATGGTCTCGCTACCTTCGCTAACCTCTACCCAAACACTTTCGTTATCATTATTTAGCCTAATACCTGATTTAGTACAGCATTTTAATGAACTCCTGACAAACACTGCTATACCGCCGCCCCTCCTACTTGTTCAGTCATATTTAAACAAACTATATCCTGGTATATCAAATTCTGCTAAAAAATGCTTGGATTCTGTATTAATCCATGTTTCAGTAAGCGCTATTATGTCTATATTTTCATTGCTAACAAGTGCTCTAAGTTCGTCCATTTTCTTACATAAACTCCTACAGTTTGTGTAATATAATCTCAATGTATTTCTTTTACTGGTGGACCTTCTTTTCTTCTATTAGTATCTATTTGACTGTTGTTATTATCTTGTACCAAGGTAGATATTGTACCACTATTTATATGACTAACTTCTATTACTGCATTGTCACCTATTGTTTCACTGTTATTAATAACATTTAATTTCCTTTCCTGACTTTTTTCTATCACCTAATTTATTTTGTTTTCTTTTGATGGGGCATTTCCAATTTAAAACCCCACCTCAACTGCTCTATCAACTAACTTTCCTAGCATCCCTATCCCTTTCCTACTTAAATGCACCCCGTCCCTTGCGTACAAGCTATCGTTACCGTAGTAGAGGCTCCAGTTGTCTATGAATGGTAATGACAACTCTTTGCACAGCTTTACCAGCCAGCAATTAAAACCAATTGCTCTGGACAACCATTCACGTCGGACACCTCTTCTTGGCAAGATAGAGCAAGTAATGGGAATCCCACCCTTCATCCTAATCTTATCTAAGGTTACCCTATACAACTTACGCAGTTCAACACTGGTAAGCTTTCCCACGTCATTGCTACCTGCACTAAGTACGACTATGGGTTTATCTCCAAAGTCGCCAATGACGTCCTCCAATCTCTCACAAACTCTACCTATACCTGCCCCGGGGAGACACTCCAGCTTCCTAACTTTGGTGGAGAGATTTTGTCACCTAACTACCTAACCATAGAGTCTCCAACAACATTGATAAGCTTACACTTACCTTTATTTGTAGTTTCCTGCCATTGTATGTAGAGTTAATAAGTCCCTCTTTCTGGACTTCACAGGAATAAGCAAGAATTTCTGCAAACAGTTAATTTTGGCTGTATATGAACAATACATGCACTGTAAATTGACTTATATGCAACAGCTTGGCAAACTTTTAACTTGATTGTTAAAGTAATTTTTGAGATGTGAGAAGTTGGGGGTTGGCACCTACAACACTAGATGGTATCTAATAACACAAGCATTACATAAATTAATATAAAATAACTTCTTGGTGAAAACCCTTGACAGGCACGTACACTGTCGCTCCAAGTGACAAACTGGGAATATGACATCTTCAATTTAAGGTTATGGGGGCTTATTATTCCCAGTCAAAGCTGGGAATATACAAAAAACTTTAGTCAATTCAATGATTGCTGATCCTACCACTCAGCCTGTGCGTGCCCCCTCCGGTCCCAAGATAGGGTCGGAACGGTCATCAATGCACAGGACCACAGAGCCACAGTGCCGCTTCCCGTTCAGGGGCTCGCACTAAGACTCATCCTCGTGGTAACGGATCATTTCGAGTTTCGGACAAGGAACTCGGCAATCATACTATAGAATTGATCCTATGAAGTATGATCATACCAAACACCGCCAAATCTGCAGCCCTATCCCCAGAGTACTGCCCACTTGAAGGGAGATCAGTTACTTATCAAATGTATGCTATTTTAAGACAATGCTTTGTATATAATAGATGCAGGTTATTCTCCTGTATAGCTATGCTTATTTTGCTATTATATTAACAATTTTTTTTAACTCAATTCAAAATACATTTAGATAAGAAATATTTACTAATTGATTTCCTCATAAATATCTGCGAAAATTCACTCTCTCTCTCTCTCTCTCACTTGAAGGGAGAACAGTTACTCATCAAATGTATGTTATTTTAAGACAATGGTTTATTGAATTTAGATTTTGATTATCCATTAAATAAATACGCATATTTTTCTGTTATATATATGTTTTCTTTAGCTAAATAATATTTTAATAAGCAAATATCTTATTGGTAGTCCATCAAAATCTGCACAACCTAACCAGTATGGGGTTCCCTCTGTGTCCCCCAATTTTCTCAAAATGAAAACGAGAAAAATTTATATTATTGCAATCATTTAATTCTAACTTATATATACATTATACAGGTATATATATATATATATATATATATATATATATATATATATATATATATATATATATATATATATATATCAGTGTAAGATGGGCTATTGCATACACTTTGTTACACTTTGTTGTATTCCGTCCGTTAGTGACACAGTTGAGCTGGGGCTCCACTGCGACCAGGCAGCTCCCTTTCTTCCACTCTCCATTCCAGAAGTCGGTTGGAGTTGGTGCTGGGGTATCCTGGTGTTGGTGGCCGGTCCGGTATTTTGGCCAGCCACATGTCCAAGTGTTTCTTGAAGGTGTCTGGAGACACCCCGGTCATGTTCCTGAGAGGGGCTGGTATACAGTTGAACAGTCTGGTTCCATTGTATGCAAAGCTGTGATGGATCAGGGATTTGATTTTTTGTGTTGATCCCGGCGTAGTCCTCACATAGCACAGCCTCCCTCGCCTTTGGTGTTGAGTCTCTTGGATGTTTGGATTTGGTACCTTTTTTTTCCAAAATCTTCCAGACGTAGATGATGATGTATCTCTCCCTACGTCTTTGAAGTGAGTACAGCTGCAGCTCCTTGAGTCTCTCCCAGTAGTTAAAGTGTTGAAACCCATGGATTTTACTGGTGAATGTCCTCTGGGTGGCTTCAATTTCTGTTATTTCTCCTACTTTTTGGGGAGACCAGAGCTGAGAGCAGTACTCCAGTCGTGGTAGGACCAGTGACTTCCACAGTGTTAACATACACCTCTCATTTCTTGTGTGGAAGGTTCTCAGGATCCAGCCTGCTATTTGTTTTGCTGTTGTTGTGGCTTTGGTAATATGCTGGGAAAAAGTGGTGTCACTGCTCATATTTACTCCCAAGTCCTTCACTGCGTCCTTGGCGGTAATTTCTTGCTGTCCACTTTTGTAGTTGGTGTCGTTTTGTAGTGCTCTCTTGTTCCCGTACCTTAGAAGCTCGAACTTGTCTCCGTTTAGGGCCATGTTGTTTTCTTCTGCCCACTTCAGGATTTTGTCCAAGTCTTGTTGTAGTAGCTGTGCATCATGTTGTGAGGGGATTTTCTTCATGAGTCTGGTGTCGTCAGCAAACGATGAGGCTGTTGAGTGTTCCAGGTCCCTGTCGATGTCTCCTATCATGATGAGGAATAGGAGAGGTCCCAGTACTGATCCTTGTGGTACTCCGCTGATGACCCCACCTGCTTCTGATAGGTTTCCTTGAACCGTGACTCTTTGTTTTCTGTTGGTGATGAAACTGTGGAGCCATCTTCCAAGGTCTCCCCCTATTCCCAGTGATTTGAGTTTATGTAGAAGCATCCCATGGTCCACCTTGTCAAAAGCTTTGGCGAAATCTAGATATATGACGTCTACATTTTCTCCGTCTTGAATATCCTGTAGGATTTTGTCGTAGTGTGATAGTAGTTGTGAAAGGCAGGAGCGGCCTTGTCTAAAGCCATGTTGACCCTCGTTGAATGCCTCGTTATCTTCCAGGTAGCTGACCACCTTAGCTCGTATTGTTCTTTCTATGATTTTAATAAGATGTGATGTCAGCACCACTGGTCTGTAATTTTTGGCTATGCCTTTACTACCCCCTTTATGTATTGGTGTGACGGTACCTTCTTTTAGGGATTGTGGTACATATCCAGTTTGGAGGGACTTGCTCCACAGCAGTTTTAGAGGCAAAGCTAGCTGATGTTTGCAGTTTTTTAGCAGTTGGGCATGCAAGCCGTCTGGTCCTGCCGCAGAGTTTGGTTCAATCTTGTCGATGGCTGCTATTATGTCCTCTGTTGATACTGTTACCGAGGAGAGTTGATGTGGTGTCCCAGGAGCGTTGTCAAAGAAGGTCGTTGCATTATCGATTTTCTTGTCTTCATTTGGCGGGCTGAAGACACTTTCGTACTGCTGTTTGAGTATCTTGGCCATTTCGGTTGGGTCACTCTCAAGTTCGCCCGTAGGTTTTGCAAGTGGTCCTATTGTTGAGGTGTTCCTGAGTCTCCTTTTTGCGTATGCATAGAAGAATGTGCTATTTAATCGTATGTTTGCAACTGCTTGGAGTTCTTCACGTGTTCTTTGCTCTTGGTGTGACTGGATGAGTTTTTGTTCAACTTCATCGAGCCCTTCTTGTAGTTTGGTGATAGTATGCACATGGCTGGTCTTCCTTTGCTTGGCTCTCAAGTATGTCCTTTTCTTCATTAGTATTTTTCTATCTCTGGGAATTAGTTTAATCTGCTTCCTGCTTGATTTGGGTGGTATGATGTTTTTACAGGTCTCCAGGCATTGTTTCTGGAGGATACTGAGAGTTTCGTCGACGTTTTTATCTTCGAATAGTGCCCTCCAATCAGTTACTGCCAGTTTTGCTCTCAGTATGTCCCAGTCTATATCTTTGCTGTAGAAGTTGAGATCTTTCAGAGAGGTGCAGGGGATTTGGCTTGATTCCTGTTGACATCTTCTTGGTGGTGTGGCTGGTGTGGGGGTTCTAACTTTGATGAGGCTGTGGTCGGACATTATAGTTTTTACAGTTTCGTACGAGTGTACCAGGTCGAAGTTGTTGCCAAATAGTAAGTCCAGTGTGTTGACTGGGAGGCTCTTCGGCAGTACTTCTTTGATTTCCCATGGAATGATTTCTGCTTCCATGGCCGAGGACCCGAGGAGAGTGCTGAACGCATTACCGAGGTAATCCTATCGGGCATGGAAGCATACATTCCATTCTCTTTCTATCAGACTAATGCTAAAAAATCTTGGTTTACTCACGCCTGTTCTACTGCTGTCCGCAATAAGGAGGAAGCATTCAAACGGTACCGACGCATTAAAACTCAAGACTCTCATTCTTCATATGTTTCTGCCCGGAATCAAGCCAAATCTGTTCTTCGACTTGCCAAACACTCTTTCATCAATAATAAATGCACTGAACTATCCAACTCTAGCTCTTCCCAAGCTTTCTGGCATCTAGCCAAAAACCTCTCCAACAATTTCTCTTCCTAGTCTTTCCCTCCACTTTCCCACTCTGATGGCACAACCATCACTTCTTCCTCTGACAAAGCTAAACTCTTCGCTCAAACTTTTGCTAGAAACTCCACCTTGGATGATTCCGGTGCTATTCCTCCCTCTCCGCCCTCCTCTCTCTTACTTATGCCTAATATCCTAATCTCTTCTAAAGATGTACTTTCTACCCTCTCTGGGCTAAACACTAATAAGGCGTACGGTCCGGACGGTGTTCCTCCAGTTGTTCTCAAAAACTGTGCTTCCGTGCTGACTGCCTGCCTAGGCAAACTCTTTCGTCTCTGTCTATCCTCTAACGTCTTCCCTTCATGCTGGAAGTTTGCTCACATTCAACCTGTCCCAAAGAAGGGTGACCGCTCTCAACCCTCCAACTATCGTCCAATTGCTCTCATTTCTTGTCTTTCTAAAGTTTTTGAAACTATTCTTGCTTCCAAATTTCTTAAGCATTTCTCTTCTCATAATCTGCTCTCAGATCGCCAGTATGGCTTCCTTAAGGGTCGCTCTACTGGTGATCTTCTTTCATATCTTACTAACTCTTGGTCATCCTCCTTTCGGGACTTCGGTGAAGCTTTTTCTATTGCACTAGACATATCGAAAGCTTTCGATAGAGTCTGGCACAAATCTTTAATTTCTAAACTACCCTCCTTCGGTTTCTATCCCTCCATCTGTGCCTTTGTCTCTAATTTCCTTTCAGGCCGTTCCATAGCCGCGGTTGTCGATGGCCATTGTTCACTTCCTCACCCTATAAACTCCGGTGTTCCTCAGGGCTCTGTCCTATCTCCTATTCTCTTTCTAATTTTTATAAATGATCTCCTTAACTGTACCTTAATTCCCATCCATTCATACGCAGACGACTCTACCTTACACTACTCCATTAGTTTTTCAGAAGGCCCCAGCCAGCAGTCCCTTTACGACAAACGTAATGAAGCCATAGAACTCTTAAATTCTGATCTAAATACTATCTCCAATTGGGGCAGAGAAAACCTTGTTACCTTTAATGTTTCCAAAACCCAATTTCTCCATCTATCTACCCGTCAGGATCTCTCAGCGGACTATCCCTTATTCTTCAACAATACAAAAATCAACCCTTCATCTTCTCTCAATATTCTTGGTGTCGCTTTCTCTTCTGCTCTCATTTGGAAGGACCATATTACCAGTCTTGCTAAGGCAGCCTCCCAGAAGCTGGGTGTGCTCAACCACCTTAGTTTTTTTTTTCCCCAACACAGCTTCTTGCCTTGTACAGGGGCATAGTGCATCCTTGTGTTGAGTATTGTTCACATTTGTGGGGAGGTTCCTCTCACACCGCTCTCCTAGACAAAGTTGAAAGGAAGGCCTTTCGTATCATTAACTCCAGTCCACTCACCAACTCTCTGCAATCTCTCTCTCTCCGCCGCAATGTTGCATCTCTCTCGCTATTCTATCGCTACTATAATAATCAGTGTTCCTCAGAGCTTTCCCAGTGCATACCACCTCCTTTACGTAGGGCACGTGGTACCCGTCTTGCAACTCAATCCCACCCCTACTCTGTGCAACTCTCTAACCCAAGAGTGAAAAGTTATTCTCAAACTTTCTTCTACTCAACAGCTGAGCTCTGGAACTTTCTCCCAGAATCAGTCTTTCCCTCTTCCTATAACTTAAATTGCTTCAAACTCCCGTGTGTCCAGGCATTTTGGCTCGATCGTCCCTTGATTTTGGTCCTGTCACTCTTTCAACTATGGGGGAGGCACTCGCTATAGGCAATTCTGCCTTTTGCCTCCCTCAATCACATAGAAAAAAAAAAAAAAAAAAAAAAGTCATTAGAGACAGGCCTAGTTCAAGAAGCATGGAAGCTTGCAAATGTAGTTCTGATATTAAAAAAGGTGATAAATCAATAGCATCCAATTACCGTCCCATTAATTAGTCTCACATCAATCATAGGAAAGCTACTAGAGTCAATTATTGCTAGTAAAATTAGAAACCACTTAGACAAATTTAATTTAATAAATTCTTCTCAGCATGGATTCACTCAGGGATGTTCTTGCCTTACTAATTTGCTTAGTTTGTTTTCTCAGAGGTATATGAAGCAGTAGATAATGACAAGTCATATGATATAATATATTTAGATTTCAGTAAAGCTTTCGACAGAGTCCCTCATGAGAGATTGATGAGAAAGGTTGAGGCGCATGGAATAGGTGGGGCGTTGTTGGGATGGATTAGGTCATGGCTAATTGGTAGGAGGCAGAGAGTCAGCATAAATGGTACAAAGTCAGAATGGGGAGCAGTCAAAAGTGGTGTCCCCCAGGGATCTGAATTAGGTCCTCTGTTGTTTGTTATATACATAAATGACTTTGATTTAGGTATAATTAGTAGGATAATTTAATTTGCAGACGATACCAAAATGGGGAGAAAAATTTAATCAGATAGCGCTATAGAGTGCCTCCAAAGGGATCTTGATACCTTACACGAATGGTCAGTAAATTGGCAGATCAAATTTAACATTGAAAATTGCAAGGTATTAAAGATAGGGAAGATGCCTACAAATGTTAAATATAAACTAGCTAATATGGAATTAGAAAACTCAGATTGTGAGAAAGATCTAGGTGTGTTTATTAGCAATGATTTGAAGCCTAGAAAACCGTGTATAAGCATTCGTAAAAAGGCAAACAGGATTCTCGGGTTCATCTCTAGGAGTGTGAGTAACAGAACTGCTGATGTTATCTTAAAACTTTACTTGTCATTAGTGAGACTCCATAATTATGGATTATGCTGTTCAATTTTGGTGTCCTTACTACAGAATGGACATAGATGCATTGGAGAGAGTACAACATAGAATGACAAAAATGATCCATAATAATAGAAATCTTCTGTATGAAGAAAGGTTAAAGAAATTAGGCTTACATACACTCGTTAGAGAGACGCAGAGTTAGAGGGAGTATGATAGAGGTGTTCAAGTGGGTTAGTGGGATTAATAAAGGGGACATGAAAAATGTACTAAAGCTCTGTGATAGCGAAAGAACTCTAACAAATGGTTTCAAATTATATAAATTTTGTTTCAGAAAGGATATAGAACATAAGAAAATGGGAGTCTGCAAAAAGCCGATCAGCCCACACAAGGCAGATCCCTGTCACACCGAACCCCAATTACAAAAGATCATAAGAACATAAGATCGCAGGAAAATGCATATGGCCATGCGGCCCACATGAGGAAGCTCCCATTCACACCCAGCCCATGTCACCCATATGGGAATCCAACTTATGCTTAAAGCTTTCAACTGTTTCTGAGCTAATTAATGTTCTGGGCAGTGCATTCCACATGTTAACAACTCTATTCCAAAACCAGTGCTTTCCTATATCTTTCCTAAATCTAAACTTATCTAACTTGAAAATATTTGAGCGGCTTTATGTCGCCATTCTTTAGTTTAATACCTCATCTATATCACCCTTATTTAAACCTATTATCCATTTAAATACCTCTATCATGTCTCCCCTACATCTTCGTCTTTCTAGTGAATGCAAGCCTAAGACTTGCAACCTCTCCTCATACGATAAGTTTCTAATATGTATCTTTTTCGTCATTCTTTTTTGGACTGCCTCTAAAGGGTCGATATCCATTCTGTAATAAGGGCACCAAAATTGAACAGCATATATAGTCTAAATGGAGTCTAATTACTACTGCTAAGTATAGTTTTAAGAAAACTTCAGAAATCCTGTTGCTAACACTCCTAGATATGAATCCTAGAACTCTATTTGCCCTGTTCCTAACACTTATAGCCTACATTGTTTTCCGGGTTTCAGATCATTACTAACGAGCACCCCCAGATCCTTCTCACACTCTGAGTTATACAATTCTACATAGTCTAGTTTGTATTTCGCATCTAAATGACTATTTCCAATCCTTAATTCCTTACATTTGTCTACATTGAAACTCATCTGCCAATTTATGGACCACTCGTGCAAATGATCGAGATCATTTTGAAGACAGAATTCCCTGTCGCTAGCAGACTATTATCCTACCTATTTTAGCATCATCAGCAAATTTTCTGATCCTACTCTTTATGCCTGAGTCAAGATCAAGATCATATAAGCAAATATTGGTTTGGTAACAGAGTTGTAGATAGGTGAAATAGGCTACCAAATGCTATAGTGGGATTAAGAACGATAGGGAGCATTAAGATAAAATTTGATAGGCATATGGACGAGAAGGGTTGGGTGTGAGGGGGATCTGTCAGGTGTGGCCCAATTGGCGCTCTGTAGACCCCCGTTTTCTGACCTCTGACCGTTTCGGTGAGTGGTGTTAGTGAGCTGGGCTTTATAAGCCAAGCTTATAAGGCCTCATAATTAGGCCTTATAATTAGGGTTAGGTGTGAGAGGGATCAGTCTTATTTGGGCCAATCGGCTTTCTGCAGACTCCCATTTTCTTATGTTCTTATAACTGGGCGAACAATGGGTCTCCTAGTGATGAAAATGTAAGATAAAGTAAGATAAGTAAAGCCTAGTAAGATAATTTTTATGGAATGGGGCAACAAGATAATTATTCATACAATCCTTCCTATATGCAATGGTCCATCATGTCTGTCACTCTGTGTGTTAAATGTGTGTGCAAGATCGTCTTAAGAATTATTTCTCCTATTCTTATTTCCTCTTTTAACTCTTTTTCTTTCTTCATCATTGATGTCCCATACTTTTTCCTGATTTTTTTCTAAACCCAAGACCATACCTTCCAGAAAGCGGTGACTGGAACCGAGAACTACAGAATGATTGGGAAGGGGTCTAGTAAATGGAAGAAAAAGGGTGGAGGTGCAAGCCAAATAGTGAGAAAGAAATGGATGTGGATGTTGAAGGGATAAAAGTTGGTGAATGTGAGATGAGTAAAGATATGATTGCAGCTTACCTGAACTACAAGGCAACAGGAAAGACTGAAAGGATCTTGCTGATCGTATGTTACACGACTGTACAGGGTGTGAATAATATAGCAATTGACCCAACATGGCCTACTTTTGGGTACGCTATGATAGGCAAGTTGTATAGGTTTTAAGGAATATTGTGTGAGAGTTTCGATCAAATGAAAACTCTGGTCTGCATATATATGCACTTGATTTGAGAACAAGTACTGTATATAACATAAGATAATGGGAGTCTGCAGAGAGCCGATTGGCCCAACAAGGCAGATCCCTCTCACACCTAACCCAAATTATAAGGCCTTATAAGCTGGGCTAACATCATTAGGACTGACCTCACCGAAATGGTTATCGGTCAGAAAACGTTGGTCTACAGACCGCCGATTGGCCTACACAAGGCAGATCCCGGTCACACCCAACCCTAATTATAAGCCCAGCTTAAAAACACCATTAGGACTTACCTCACCGAAACGGTCAGAGGTCAGAAAAACGGGGATCTGCAGATCCCCACACCTGGGCCACACCTGACAGACAATATGTGAGATCTTAATATTTAAAATAGGTTTACAATACTTATATCTCATACAAAGCTATTTGTGATGCTAGTTCTGTTTAAACGTTTAATTTGATATTTTAGTTATATGGGGGATAGCGCGAACGCAGTCCCCCGCTACCAAAAATTTCGCACCCGAGTAAACCACATTTGGGTTTATCGCAAGGGTCAGCACCACCGGAGTGCAATGGTGGGCCTCGCCCTGGGAAAACCGCCTTTATGATCACGGTATCTCCTGTGCCAGGTAAGTATGCCTAATTCGCAGGAGCCTGCACTCTAACTCCTTTATACTGACACTCTCAGTCTCCAACAGAAATATGTATGCAAATGTAATTAGTTGTGTAAGTAATGTGTTCACTAAACTAAGTAATTCCGGACCTATTTTATTTGTTTATATTAGTGGCAAATATAATAATGTTGTTAATGTGGGAGCAATACTTAAATTAGAGCAAATATGACCAACACTTTGCATTAAGAAAATCAATAACCGTCCTTGTTTAATCTAAAAGTTAAAATGAATATCTTACATTAAAATTTGACTGCAAATTTAAAAATAAGTAAGGGTATATTAACATGTCAATTAAATGTAATATATCAATGCAATTCAATTGTTGTTTTAGTGCTAAATGCAATTATATAGAAGTAATTTTCTTTTAATTATTATGGGTAACTAACCAATAAATATTATAGTTCCCCAAAACTCAGATACACGGCACATATGAGTTTACAGTCAGATTTAGGTACACACATACTAACAATTAAATTTACACTCTCAAATACATAACCCTTCAACTACATCGTCCCCCAGAGTGTTGGGGCTTGAACTGCAGAAAAAAACAAAGAAAAGTAATTGACGTAAAATTAAGTAAAATAGTTCCCTATTGAATTCCTTTAAAAGGGTCTTATAAATTCAAGGTATATTCTTGGCTTACATTTGTTTTTCTTCTTTGTTTTGTTTTTTGTGTCATTATTCAATTTATGTCTGATTCTGGATGGCATTCAGTCCCATTCGGTACTCCTAAAAAAAGATGTCGCCAATGATGCAGAGAAAATATGAGAACCTATAAATGTTTCGGTGCTTGTCTGATATGTGTGGTATTTTTGGTTGTGGCTGTCTTTTGACGATCGTATATATTTGCAGGGTGCATAGTAGACTACGTGTATTTTTCTATGTCAACTTGGATATTTATGATTTTCTAAAGCACCGAGTGTGTGCATATTTTGTCTTGTTATAAATGTGTCCATTTCAATGTCTTGTTTAAGCAATGTGAGCGATATATAGTGCAGTGCATTATTTAGCATTATAACTGGGCGAACACTAGGTCTCCTAGTGATGAAAAAGTAAAACTATTGCCTAGTAAGAACATATATGTTTATAGAATGGGGCAACAAGATAATTATTTATAAAAGCCTTCCTATATGCAATGGCCCATCATGTCTGTCACTCTGTGTGTTAAATGTGTGTGAAAGATCTTAAGAACATAAGAACATAAGAAAATGGGAGTCTGCAGAAAGCCGATTGGCCTAAGCAAGGCAGATCCCTGTCCCACACAACCCCAATTCAATTACAATGCCCAATTATAGGCTCAACACTAATATCCTGAGGATCATCTTACCAAAACGGCTAGAGATTAACGCAGGATTATGGGGGTCTGCAGAGCGCTGATTGGCCCAACCCGGCTGATCCCCCTTCACACCCAACCCTTCTCGTCCATATGCTCATCCAATTTTATCTTAAAGCTCCCTACCGTTTTAGATCCCACTATAGCACTTGGTAGTCCATTCCACCCATCTACAACTCTGTTACCAAACCAATTTGTGCCTATATCTTTTCTGAAACGAAATTTATCTAATTTGAAACCATTGGTACGACCATTGATCCATTGATCTTAACCCCTACCGAGATGTCTTTTTAGCTATATTTACACTATTATGTGGAGTTTAAGAGAGATCTGTGGTAGTAAAACGGGTTAAATGAGATAGTTTGAGGCTTTTTTATTGATGGTTGCCCTTTTCAAACTTAATAAAATCGTCTAATAGTTGCCAGAATAGAATGAAAAGGATGTCCCCGGTACAGAAGGGGTTAAGATTTGTTTTTTCTAGCCTTATTTCCTCCCTTAACTCTCTTTCTTCATCCTTGGTGTCCCATACTTTTTCCTGATTTTTTTTCTAAACCCAAGACCGTATCTTCCAGAAAGCGGTGACTGCAACCGAGAACTACAGAATGATTGGGAAGGGGATACCTTACGACCTTACGAGGCTAGGGACTAGCCTAAATAAAAAGGAATGTGGTGTAATGCCCTCGAAAATGTCCCGCAACCCCAATAATGTACTACCCGAGTTGACGTCAGGTATAGTGTAAAATAGTCGTGGATGGTAAGTCCAATAAACTCATCACGTGAAAACACCACAAGACTATCACCTGGTTCTTAAAAATCGGACTAAGGTTGCTATACTTTTAGTACGTCCGTGGTAGTACAGTGGGTTAGCGCGCGGGCCTGGTGGTGATGGTGGGGAATCACTAACCAGGGTTCGAACCCCACCCAAGGCATCTCAAAACCTGTGGGTTTTTAGGAGGGTTAAATTCCCTTCAGAGGTTCGTGACCCGCGCCAGGTACCAGGAAAGGTTGATCCTAAAGTGGGCCTGGGGATATTTCGGTCCTGAAAAAACCTAGCATTTCATTTCTGGGGGCATGGGGAAACATGGTTGTGTCCCTCGGTCGGCACGCGTGAGGGAGGGATTAACGGCGCGTGTGGGAGGATCAGTGGGGCGCGGTGTGAGGGGGTTAGAAAACGGGATTTGTTGGAGGGACTGTGGAGGGTTGGTGGGGGAAGGGTTAGGTGTAGAACATGGGTTGTTGGTGGACGACTGATGTATTGATTTGGGGTTGTCAACAGAACGAATGTGGGGATTTTTTTTGGTGGCAGTAAAGGTCTGGTTACAGGTGATGTGGGGCGGGTGGGTTTGTTTGTCATGAGAGGGCGAGTCAAGTGTGGGATTGTGACTTTTTTTAGGGGTGTGAATTGTGTGTGTGTGTGTGGGGGGGGGGGGGGGATGGGAGCTACTGACGGAAAATTGTCACAAGGGAATTGTTGTTGGTTGTGGGATAGCTGAACATTTCTGGGGGCATGGGGGAAACATTGTTGGGTACATTGGTAGGCATTTTCCCTGGAAACATGTGTACATAAACATTTGCTAGAATTATGGTTACATATATCAGAGTCTGTCCTGAAAACATGGGAAATTTATCCGGGACAGAATTACGAGAATGGAGGGGATTACCGAGAGGGAGTTGCTTGGACTGGTCTTCTTTCGTTGGTTGAGGCATTTTTTTACTCAATGGGGTGAGATTTTGAGGGAACTCAGGGCAAGGGGAGGGTTTAGGAGTCACCTTAGTGCTGACTGCAACTTGGTAACCCTGACTCAGGGTTTGTTGAGGGGGAAGGGTTTTTTTTTTCTTATGAATGGGTTTCTGCGTGATGGGTTTGTCAGAGGCTTTGGGTTGGAATTTGTTTTTGAATGAGATCAGCCTTTGGCCGCAGTCGACCTGGAGTTTTTGAAGGAGGTCCAGTCCAAGGAAACCATCGTAATGTTTACAGTGGGAGGAAAATACTGTGAACGTGTGATAACAACGAGCATGGGGGGCAGGAGTAGTTACTGATAGTGGCAAAGTGTCTCCTAGGAGATTTAAGTAAGTATCAGCAGCTGAGATTAGTTCTGCTTTGGTGGTTAACAAGGGGCCAAATAGTCGGTGGTGTTGATCATAGTAAGACTTGAACAAACATGACTTGGCAGCTCCCGTGTCGATGAACAAGCGGACAGGAATGTCCTTGATTTTGGCCATGTAATAAATGGGGGCAGTGCGGTCAGTTATGGTGTCCCCCGCCGAGGCCATCTTGGGCGGGGGGTACTTTAAAAATCCTGGGAATCGGTATCTACCTCCTCCAGGGTTTCCTCGGTATCCTCTGAGGTCATGTTAGGGGATATTTCTCCAGTGTGTCTTTCTTCCATCTCTTCCTCTTGTCCCAACTCCTCTTCATTTACAGAAATGCGAGGAGTAAAGGGGCGAGGTTTGGCAGAGTCACGAATTTGATGTAAAGCACACTGAGCATTACAGGCAGGGAAATCATAGGGGTTGATAATTACTAAGGTAGGGTTTTTACTTTGGTAGGTGTTGTAGTTTCTGTTCCGGTTGAAGATTCTGCATGGCTGGGTAGGTTGGAACCGGGGTCTACTGGGTTGGGGCTTGCCGGAAGGGTAGGTGGGTCTGTTGTGGAAGGATGAGGCTGGGTAGGCATTCTTGGAGTTTTGGTGGTCGGGTTGCTGCGGGTGCGTGGGAAACCTCTTGATTGCAGCGATTTGCGTGGGTGTTTCTGTGCGCACGGCCAAAATACGTCGGATCGTGATGAGATCTTTTTGGTATCCGACGAAATCATGCACACGGAAATGGTCTTTTACTGCTGAGGGCAATATAGACACAAGGTTGACCAGAATTTGCTGTTCTTGTTGGATTCTGGTCAATGTGGGGAAAGAAACTTTTATGTGTTGGGCAATCTTATTCACTGTGGCATCTAGATCGCCTTCGAATTTAGTGTCTTGGATACGGGTGTGGGCCACGAAAATGCCCAACGAAGGCTTAATGGCTTCTATCACTATTGGGCGAAATTCGTCCCAGGTGAGAGCAGGGTGCACTTGATAGGCAACCAGGGAAACGGCTTTTCTCAGGTGTCCAATAAACTCATCACGTGAAAACACCACGAGACTATCACCTGGTTCTTAAAAATCGGACTAAGGTTGCTATACTTTTAGTACGTCCGTGGTAGTACAGTGGGTTAGCGCGCGGGCCTGGTGGTGATGGTGGGGAATCACTAACCAGGGTTCGAACCCCACCCAAGGCATCTCAAAACCTGTGGGTTTTTAGGAGGGTTAAATTCCCTTCAGAGGTTCGTGCCCCGCGCCAGGTACCAGGAAAGGTTGATCCTAAAGTGGGCCTGGGGATATTTCGGTCCTGAAAAAACCTAGCATTTCATTTGGTGTAATGCCCTCGAAAATGTCCCGCAACCCCAATAATGTACTACCCGAGTTGACGTCAGGTATAGTGTAAAATAGTCGTGGATGGTAAGTCCAATAAACTCATCACGTGAAAACACCACGAGACTATCACCTGGTTCTTAAAAATCGGACTAAGGTTGCTATACTTTTAGTACGTCCGTGGTAGTACAGTGGGTTAGCGCGCGGACCTGGTGGTGATGGTGGGGAATCACTAACCAGGGTTCGAACCCCACCCAAGGCATCTCAAAACCTGTTGGTTTTTAGGAGGGTTAAATTCCCTTCAGAGGTTCGTGCCCCGCGCCAGGTACCAGGAAAGGTTGATCCTAAAGTGATGGTAAGTCCAATAAACTCATCACGTGAAAACACCACGAGACTATCACCTGGTTCTTAAAAATCGGACTAAGGTTGCTATACTTTTAGTACGTCCGTGGTAGTACAGTGGGTTAGCGCGCGGGCCTGGTGGTGATGGTGGGGAATTACTAACCAGAGTTCGAACCCCACCCAAGGCATCTCAAAACCTGTGGGTTTTTAGGAGGGTTAAATTCCCTTCAGATGTTCGTGCCCCGCGCCAGGTACCAGGAAAGGTTGATCCTAAAGTGGGCCTGGGGATATTTCGGTCCTGAAAAAACCTAGCATTTCATTGTACTAAAATATACGCGTGTCTAATTCTAACTGTGAACTACTACTTGTGCACCCGACCTGCCAGTAAGAAATCTAATTAGTGAAATTGAATCCATAAGTACATTGAGGTCTTCCAGTATTATAAAACTTGCTAATTAAACCAGTGATCAGAAGAGTATACCTGAACGTTGGAAGTGGGAGACTAGGCTCCATCCAGATCCGCTATTAAGAACATAAGAACATAAGAAAATGGGAGTCTGCAGAAAGCCGATTGGCCTAAGCAAGGCAGATCCCTGTCCCACACAACCCCAAATCAATTACAAAGCCCAATTATAGGCTCAACACTCTAATACCCTGAGGATCATCTTACCAAAACGGTTAGAGATTAACGCAGGAGATTAACGCAGGATTATGGGGGTCTGCGAGCGCTGATTGGCCCAACCCGGCTGATCCCCCTTCACACCCAACCCTTCTCGTCCATATGCTTATCCAATTTTATCTTAAAGCTCCCTACAGTTTTAGATCCCACTATAGCACTTGGTAGTCCATTCCACCCATCTACAACTCTGTTACCAAACCAATATTTGCCTATATCTTTTCTGAAACGAAATTTTTCTAATTTGAAACCATTGGTACGAGTTCTTTCGCTATCACTGAGCTTTAGTACATTTGTCATGTCCCCTTTGTTAATCCCACTAACCCACTTGAACACCTCTATCATATCCCCTCTAACTCTGCGTCTCTCTAACGAATGTAAACCTAATTTCTTCAGCCTTTCTTCATACGGAAGATTTCTAATATTATGGATCATTTTGTCATTCTACGCTGTACTCTCTCCAATGAATCTATGTCCATTCTGTAATAAGGACACCAAAATTGGACAGCATAATCCATATGGGGTCTCACTAATGACAAGTAAAGTTTTAAGATAACATCAGCAGTTCTGTTACTCACACTCCTAGAGATGAACCCGAGAATCCTGTTTGCCTTATTACGAACGCCTATACACTGTTTTCTAGGCTTCAAATCATTGCTAACAAACACACCTAGATCTTTCTCGCAGTCTGAATTTTCTAATTCTAAATTAGCTAGTTTATTTAACATTTGTTTGCATCTTCCCTATCTTTAATACCTTGCATTTGTCAATGTTAAACTTCATCTGCCAATTTACTGACCATTCATGTAAGGTATCTAGATCCCTTTGGAGGCACTCTATATCGCTATCTGAATCAATTGATCTCCCCATTTTAGTATCGTCTGCGAATTTACTTATCCTACTAGTTATACCTAAATCTAGGTCATTTATGTATATAAGAAACAACAGGGGACCTAATACCGATCCCTGGGGGACACCACTTTTGACTGCTCCCCACTCTGACTTGGTACCATTTATGCTGACTCTCTGTTTCCTACCAATTAGCCATGACCTAATCCATCCCAACAACGCCCCACCTATTCCATGTGCCTCAACCTTTCTCATCAATCTCTCATGAGGGACTCTGTCGAAAGCTTTACTGAAATCTTTTACTGAAAACTTTATTGCTAGCAGTTCCCTTCTATTATTTGTTTTGTACGAGTTTTACTATCTTTCTATGCTCCTTATTCACCTACTTCAATAAACGTGATCGTGTGTCGTGTTACCGTGTGTTTATTTTGTGTTCTCTATTCCTCATACCTTGTATTGTGCATGCAGCCTTATATACCCAGTCAGATAGAGCCCACATCACCCAAGTTAATCCTGTAGAAAAACAGGGCATAACACTAATAGTGAGAAAGAAATGGATGTGGATGTTGAAGAGATAAAAGTTGGTGAATGTGAGATGAGTGAAGATATGATTGCAGCTTACCTGAACTACAAGGCAACAGGAAAAACTGAAAGGATCTTGCTGATCGTATGTTAAATGACTGTACAGGGTGTGAATAATATAGCAATTGAACCAACTTGGCCTACTTTTGGGTATGCATAATAGGTAATTTATGTAGGTTTTAAGGAATATTGTGCTAGAGTTGCAGAAAAAAACTCTGGTCTGCATATAAATGCACTTGATATGAAAACGGCTGCTGTATATAAACAAATATGCGAGAGCTTCATATTTAAAATAAGTTTACAATACTTATATCTCATACCAAAACTACTTGTGTTACTAGTATGTTATGCATAAACATTTAATTTGATATTTGTTATATGGGGGATAGCGCGAACGCAGTCCCCCGCTCCCAAAAATTTCCTTTATATATACCAGCTGGGTTTATCGCAAGGGTCAACACCACCGGAGTGCAATGGTGGGCCTCGCCCTGGGAAAACCTTGTTAAACAACCTCTTTCAGGCCTAACTCACCGGAACCCGCACTCTAACTCCCTCATACTGACACTCTCAGTCTCCAACAGAAATATTTATGCAATTTTAATTATTTGTGTAAGTAATGTGTTCACTAAACTAAATGATTCCGGATTTATTTAATTTGTATATATTAGTGGCAAAAGTAATAATATTGTTAATGTGGGAGCAATACCTAAATTAGATCAAATATGACCAACACTTTGCATTAAGAAAATCAATAACCTTTCTTGTTTAATCTAAAAGTTAACATTAATATCTTACGTAAAAACATGACTGCAAATATAAAGATAAGTAAGGGTATTTTGATATGTCAATTCAATTTAATATATTCATTCATTTAAGTTTTAGTGCTAAATATAATTTTATAGAAGTATTTTTCTTTTAATTATTATGACTAACTAATCAATAAATATTATAGTTCCCCAAAACTCAGATACACGGCATGTGTGAGTTTACGGTCAGATTTAAGTACACATATACTAACAATTAAATTTAAACTCGCAAATACACAACCCTTCAACTACATCGTCCCCCAGAGTGTTGGGGTTTGTACTGCAGAACAAACAAAGAAAAGTAATTGACGTAAAATTACGTAAAATAGTTCCCCATTGAAGTCCTTTAATTAAAAGGGCCTTATAAATTAAAGGTATATTCTTGACTTGTATTATTTTTGTTTTTAATTATTCAATTAATATCGGATTCTGGATAGAATACCGTCTCCATATGGAACAGCATATATGGTACTTCATGTGACAATCAAATAGAATCCCAGCCACATGTAACTGATAGTATACAATGACGAAAATACTGATAAAGTAGAATTTCCGTGTAGGTCCAGTAGTTCAACGGAAAATAACAAGTTAGTTAAAAACAATAGACAATTAGTTGCAAATAAAAGAAATAGGTTGAGGGTATATTATACAAATTGTAGAAGTTTATGTAATAAAATTGTTATGCCCTGTTTTTCTACAGGATTAACTTGGGTAATGTGGGCTCTATCTGACTGGGTATAATAATAATAATAATAATAATAATATTTATTCAGTTAGCAATTTACAGAGTTGGTACCACATAGTTTGTTATAAATATGACATGTACCAGCCTTGCATAATTCCAACTAAGGATAGCCCAATAAGGCCGTTAGGCGTATTTCCATTGGGGTCCTTGTGGGATTAGGTTAGCTGAGGAAATGGGGAGGATAAAGAAATAGATACTGTAGAGAAAGTATTTCTAGGGGGTTATTTTAAGATACCTTACATCCTATAGTAAATATCAGTAATCCGTAATCAGTAATCATTTCAGTTTGGTTTGTCTATCTCTTATGTCGTATTTAGTAGTAGACATAAGCTTGGTGCTCCCTTCTCGCAGCTGTCCGGTTCAGGTGTTCCTTCAGGCTACGTCTGAAGGAATACAGTGTTCTCTTTTCATGGACTGACTGGGGTAGGTCGTTCTAGTCTTTGATGGCAGTGAAGAAGAATGTTTGCTTACCCTGTCCTTGGATTCTCAGGACCTTAAAATTAAACATCATGTTTCTTGTATTATGTCCACTCCTCTCATTTGCTTTAACAAAATCATTCTTTAGATACTCTGGAGCTCTGTCATAGACAATTTTGAAGGCATTAGTTAGCCTGATTTGTTTGGCCCTGTCAGAGACATTGAGCATACCTAGTGACTGAAGTTGTTCCTGGCCAACATGTGATCTGGGTCCTAGGTTCAGCATGAACCTAACCATTTTATTTTGAGTGACCTGAAGTTTGTGCTGTGCTGATTTAGATGATGCAGAGTACCAGGATGACACAGAATAGTCAAAATGACATTGAACAAGCGCTTGGCAGAGGGTCTTTTGGTCGCCGCGGGCAAGCATCCCACCTGTCTATACAGTTATTTTATACGTGCTCTACACTTACTCAGGATAGATTCCAAAATTGTTTCACCTGACAAACTCGCATCCAGTTTCAGTCCGAGATATTTAACTTGTGACACTGTTGTTATAGGAATATCATTACAGTTGACCGAGAAGCCCACAATGTCTTTCAGTTTGCGTTTTGTTCCACATAAGATGGCTTCCGTCTTGCCCAGGTGAAGAGATAGTCTATTGTCCACTAGCCATTCACTACATGATGCTAGTTCTTTGGAAAGTGAAGCGGCAATACTTATTGGGTCTTTTCCTGAAACCAGAAGCACGCTGTCATCTGCATACAGTAATAATTTACATGAGACGCTCAGTTCCATGTCGTTCACATAACAGAGAAAGAGTAAGGGATCAAGGATGCTTCCCTGCGGGACCCCACAGTTAATTGGCATAGGATCAGATATATTATCATCAATTTTGACTCTTTGGGTTCTACCACTAAGATAAGATTTAAACCAGTTCACAGACCCTATGCCCATAGCTTGTTTTTTTTTTGTTTTTTGTTTTTAAGAGACAATGAACGGAGGAAGGAAAAACACAGATAAAACAAAAAGGTCCATGTGCCTAAAGGCATCCTCCATTCATAAAATGTTTGTAACAACTGGATTTAAACATTTGTTGATTGTAAGTTTGTGGAAAGCAATTCGAGGGAAGTGAATTCCAAAGAGTAGTAGCTCTGGGGATAAATGAATTCTGATAAGCAGAAGTTCTGCATTGTGGAGGAGAAAGTGTAAATTCATGGGCGCTCTCAGCTGCCCTAGTTCTACGGGGAAAGATGTGGAGAGGCTACATGTAGTTTATTACATAGGATATCATGGTCTACTGTGTCAAACGCTTTTTGTAGATCAAGAAGAACCATACCGGTGTAGTTACCTTTAGACATTTCTTTACGAATGTGATCCGTTAAGTGGATGAGACAGGAGTCTGTCGAGTACATGCATCTGAAACCTGATTGAAACTTATAGAATAGATCATTTTGTTTGAGGTAGTGTTCAATTTGGGTGTATACCGCTCTTTCAAGGATTTTAGATACAATACATAATATGCTAACTGGTCTGTAGTTGCCAACTTCTAGTTTATTTCCTTTCTTGAATAGAGGGGTTACAATAGCTTCCTTCAGTTCAGCAGGTACTGTGTTGGTGTTAATTGACAAGTTGATGATGTGGGTTAGGGGGCCTGCTATACCAATGGCTCCATCTCGTAGAAATTTGGCAGGAATTTTGTCTGGTCCTGTGCTCTTATGTACATTTAGGTTAGACAGCTCGTCAAAAGTGTATTTTGGTGTAACATTTTGCAATCTAAATGTGTTCGGGTGTATGGCTTTATCTCTGTAGAAATTACGAAAGGTGGCCGTTGTTTTCGTGTATTTATTGAGAGGTTGAGGTAGGTTCTGTGCAAGTGTGTTTGCTATGGAAGTGAAGGAGTTGAAGTAGGTTGAAATTTGTCGTTTATCGTGGCAAACCTGATCATTAATGGTGAGAGCAATATTAGTGTTAGACGAATCCCTTGTCTTGTTGCTGTAGCCTGTTGTTTTTTTATATAAGGCTGCATGCACAATACAAGGTATGAGGAATAGAGAACATAAAATAAACACACGGTAACACGACACACGATCACTTTTATTTAGATAGGTGAATAAAGAGCATAGAAAGATAGTAAGACTCGTACAAAACAAATAATAGAAGGGAACTGCTAGCATTAGCGGATCTGGATGGAGCCTAGTCTCCCACTTCCAACGTTCAGGTATACTCTTCTGATCACGGATTTAGTTAGCAAGGTTTATTATACTGGAAGACCTCAACGTATTTATGTATTCAATTTCACTAATTAGATTTCTTTCTGGCAGGTCGCGTGCCCAAGTAGCAGCTCACAGTTAGAATTAGATACGCGTATATTTCTGAACACGGAATATTCTAGTAACCTCAAGGGGGTACTGATCTAAGATTTATATTCTTATGACAGAAATACGTAGAACACAAATCAGTGGGCGAACGTTAGATATCACTAGGGTTTTAATATCTGAATAAGGTAATTACGAGAGTCAATGTCGCCTGTTAATTAATGAACACTGATACGCTTAGTACGTCCCAAATGGAATGGTTAAATATGAGTTACACTGGGCAAGTTATAGCCACTTCATAGAAAACTTAATAAGTGAATGTCGAACTGGTACTATAACACTTAGTACTAGGAACATGAATCTTGAATAGTATTTGTGGGTCTGGTCCTGGTTATCTTGCTTCCGGTGATGTTGGGGCTAACGACTGGTTCCTCGGCCGTCCAGGTGGTCCAAAATGTAGGAAGTTCTCAAGTCGGAACTCTTGACGATCGGTGCTGGCTACACACTTATATACCCACTAATTTGTGTGAAGGTTATAAGGTGCACGTTGGGACTTGTACATGGACAGCTCTTCTATTTAACTTCTGCCATGGAGTCTGCTGGCTCGGGAATCTCTCAACTCAGGAACAACACAAGGGCAGAGCTAGAGGTTAACTTCAGGGTAGTGACCACTGGTTGGTGTCTAACTTTCAACTGATTTGACTGGGGGCGGGAGCTAGGTTTATAGGCTCGGTTCTGGACCCTGTAGACAATAGGGATCTCGAGTCTTATGGACTTATTTGAGCT